>OX451384.1:12527805-13102266 GCA_949629135.1 Eremobia ochroleuca | reverse complement strand
GGGCACACGGGTTGTAGGTTGTAGGTTCATAAATTATAACTACCTACACGGAGAGAAAAATCTTAGAAAAATTACTGTGCTGTCTCATAATGTGAGCGCATTTCAGTGGTAATGGAAAAATTACCATGCTAGTAAAAATTCTCATACTGTACAGTAAAATTTATTGGACAAATAGTGAACTTTTCCCAATCTCACTCAGAAAATTTCCTGTAGATGTCACTTGCAACTTTACAGTGACGAGCACAGTAATTTTTCTATGAATTTTCTCTCCGTGTAGATAAGCTTTATTCTGGGATTAACAACAATATTCAGTAGGTACCGGAACACGTTTCTTTGCAACATTTTCATTGAATATTGACGAGCATCACTAATTAAATCCAGCAATAAATTAGACACTCGTTAAGAAAAATAACAAGCGTTTATAAGCTAATAAAAACCCACGGGTAAGAGCAATATCGGGGCTTCCTGTGCTGTCCGGAGGGCTGATCAAATCAAATATAAGCAATATTATGTCACTGTGTACAAAGGGGGCAAAGCTCCGCCGACGCTTGACTGCTTCGGTCAACAAAAGTTCCAATAAAAACTACTTGGACGAGAGCGATCTCAGCGAGACAGAGCAAACAAGCTTTCAAATAGAAATACTCCTACAATTGCTGTTACCCTTAAATTAAATAAAAAAGCTTCAGTAATTTAGTCCAATCTGTCAAATGAAGAGTGTTGAGCAAAGAGAGGGTTTCGGATTAATGTTTTATGTGGGCGATATCAGATGGTTTCAAGAGGGGGGTGAAAGTAACGTAGCCAGTTGTTAATATGGCTCGGCTTGACATCGGTTATCTTACCTATACTTTACACTACTTACATGCTGAAAAACAATTAAGGGGTTTTATAAGCGAAGTGCTGTTTGATACAACGTAATGTCACTGCCTATTAATGTTTTGATTATTATTTTTGATAATTTGTTGATATTTTATTTTGGATCAACACGCTCTGGACTCTTCATTTAGAGGCAATTCTTTTTACATAGCGAGAGTTTGTATTCCATTAACACTCGGCCAATTCATAAAATCAGTGACCATAACTTAAATGCTTTTTATATTAAATCAAATTAGTCTAGTTTGATCGAGCGCTTTTAGGCTCTTTTCTAACCAATTTCTAATTTTATACTACATTAAAAAAAAGGATATCTCTGCAAGCTCTCATGTTGTAAGTAATACCTACAGGTTGGCTGTATTTTTTTTAATAATATTCTACCTAGGTCATTGGAACCCGTACATTTTAACACATTATTTATTATATATACTTAGATTTTAAAAGGCACTATGAGTCAAAGTAGGTACCTACACTTATCCAAGAACATTGGCTCTAGAACGGACGAAAGTCTCGAGTTGGGCTCAAGGGCTCAACGCTTGCATGCATCACAAGATAGACATAGCTAACTAGTCTGAAGTCCCCATTGTCGTCAACTCGTCAGTCATCGCGTGCCTGTCGGAAATTTCCAGAATTATACGTTAAGAATTTTTATACCTAAGCCAAATAGGCACCGCATTGAATTTCTAAGGGTTCATATCTCATATTTATAAAACTGGTTAGGTATTCTAGCAATTGAAGTTCGTGATTAGAACTTAATGCACGGTTAACTTTATATTATTGAATCGAGTACATGCGTAGGCAAGCTAATGTTGTGAAAAATTTATGATTTTCCGGGTTAATACGAATTTATTACGTTTACCGTTAGTTGTTCAAATTTCTTTTATCGTCATTTGAAACGCTAGAAAGAACATAGCGCTTGTAGTATATTGATGTAAATTTAATAAATTTCGTATTGATTATCATCTTTACCAGTTTCATTGAATCTATACACGCAAAAAGCATTGGATTAATTTAATCGTTGATGGAACGTTTTCCCTTTAAATTTTCATTGATATACTTAGGTATTCAACCCACTTTTTTCATACTAAGCATAACCAGTAACGTCCAATATTTTTAATGCTTTGATTAAATCAATATTAATAAAACTTCACCTAAAGAAAATGAGGATGATTTGGTTACTTTTTTATAAATTACGTTGATTTATATCTGGTATTGGCATTATTAATTAGTCATGATGATCAATGCTTAAAGGGACAGCAACGTCGATCCACAAACCTACATCATTGAGTCCTATAAGTTATCTGCACGAACCTCCTTCACTTCAAACATTATAATTTCGTCCATTACCCAAACTAATAAACAGTCTCATAACATCATTTGCCAATCCGGGCGAATAAATTAAACCAGATGAGGGAAAGTCCGTTCAAAATTTTATGCATTCATAGACTGATTCACCCTTTAATTTATAGTTTGTTATTTTGGCAACACTTGATCCCAAATAGAAATGGTCACTCAGATCAGAATACATTGAGTATCTTTATACCCAAATATAATTGGACTGAGGCGTGATCTCATTTTGTATGCGCCTCGCCATGTACGCAGAACTAGAGATGATGGTACCTACATAGATGTGTAAGTAGATCTATATAACCGATGGGAAGCTTTCAGTCTCCCGTCAATATTTGATGAGATTCGGACGAGGGCGGATTCGACAGTGTCCGTGTCGACCGCTTGTCCTTCATTGCGATTCGTTGTCAGCTTTCATACATATTGATGGTGGCTGGAGACGATTATTCGAGCACGACGGGCAGAACTTCCTATAGGTATCTCAAGTTATTCGTAGGTTGAAACTTGAAATTTTCTTCTGATTTAAGAAATTTTTCAAGTTTGTAGTAGGATCTTCAAAATCTGTCGATATTGTGTTAATGTCTTTATCTCAAAATTAATATTGACTACTAGCTCCTGACCGCGGCTTCGCCCGCGTAAAAAGTAACTTTCAACTACTCTCCCAAGGGAACACATTACCGTCATAAAAAAGTATCCTATGTGTTAATCCAGGAAATGTTCTATCTATGTGCCAATTTTAATCCAAATCAGTTCAACGGTTTACACGCGATTGAGTAACAAACATCGAAACATCTTCACAAACTTTCAAATTTATAATATTATAAGTAGGATTCAGTCCCGAGTAAACTTAACCTAGAATTATTTTTACAAAATCCATCAAAAATCAGCAATGGATTAAAAAAAATACTTACAGAACCTATTTTAGTCGAACAGAATGGGAATCGACAATAGGTCTCTCACTTAGGACTTCAAGAACCAGTGATTAGGTCTCTACATTTTTAGATAAAAACAAATAAAAAATAAAGGAGCCATACCGAGAGTACTTAGTGGGTAACGCTAAAAGGCAAAGTATTTTTCTGAAACTGTACCTAACGTAATGGAGTACACTACCTTTAGAGCTGTCGTAACAAAATGGTGTTAGATATCAGAGTAAGCATACTCTTTCTAGTGCTTCGAATACGATGACCGTGTTGTTATAAAAATAAAATAGGGGCGTGGGTTAGGTAACCCCGGTACAGTCTGACGAGCAACATACTAAGCCACTTTGTGCTCGGCCCAAGGTGGCTAACTCAGGTACCTACGAGTAGTACTTATAAATATTTGATTAGTCAGCCTCCATTTAGGTAATCATTAGATAGTTTTAGTTAAGTTAGCATATTATTATATTGTTGTTTTTATTAAGTAATTAGATATATTAAGATGTTATTTATTTATGTACATTTCATTTTAATTCTGAATAAAGATAAAAGAGAATACATTAATATGTATTCTCTCTTATCTTTTCTTTTATCTTTTTTTTAAACTGTTCAATTTTAATTTTTATTAAGTATTTGGAAAAATCCACCTATTGGCAGTCTGTTCATAGATATTAATAACTATGGACTAGAATTTTCTGAAATAAATAAATTGTTATTATTATTAAAAGCCATCTACATTATTTTCAAATTATTTTAATTGAAAATCATTAGCTACCTGTGTGGACTGTGCATTTGAATATAAAGCGTGGTTCACACGGAATACCCCGCTATAAACTCGCCGGAGCGACGCTAAACTCGAAGTAATGTGTTTATTTTTAAAGCACAGTTGAAAGGCATAAAGATGATCTCATAATTTCCATTACATTAGCGAAGGCATTATCTCGTCCCAAAGGTCCGTCTCGCGTTCCAATTTCGCCCCGACCAACGGGATATGTTAAAGAGGACATTATAATAATTAGATTGTTATCAGATGTTATTATATGAATTTTCCAAAATTATAAGAGTGAACGACGAAGATAAGTCGACGATATCGTGACGACGGTAGGTAGGAATAGATTACGGAATAGCCGGCGGGCAGCGCAGCGGCGCGTAATCGGACGCACTAAATTTTGGTCCTTTGGAAAAACACGCCATACAGCAAATCGATAACCGATCATTATAATGATTGGGCTGTAAACGCCACTCTTGTTTCTTTTGAGACGCTTGACGAACGGGAGTCGTATTTTAATTTGAACGAGGGCTCGCGAGGGGCGTTTGCGGGATGCGCGGGCGCGCACTCCATGCGTGCTCACTCCACCTGACCATTGGGCGAGTTCGAACCATTAAATAACAAATTTTCTCATTTTAAACAGTCGCTATCCGAGTAGGAATTACTTTCTCCTCTTCGTACGCCTCTAACATCATAATTAAATATTCTTACATGTAATATCTTAAGCTCATCTCGCTCGGAAAGCGTAAACGCAGTAGCATCGTATAACCATAACGTTTCGAAACATATTTTTTTCTGAATGGTCAGTCATAATGGCCCTAAGCGCTATTTAAATATCACAGTAATGGGTGGAGACATCACAAAACATCCACGCATCGAGACGGAACACAAAAGGGGTCGTCTCCTTCGCCGCCAGCTTTCAATTGACGCCACTATTATGCGTATCATAAACATAAATCTTCAAGCGCCATTCCTTGGAAATATTATGTGGCGCTTTGCAGCGCTGCAGCGGAAAAGTTGTCTCACACTGGGCGTCCGTCCACCTAAGTACAGACGAGCACAAAGTTCACTTTCTTTTTAAAATAAGGTTGGTAACTACAAATTCATGCTTTATTTTTGCTATTATTGAACACCTACAAGCCGGGCAAACTCTAAAAGTAATAGTTCCACTGAAATACCCCTTTATTTTAAGGCACGAATACCTTTCTACATCACGATAATGTGTCGTCGAGAGTACATTACACTGCACTGACATAATATTATTATGTACCCGAGCTAGGTGCGCTGTACAGAGCATAGCGTCGTATAATGTGTCTACAATGTAATATACTTACAATGTGTCATGTGGGTATTAATGTCTAGTGTCACACTAGGCGTCGGAATGTCGAGCGAAGTATACCTACTAAGTTGGAATATGAGCGTTCGCGAAAACAACGATATGACTAGTGCGCGATAAAACGGCTCGATTCTTGTAGTAAAATTGAAATGAGGTGTGTGCGTGACGCACGTTGTCACGAAAAACGGGTTCGCGGCGTGCGTGGCTATCGGAACACGACGAAATGACGCGTCGGCTGTGACACACGCGCGGACGTGTGCGCGCCGCCATTAGAGATGCACCGGCCGCACCTTGGGGCCCACAGATCGCACTGGCGATAAATATCAATCGCGCTCGCGACAACAATTAATGGTTATTTAACGCGCTTCCATTCAATTATCGTCAAGCGGATTGCGCCGATAATTCCGATGGCCAAATTCCCAGTAGTTAATACTTGGCGGGTACTACATTTATGGCTCTTACCATGCGAGCAATGGACTCGCCACATGTTCAATCGGCGTCCATTGGGCATTAATTCTGCAACGTTCGAAGCCGACAGAGCGTAAAAGTATGTTAATGTAACTTTACAACTTAAAGTAACGGATAAAAATGTCATCTGCTAGGTAGGTATTTCGTTTAATTGCCCGTCCACCTGATGAAATTGCGATAACACTACGATTAATAGCCAAATAATAAAAAGGCCTAGGTAATTTGTTACAAAAATAAATAATAACATCAGGTCTGTTATTAGATATTTTATAGCCGGCAGCAATTACTGAACAAAATAGTTTTGCACAAATTAACCTTTACGAAATAACTTCAAACCGGTGGGCACACAACGCTACTAGCATAATTTATTATTAGAATATAAAGGCAATATAGAGATACAAAAAATTAATCCAAAGAGTAAATATTATTAAAAATGTGAATGTTTACATTACAGCAGATTAAAACCTAACTGAAAAACAGGATATTTTCAGGTAAATTACAAGTGTGCATTTATAAAATATAAGTGAATAACTCACACGGATATGGAGACGCGGGTGTTCGTTGTGCGCACTGTACATCTCCAACAAATCGAATGGAAACGCGTCGAGTAATTATTCCCGACAAAACACAATCTAAGCGTATGCGAAAGGGCAATCGGCCGCGACGCCGCAATTTGAGATTCGTGTTCCATCTTAAATTATCGACAAGTTTAATAACAAGCGTAAAAGCAATAGCAATAATCGCTGCAAATTAATTACCAGCTTAGAGCGAGCGCGAAGAAAAACAGTAAAAGTAATGACGCGTTGCTGAAACACGCCAGTAACTGGCGGCCAGTATGGGGTGCAATAGGCTAAAATTTATACACGGCGTAGGTGCGGCGGCCGGCGGCTGTTTGGAGTTCCGCTTATAAATAACATTTAGCGGGTGGGGCGAGAGGCGCGGATTATGAGGTCGGAGGACTCAATTAAACTGTGCTACCGGACCCGGCTTTTATTGTGGACTTTTGCAGTGACCTCCCACCGGATTTCGAAATAAATGGATCCACTTTACGCACGACGTTGGCATTCGCACAAAATTTCGGTGAATTAATGATTATGATTTCACCACAAGCGGCCCGCATGTGACCCCTATAAGATAGATGTACTAATGCTGTTTTGTGAATGCACAGTGTGACCGAGGTCATTCCAAATGTAAAGTGAGATACTTATACTTGATTGTATAATAGATACTTAGGTATACTTAGGTCGATCTTGGGAATGAATAACTTTACCCGACTGCAGGCCAATTAAAGTTACCGGTCCCTTTGAAAACTTCTTTCAGCTAGCTAGATCTAAAAACCCATAGTTGTACTCAAGCCACATAATCTCAAGCGCCATAATTTATAACCCGTATCGTGATTAATTACCAGCATATAAAGATGAATACAAGGACTGTCTTAAACAATTAGCAATTTGTTCCATCTGTATTTAAAGTAAAAATAGTAAAAAATATGTAGCTCATGTTGTATATTCCTTGTATAAAGTGTGCAGTAATTACACATAAATAATTCAATACCGCATTCATCGTTAGCAAAAAAGTGTAGAGCTATTTTGCGTTGCTATATGGGACAAAATGCTTATTAAGAAACCTACTTAAATAAAAATTTTCTTGCATAATACATTATACAGGTGGTAAAACAAACACCTAGAAGACAGTCTGTCTGTTTTACCAAGACATGGGTTAGTGGCAAAAAAAACCTACTAAATGCAGGTGAAGTAACTTTAATTTGTTCGTGTGTTTCATTCTTCAGGTATACCCTCCTAAGTCCCTGAGGTCATTATAACGGACAAATTATCGTATGTAATAAAGTCCTGATATACATTTGTAATAACCGGACGTAGGTACTTCCTAACACACATATTAGTTTTTCGTTTAAAAATCGGCGCTGCTACACCTGATTTAGTCAACCAATGAGAATTCAAATGTTGTATAATTTCAGGACTTAGGGCCATCTCCCATTTTGCCCACTATTAAGGACAACCGGCCTTTCCAACATCTTGAGGTATAAATAAGGCGGACTCAGGAGGATACAACAGTTTTCCATCCGAAGAGGGCGTGGTTTGACCTACCTGTGTCTAAAAAATCTGAACGTGACTACAATACTTAAGTTATAATTCTCATTTCAATAACCATTAGGTACTATATTTCGGGTACCTAATGAAGATTAAGTCGCTGCCTACCCAGAGCTATGAAGACTGGGTGTGAGACCACTAATGTCCCTATGACAATAAGTAAAAAAAACTAATCAGATTGCTTACCAACACAGTCATTGATAACGCCAAACTAGGTACGAATGTACCTACTAAAAATATACTTTGATAACTTTACCACGAACCCGAATAAATGTAGAGATAGCATGCTGCGAGTATGTTGGGTTACTGACATTATGACAAGCCTTGATTTTTACCAAAAACGACTAAAATAGAAATGCAAGTTTTTTTTTTATCCTTGTTGTATTTGCGGTGCCTCAGCGTTTGAATATTTGGTTCGATAGTGTTTTTGTTCCAATTACTGGTATGAGTAGGTTTTTTTTTTTAAATTATTTAGGTACCTACTGATGCACATAAAGTTAGAAAATACTAGTTCTGGCAGACTACTTAAACTTTTTACTCATATAAAATTAAAACTAAAATTATAGTTTTAAATGTAAAACCAAACGAACGTTCATTCAACATTCGACTGTATTAAATTTACCTATATTTGTATCCGTATCTCTCAGTTTCATGTGATTGATAAAACGTGTGATGTACCTTGCTATCGGCCGTACGCATGAAATGCTCTCAACACCCGCACACCTGCAAAAGTGAGTTCGATCACTCACAATTTGTCAAAACTTTATTGCACCGCTATGACAAAACTGTTTTACTGCAATCGCTTTAACTTTGATTTCAGTGTATTTCCATGGGTTCTATTTTATTTTTACCTACTTATCAGATTATTTCTCATTAAATTAGTCATTAAATTAAAATGTATTTATATACAGCTTGGTTTTTTTACCGGCTCCAAATTTTTACAGGGTGTTCCACCCATAAATATGAATAACTTTCACTATGGAATCAACTCTGATATCACGAAAAAAAATCAGCTGTTTCATACATTTTGGTCAAGTAGGTATTGAACTTTTGTATTAAACAGCTGATTTTGTTTTCGTGATTTCAGAGTTGGTCCCATAGTGAAAGTTGTTCATATTCATGAGTAGAACAGCCTGTAAACATTTGGAGCCTGAAAAAAATTCAAGAAATAAAAATAAAGCGGACTTCTTACTCTTGTCTGAAATTAGAGTTCATTGGGTTAAACAAAATGGCTTTTTTAAATTTCGTGAACACTGAACCTTGCCAAGGAACTAATGGAACGGGAATGCACAGGAAACTAAGATTAGTATATTTTATTGATTCTCCAAAACTCGTAAACGTAATGTTTGATAAGTTAGTCCTATACCATTTATATTGATAAAGTAAGAATATTAATCACGGAACTCAAATGTGGAACTTATGAGAATGCGCCTTCAGCCAATGAATTCTCTTTCACATTTGATAAATTTGTCGGTCGGCCCAAACACATGCGTTGTTATGCTCACTTCACCCTTTACTTACTTGTTTTGAAACCACAACACAACACGTTATTTGACTTTTTGGGTGTTTCTTTTTAATGCTTTTTTCTAGCTGATGGGGAACTGATACATGATTCTTGAAGCTTTAACAGAAATAAACGTAGTGAAAACGAAAAACAAACTTTGCCATAACTTTAATAGTAACTTCATTTGAGATTAGTGAAGCTACACTAATCTTTTCGTACATTTTAATAATGTTTTTAGGAGCCTTAGGTATATATACGGTTTTATTTCGGTAGATACGCCTCGCATTTTAGAAAATTGCCCCACACATGTTTCCCCAAGTTTTCTTTTTTAAACACCTTATATTGGATGATTGATTTATTGCAAAGGTAGGGGACGTTTTAGGTCTTCCTTATACATGGATCAATAAAAACAAAGTGTTTTAAGTTTTAGTAACGCAAAAAAGGAGCTGCTGTCTGAGTCACTCCAAATCCCACCATTTCTAAGTAGAATAAACCTATAACTAGCATTGGCTCATAAATTCTGCAAATTTCATTAAGTATGTGAAATTGCTTTTTTAAATATATATTTTAGTTAAATGACCAACGTCAAATTGGTCTTAACCAAATAATTGGTGTCATGAAGTTTTAAATTAAAGAACTAATTTACATTTAAAGGAGAAACTGAATAAAAGAAAACAGAATCACCCACTACTCAGCAAGAAAACCAATCTCAAAGGTCAGCTTGAACCGTCCAGCCCTTAGAATATATAATTACAGCGTAATTATATACTCTGAGGTCCAAGCACTACACAACACAACAAGGGTGATTCTAGAAATGTGCAGTTATTAAAATAATACAAATGTTTATTTTTTCAATTTAATTTCATGTAAAGCATTGAAAAGGAGGCTGCAACTTAGGCTCATAGCAAAATCGTTTTAGATCCGTTCTTCAAAATTATGTAGGTCAGTGAAACAAAACCTATATTTTGACAGAAAAACCATTTCATAATTTTCAATGTTTGCTATTACATAATACGAGCAAGCAGTGGTAATACAAATCAAAATAATTATCGAACATGTCGAACATTTTGTTTCATTTTCTGTTTTATTAAGGATCCTATGGTTCAAACGTCTCACTCGAGTACATTTTGATTGGAACAGATTTAATTAATAGAAAGGGATCACAAAAAGTAAAGTAGAAACCAGTGCGTGTTTTAAAAAGTCGAATGAAGTGTTTACAAACAGCAGGTTACCCAATGCAATTTTCTTTCGTTTGTTTGATTTTCTAGCAAAGGACCCGTATCAGAAGGCTATTAACTATTAACTGCTATGGAATCAACTTGAATGCTCAATTGCACTCGGTCAATTAGACGGAAAATTGTTGTGGGGATTGCACATGTGCCTTTCTGTTCTCGTGACGAACGACAGAAACAGGTCCTTGGTGCTTTCTGCCTGTGAAAAAATCCGCTTATAGTTCATAGTAACTAGATTTATCAATGAGTACAGTATATACAACGTGTAACGTTAAATGCGCAAAACCTCAGACACCCCAACTGATTTTTAATTCAATTGACCTATTTCAGAGAGAAAATAAGTCATAAAAAAAATTGTAAAGGTTTTATGTGCTGTTTTAGTTTTACTGGCCATTCTGCTCGTTTCTTGCGTCTGCGACGACGCTTTACCAAGGGAGGAGTCGTCACCGGGCCGCTGCGCCGCGCTGACATTGGCTTGCTTGACCTATTAATAAATAGACATGGCAACGTATTTAATGAAGATTTTTTGAAAAATGTGACCTATATTAAAAAGTGGTTCAATTAATTCTGCTCGTTATTCTGATCAAACTATTTTCAGGTTTTGCGCATTTAACGTTACACGTTGTATATGAAAGTTAGTATTCTAATAAATGAAGTCAAATTAACAAAAATGTGTTTGTGTTCTAAAAAGGTCGAAGATTGCTTGACAATTCGACATTCAACTGTCTGTCACACCGTATTTTCGACGTGCCTGAAAATAAATAAATCTTGAGTTATTTATAAATATAACAGTTACGGCTTATAGGTACAAAAACGACTTATTGAATAAGTATAAGAAGTATTGACTACAAACTACATCGGCAATAAGTACCTTGTCGCTGTTTCGTTAACTTATATGGTTTCTAGTATTCTAGCTTGCTCATATTGTTATGATTTTTAATAAAAATAGAACGGCAGCCATGAACTCGTACTTACCAGATTAGTCAGAAAAAACACAACGAAAACTGGAATTCTTTGACATCCTGTGATATGCCTATCGTCAGATCGCAATGAGGAAACGCATGGAACAGCAGACTGGCACACAGATCGCCCTCAACGATAAAAAGATTAAATATTTTTAATCCATCGTCCGTTGGGAGTTTAGATCGCAGTCCTGCCCGGTACATGTAAATTGTTGGCAAAGCGCTAAATACGTAGCACTTAAAATTGAATTTTTATTAGGGTATTTTTTTCTAAATGTGTGAGGAATAAAACCCGAAATCTAACGCAAGGGTCAAGTTTACCTGCTCCTAAACATTATCAGATCTTATTTGTTCACAGAGGCGCCATCTTGATATTATTTGGAGTCCCGTAAAGGTAACAACGGAACCTCGTATGGGATTACTCGTTTATCAACTCGTCCGGCCATTCATCTGTCACCGAGTCATCTATTTACAATCGGGACTTTTTTTTTTTTTGTATGGCCTTTTTATCCTTTTTCGTTTATGTTTAATTATTTTAGTATCTTGTTCAGTTATCATTAGTCGAATTTATAGGGTTAAGGCCGTTTGCATATAAAATGCCCAACCATCGTTTCACAGGATTTTTTTTCATGTTAAAAATTACTATAGGTAATTTAAAGTTTTAGATTGACGTTATAAGGTCATAAATAATCAAAATCATCATGAGGATATTAAAAATAAATACAGAACCTTGTTCTACTGTTAGAAATTCCAGCTTGATCTTTTTCTATCAGTTGGTGTGGGTGTCAAATATTAACGTTTCGTTACTTCAACGTAGTGAAGTATTTGCTCGACAATCTTATTAAATAATATAAGCTTACAAATTCATGCCAATATACACAATATTACATAGCGTATAAAGGTGAGACTCGTGTGCTCTATAAAACAGATGTTAATAGCTTTTTAATCCTATCTGACTCGGCGATCGAAGTCACCACCTTTTTGAGATTGTTGTAATTAATTATTAGTTTAATATTTACCATTTTCTATTAACGTCAATATGTCTGTCGAGTCTACGGCCTAAGATTATATCTTGTGTTATTTTAAGGAGAGCAAAGTTTTAATTGTCTTTTAAATAATAAAATTCGGCTTTGTCATTTTATAATATATTGTTTTACAAATTAAGCACATACTTAGTTTGAAACACTCTTTAGTAATTGTATGTTTTATAGATACCCAATAGATAGCTACCTATTTGTATAATATATATATATATACATACATATATCACTTAATCTACCTACAAGAAGAAATACATGTTATTAGCTGTAAACATGCATTAATTAAAGATAACATTGTGAAAGTAGAAATATTGGATGTACAGACGCCAGCACATCAAGCTACTACAATCTGCCAAATTTCTTTAATAGGTTTTCAACTTTATCGCTAAATGATACGGTTCAAAGTTGACTGGAAAAATTTTACAGTTTCGGGTAGCTTGATGTGCTGGCGTCTGTACGAACAAGAATAAAGTTTTAATTAATTCGAAATTGTTTGTTAATTATATTTTTCGGCACTGCATTTAATAAAGCATCTATATGTAAGTCCTCACTTAACATCTAGTAATTTTAGGTACAGGACCCAGGAAATAATATGCATTCAAATACACCTTCGGACATAATTTTTTTTAATATTATACGTAGGTCTTTTTACCAGGTTATTTCTTAAATTAGTGAAATAGGTATAATCAGACGTCTCTAACATAATTAAGGAACCCTTGGATTTTAAGTTGTTTATAACGTCTGATAACAAGCCCGTACCTATTTTTATACGAATATAATCCGTGCTTCGTTTTTTTTTATTTTAATTTGATTTGATTTTTGATTTTGAGTAGGTATTCACTTAAAAATTTCCGAAGTAGTTTGCAAATTTGTTTTCATTCTCCACAAGGTTCATGATTTTGTATCATTTTCCAATCCTTAGGTATATCAGCTTTTATTGCTTTTCATAACAAATTGATAAAATATCTTTACGAAATACCTAAAAAGTACCTACTTTTGTACATTTAGGTCTAACTGATAATTTAATTTTACATTTATGTTAAGTATACTTAAAGATTATTAATTTTGTTAGATACAGATATAAGATTAGGCATATTTTCCTTTATTGTTTGCCGCGATAGTGTGGAACATTATGCAGTGCAATTAAATAGAGTAGGTAACTTAAAATAAATTGTTTGTGGCACAATTCTTTGATTATGGGATACGGGATTGTAGCTGCTTAAAAAAACACGTAGGTAGGTATTTTAAAAACACTTTACCTCCCCTCATTATTTCAAAAGTTAAGTCAACTAATAATGTCGACTACCTAATTAGGCAACATTACCTACATAACTTACTAACAGGACAAAACTCAAACGTGTAACTACCTTCTACTTATTTCCGACGCTGTAAAACTTCGTAACGTCTTGCAGCCTAACAAAAAAAAAATGAACTAACTCACAATCAACAACAACAATTCATCCAACATAATACTAATACAACGCAAACTATTTTACAGAATATTTAAGAAAAACATCTAAAACGAAAAGGGAAAGCCTTTTCGTTTCCTTACGAAGTACCTAATGATTTTAAAATTTATTGGTTTAAAAGCTACCTGACAAACCGGAAGCAGTACACACTAGTGATCTACTCCCTATTGATTTTGGAGTTCCACAGGGTAGTGTGCTTGGCCCCACGCTTTTCATTTTAGTGTGTAATTTTAGCATTATTTACGGAAAGGTTTAGTATGTCGTTAATATAGACTCTATATTAACGACATACTAAATGCTAAAATTATAACGTACGCAGATGACACTACCGTAATATCTCACGGAAAATCGTGGGAACGTGTACACTCTCTAGTAGAAAATCTAGATTATCACTAATCGCGAACAACCTGGACAGAAACCTGCTCACGCGAAATAGCAATAAAACTAAATATATTGTTTTCTCCAAAAACCGCCGCCTTAAGACACACCTGAACGCCTCATACTCAAACTACATCACTGCTCTTCTAACATTTATACTTCCTCTTGTGACTGTCCTCCTCTTGAACGTACCTCTAACATTAAAAACCTCGGTATTCTTATCGACGACTACCTAAATTTTAAACAACATTTATCCAACCTTTCTGGTAGAAAAAGAAAACTTATTCACTCCTTGCGTAGATTACGAGACTGTCTACAGACACACTACAAGTTTACCTAACGCTATGCCAATCGATAATTCAATATTGAGTAGTGCTGGAAAGACCTTGTTGATAGAAGCACAGTAAAGTCTGCAAACTCTGCAAAATTAAAAATACTACTTCATTCGGTTTCAAAAAACGATAAAGGGAATTTTGCATAACACAGGTTATGATGACTCGGAACAATTAATATAAAGACCCTGACCTGATACCAAATCAAACGAAGCAAAATGGAACAAACACGCACACACACAAACACACCAGACACACACACACGTACAAATCACACACACACCACAAAAACATCACACATACACAAGTACCATAATACCATACCTGAAATAACCTCTCTAGTCTCTACTCAGGAATATGTAGGTACTCCGAGCCCCAAGGTACAGACTAACTGTCTAGTTTGGGGATCACTAGCAAATACTATATTGTAATCTAGCTGTAGGCAATATTTTAAGCTACTTATGGCATCTTAGCTTGCTGTTAACCTGTGAGCCTGCTTATTGTATAACCTGGACAATAAATATTTTCCATTTCTATTAAAATGTTGCTTTAATACTTAGCCACTTTACAAACTCATTGGTTCTGTGTTTGCGGTTACATTGTGTATATATATAATTTGTTTAGCAATCGTAGCACATAAAATAATAACAATGCTTCAATAATAATCCGATTTGTTGCTTTGTATAGTAACAGTATTAATTGAAATGCATGTCGAAGTAAGCATGTCAGCAAATTTGTAGCACAATTCCGGTTGTTTTTCCCACAAAGCAGTAATTTCTGATTCTCCTACACTGCTTATGATTAGACACATCTAGGTACATGTACTGCGACCACATAATCGTTTTTCATTAAGTTGGTTTCAGAAACTTAAGTACTATCAACACGTATTCTGTTTAATTTCAGAGATAATATTATTTTTAAGTACACTTTTAATTGAGCCTACTCGAGCTAAGTACTTAAGACCGTCCGACGGCTTATACCGTCAACAGGTGACGAAAATGTCAGGAGATAATAACGGGACGTGTGTTATTTATTGACTGGTAATATTAATGAAGCTCTATAGTAATAGGATACCCAATTACCTATCTGTTTAAAATTTTTCATTTATTTGATACTCTTAACGCCAGTTTAATGCGTAGGTGTACTTAAAATTATAAAGGTTTCAGGCAGAAGTCAAAACAACAACTTTTTGTAAACCCAATATATTATTTTTCTGTAAGAGTTGTTAAGTATAAATTGGATTTATTTCATTTAAGTTTTAATTGCGAGTTCAACGTATATTAATCCAGTTAGTAGATTATTCAAATAGCGATATTTTAATAGTGCAATGTTTACCTGCTATGATCACGATAATAGGTACTCGTAACACAATCACTAATGTTGTACCTACTGCCAATGTCGTAAACACTAATTTAGCCAACAGAAAACAAACTACATATGTACTTTTTTAAATATTTTGTGAAAATAATAATATAACATTAGAGGTTTGGGTATTTTACAAACGTTGCTTAAATGAAGTACCTATCGAATGATACACCTCGATTTACACCGTCTCTTAACACTAAGCAACATTTATAAATAAACACTTACTTGCATTTTATTTTGTTCATGTATCGTGGTATTTACGACGGTTAAATGTATGCAATCTTTGAGGTTTATTATGATTAAGTCGGCAATAATGTGTAGTAGGAGAACATGCTTAGTATAAACAAAAGACAAACGAAAGATCTCGAGGCCTATCCAATATCAAAGCCAGTACATTGTTGAAAAAAAAAAGATGTCTAATATACAACTGTTTACATGAATTAAATAATCTGTAAATAGAGCAATCAAAATCAGAAACACAAACAAAAGAGCAATATTCTAAAAGCAAAGCAAAATTTCATTACTTAACTACTGATAAGTGGAACCGAGGTTGACAGGTACAGCCTTCCATGTTATTAAGCAAACAGTTATAACTACTTAGGTATTATTGGCTTGTTTTATCTTATATCTATACTTACTATAGTATAATAGTAGGTTTATCTAGTAAGTGAAATCTAAAGTCATTAAATTAAATACAATCTCATAAACAAAATTAAATAGAACAATAATAATGTGAAATTAACATAAAAATAGATCATCAATAAAATAAATACTAGTAACAAGCGGAGCCCACAAAGTAGGCGGTCATTAATTTATTTTAAGTAAGATTACGTAAGTGGTTAAAGTTTCATTTAGTTAAGTTGGGATTAAGTAAGTAGTCTCAAGTTTCGTTGTGTATCCTATCAATTCATTTGTTTTGTGTAAACATGATGTTAAAATCAACCTTTAATTGCATTCTTGTTTGTAATATAATAATAATGATAAATACTAAAATCGTTTACTTTTTGTTATATTTTTTGAAGATTTGAATGGTCTTTACTAAAACTCTAAACCTGTACTAATAGATTTTTTAACTAATAGATTCTATATATATATATATTTTGTAAGAACAAAAATTTTTTTGAATAGTGTAAAAGTTCTGTTTTGATAATAGAAAGGTAGGTACATATAATAGGTATGGGTAGGCCTAAACTTTCTTAGTAGTCATGTGATTCATTTGGAAGTTGCGATTGTGTAGGTTATAATAAGTTATGTGACAGATACCAATGACACGAAATTTTTTAACACCAAATAGAACATAAACTAAACTTTGTATAGTTAGTTGGAAGAAGTAGGCTACACTGTTTACCGGTGTTAAAATACAAAAAGTGTACCGAACTATTAATTGAATATTCAACGAAATTAATTATTCATAGTTAGTTAGGTACCTACACAGTTGTAAAGAACCTAAAAAATTGTATACTTTTTTACATACCTAAATAAATATTTAGGTAATTTGCATAGACTGCATATGTACGAATTAGTTAGTCATAGGTTATAGGCACCACCAGGTAATATGATAGGTAGATACATGTATTAGAAATGGGAAATTCTGTTTTATTTAAAAAAAAATTACTTTACGGAACTTTCAGCACCAAATTGACTTAATTGAAATAAATCACTTGACTTAGAGTCCTTATAAATTACAATTATGGTAGGTTTTGTTGAGTATGACCTAATCAATATATAGATCTACATTATTTTTATCATACATCAGTTGTTTTAACATCATAGATCTATCAGATTGCAGTTAACGTGACAAGTGTGATTGATAGGTTCAAAACTGTAATCACTTCCGTGTTTGTGTACAAATGGACACATCACAAAAACAAAAACGCAAATAATAGTAAAGTAAACTTTCTACACTTACTTTTGCTACTAAAATAACTTCATGCACCAAGTAGCCAGCTCTACTAAGCTAAGAGGCAACTGGTAGGTTGGCTCCAGAGTAACATTATTTGTTTTATATTCGTTACCAATAGATTTCATTGTGAAAACGTTCCTTACATTGTGAGAAGGTGGAGCTGATTACAGATTGTTTATTTTCGGCTAAAGTCAGGTTTCATGAAAGAATGTTGCCACTAAGTCAGATGATTAGACAAAGAGCAGTAAAAAGGAAAACTGAAGCAAGGATTTACTAAAAAAGGTAGGTTACACGGTTTGTTACTAACCTGCGAGGCGGGCGGGTATGAGTAGCCAAATTGCGCATACGCTGCCATCGGGACGATCATATGGGCGGCTTCACACTAAACACTGTCTCTCAAAGTCTTTAGCACGGACGTATTAGTTTCCTATAAATATTTCTACTACTGCTAGTATGAAATTAAGTTAATTAATTGTATCACAGTTGGTTGTGTGCGCGGCGACTGCGCGGCGCGCTGCCATTCCTGCGCGTCAGGCCGGTGCGCGCGCGCTTCGCATGCCGGGCCCTCGTGCTCGTGTGCGACCGGCCTATACCTTCCTTACGCGATCGAGGTTAAACACCGACTGGCGCGCGTACGACGCCTGACGCCCCTCCGCCGTAGGAGACGGCCAATTTGGCCCCGCCTTGAAGGCGGCCCTGCGTATCGACCGCCAACCGCGAGCTCAATTTTCTGTCCTTTTCAAAACAACGAACGGAAACGCGGCATCGGATTGGCCTTTACTATCCCCTCCAGTGAGCGAAACCGCCCACTCGTTCTTTGCCGCCCACGTCCGGGTGGGGCGCAGGAAAAAAGCGGCAGAGTCGGCCCGACTTGATCATGTTTATGGGTTTCCGTCGAGACAGTCCGCCAGCCCTGTACCGCGGGCAAACAAATCTCTAGTGGCAAAAAATGGCTCGGCCGAGGACAAGTTGTTTCACCTCGTCAGATTTACGAACAAGGCGACGCGAAGTTAAGATTCGACTTTATAGACTACCACCTGCGTCGATATTGGGTACAGCTTTATGTTGTCTTTGATGCTCAGATTAAAAGATGGATAAATGTAATTTGGGGTGGAGACGTCGTCATCACGTTTTGGGTCAAGAGAAGATGATATCACCATTTAGTAAAATAAACGTCATCAGTTGCCGAAAAATATTTTCCATTTGGTAGGAACATCTGAAAACATTAATTCTAGCTGCTGGAGAAAATGTAGTTTAGGTATCCTATTTTTCGGTAGATTCAGAGGGGTGTATGATTTAGATGCCTACCTAATTCGTAAGGAAGTCAGTGGATACCTACGAAAGAATAAGGTATAACCTGCCAAAAGCTTAAAATTAATCAATATAGAAAGACACATTAAATATGCCGCTATAAAAAATAGGTACTTACATATGATAATGCACCTAGGTAAACTGAGGAAAATTCAAAACTAATTTTGAGAAGCCTTTGTGATAAAAATCTTTTAATTTTATAGTCAAATAAATGCATTTGGGAGTAATATTCCAACCTTCCCTAAAGTAAGAATACCACCATTTATATTTAAAAAAATAACAATCTTATTTTTATATAGCTATATTACTTATATAAGTTTTAAACTATTTTTTTTTTACATCCGACTTTGCCTACCTGCGTAATAATATCGGTAAAACTAATAGCTAAGTAGAGCAACACTAAAACACACTTATTATAAACCAAAAATTGAATACAAACATTGCCTCGAACGTGATTTAATTTTGTGCAACATTGACTTTAACCCACTTACCAATTTCTGCTGACGCAAAATCATGTCATATATGTTTAGCTAACAATAAGTTTTAAGAAACTGTTTTACGCTGACTAAATAATTACGTATATACGTATAAAAGACTTTATGTTATTTTGATATTTAAGGCAAATAGTATTTAATAAACTAGGTATAAAATAATGAATTAGTTAATCAAATTTTGACATTATTTCAAGACTTCTAATGTTAAATATTGTTAAGAATTTTACTGTCCTACAATTACCATAAAGTATGCTCATGCCGCCTGTGATACAGGTTTATAATAATAATAATAATATTAAACATTTATTTGAGACCAGATCCAATACACACAGGCATCTAACATCATTATACCTTTGTAAATAATTTCTAAGACTTTATGTAATTTTAATACTGAATAAACCATTTATTTATTTATTAGAACTACAGCGCATCTACAATAAAAGCCTCGTCAGATAGGTAGGTACGTCCTATCCATTTACTGAAATAACAGCCGGAATATTACGGTACTAACTGAAATAGGAGAGGTTTCGCGGAGACGTTGAAGAAGTGATTTAGAGGGCGCTACATAGGTGGCGCTATTCATGCCGAGAACCGAGGAGAGATGTCATACTTTAACTGATCGCTCGGGTACTTTGGAAAACAGTACCCAATTTTTTTTTTTTTTTTAAGTAAGCACTTAATGTAGGGCCTTGTGTTTTAAGTTGTGAGCGTTTAGTAGCTTTAAATAAACAATTTTCTCGAGTTATTAGGTACCCACCAATAAAGATTATTCCAGCGCGATTATAATTATTATAAGTTTACCTAAGTAGGTGAACATGTTTGATAACACAAGACTTATGTTTATGGCTGATTTCGAATAAAGGACTCAGCTTCTTTGAGTCCTGACGGAGACAGTGACACAATACCAACACCCTCACAACTCATGTTAGCTGACTGATTTTTTTTTTAATTATTTGTTGCTGAATGGGCGCGCTCTCGATCACGCCTGATGGAAAGCGATGGATGAGGTCTATGATGGAACGAGCATGACAAATAACATCAGCAAACCAAATCACTTGACATGAGTTAGGAATTCTTTTTTTGTGTTAACTTCCTGTAACTGGATGTCAGGTACTACTGCTGTATAAGATAACTGTTCAATAGATAGCTAACGACTAGAAAGATTCGGACTGAGTTAAAATATTGTCGTGTTTATGAACCCTGCATAGGTAGGTGCAGTAGGTGCAGACGCCAGCACATCAAGCTACCCGAAACTGTCAGATTTTCCCAATCAACTTTGAACCTTATGCTTTTGCGATAAAGTTGAAAATCTATTAAAGAAATCTGACAGATTGTAGTAGCTTGATGTGCTGGCGTCTGTACCTACTAGGTAGTAATCTACATGTGTAGTGGTAGGTTTACCCACGAGTATCTTTACGAACCTGCTGTTCTACCTGCGTTCAAGGAGGATTGTAGGATACAGATTTCTTTTCAAGTGACAAAAAGGCTTAAAAGTTAGTAAAAGTTAGACAGTGGTGCCGATTTTGTTGTTCCCAAACTAAACTAATTTTAAGTTCAGTGCATGTTTTTCTTTCTATTTCATTAAGAAAAGGACAGAAGATAAATATTAGTTTAGTCCTGTCAAATTAGTCAGCGCCTGACGTAAATGGACGTATTTTTAGCAGCCAATTTTTTAATCACTTCTAAACTTGTCTATGGAGTATCTTAATTTGACAGGACTAAACTACTTAATATTTATCTTCTGCCCTTTTCTTAATGAAATAGAAAGATAAAGATGCACAGAACTTAAATTTAGTTTGGTTTGTGAACAAAAGAATCGGCGCTACTAACGATACATTTGGTCTGTTGGTTGCATAGTTTGTTGGTTCGTTGCTCAAAAAAACAAACTTGGCACGTGGTGCACGTGGCACATAGTCCTCTATTCTTACAATTTGCTCAATGTTATCTAGAGTATGTATATCAAGTCAATTTATTATTGTCTATCGGTGATTGCACTTACCTAAAGCGGTTTCTCATGCTACGAGTATTAACGCTAAATATACGGAAGTTTTTTTTATTTTAAATAATAAATATGTAATGCTTAAGTCTGTTATCTACTACGTGTACAAAGGCAACTTTACTTTATTACCTTTATTATGAAAGGCAGCAAAGCATTCATTGCAAAAATAAAAACTCACCATTCGTATACGGAAGAACCTCAAACGATACTCTGTGAACCTCTTATAGTGTAAAATAATAGCTATACGATAAAATATAATAGGAGCAAGAGATACCATTAAAGATTTAATTAGTATCCGGGAAAAACTATAAAAACTACAATAAAATAACTTTGCTTGTTAGTTACGGATGTCAGTTTGTTTTGTTCTTTTAAGTTTTCTTTTCATTATAAATCAATAAGCAACTCCCTGGATAGTTATGAGGGGAAATAAGCAGGTTTGAAAACAAAAATTATTTGGCCACATATGCCTCTCACTAACCTCGTTCTCCACAAATATCAATAACTTTTCTATAAAAGAGCACCAAATATATCTCTCTGTCTAGACGGAGAGTCAAGAAAAGATTTAACGCTGCAAGCTATCATATTGGTACTTACCGACTTATATTTAAAGCCTAGTTCGTTTTTCCTAAAATTACTTTCACGTAAAATAAATATCTGTCCTAGAGCGGTTTTCCTCATGTATGAACCATTGAGAGCATCCTAGTTGGAGTGAAGGCTATGTTACATTAATTATATGGTCGTCTAGCAGTACCGCTCTATCGTAAACGATAGGTACATTAAAGACCGAGCAATTAGAACCTGTTTCTTCGATTTCGGTTTAAAGAAACTTTATTCCCAATAAAGACATAAGTCACTTACTTGAGAACAATACTAAAAATATAGTTTCTTTGAACCAGAGTCCCCTATAGATATCACAATAAAATTTTTATCAGACTTACTTACAGAAATGCATAAACGACTTTAGACCAATAGTAGACTAACTGGGTTTGTCTTGTGTGCTGGGAAGGTGACACATGTAGGAAAGTTCTTCATCTTCTTATTAGGATCTGTTGGACATCTGATTTGGTTATTAGAACCCAATTGTATATCTTTTCCCTTGACCCATATTGTTCCCCTACTGGGCAAAGGTCTCTTCCATATTATTCCACTTTTCTTTGTGCTGTGCTTTCTCCATCCAACCGGTTACAAACGTCCAAATCAAATTTTAACACATTGAACGCCGTGGTGGTCACCGGTGACCACCACTGACCACCACTGAACTTTCCATATGGGCTGACGCTGATTCGCGATTTCTGCAAATTTTACGTTATATTTTATTGGCTCATACGGTTCAAAATAGTCAAAAACCCCACTCTAAATAATTATTTCTTATTACTATTCAAAGAATTAACTAAAATAATTGCTGTCGCTCACCGGTGACCACCATGGCATTCAATGTGTTAAGCATGTATATTTTTTATTTAACTAACGTTGTTGGTGGATTACCTGTCTACCTACTATTAACATTACTTTTGTCTTTTCGAGACTGACTGTGTATGAATCTTTCCCAATATTTAATAAGCAATGAATTCTAGAACAAAGCTCGGATAAACGTTATTCTACAATTTCATACAACGTTTGCTCAGTGACCTACGAGTATCTGAGTAATTTTTATTTTAAACTGTCAAAGCTTCAACGATGATCATACATCTGGTGTTATCATTGTTCTAGTATACATACATACAGATCCAGCTGATTTATTACTGAACTAACAAGCAGTGTCAATGAAATGATTGTCATTTGCAATTTGAATACTTACCTATATTAAATTGCATGTAGAGAAGCAACAATATGAATTGAAAGAAACTCACTCCGGTACTCAGAGTCATTACTTAAAATGAATCAATCATTAACTTTAATTGACAAGTACCTATAAATTGGAACGCAGTCAGTCAAAAATATGTCAGATTGAAAGCATTTTTGTTGACATTTGTGCCAAGATATGCTGGTTAAAAGTTAATGATTGATTAATTTTAAGTGAAGTCTCTGAGTGCGGCAGTTAAAGAATGGGGGCAGTCTTTAAATTTTATATATTTGAGGATACAAGTTGAATTACTAAATTGGATAATTACAAAGCCTACGACGTCTCAGATATTGGTACTCACTTAGCAGACACCGACGGACCAAAGCGCTCTACGCGCACAATTTTATTTTTCTTCTTCAAGTCTTAATTTTTCAAGATTGTCTGTAAGAGGGTAAGTCGCGATGAGTAAAGTAGACTTTGTAATCTGCAGTGCGATTCTGTAACCATCTCACCGTGAAAACTTAGGTGAAGTGAGCGTGTAGTGAGCTGTCAGTGTCATCCCACCTGATACTAGGGATCAACCAAGCATACATTTATAATCATAATCGAGACTTTAATAAAAAAAATATGCTAATTCTATTGATCATTTTATATAATTTCAAAGCTAGTGTTTTAACTGTCAAAACATTACTATTTTGTGGGGCTTTAATGTAGGAAACAAACTACTTCTTTAAATAAGGATTAGTCTAGGAAAAAAGTATAACAAAATTGATATTGTAACTAAGTTTCCGTTTTGCTATTTTATTTAAAAAACCCACAAAATAGTAATGTTTTGACATCTAAAATACTAGTTTTGAAATTATATAAAATTATCAATAGAATTAGCATAAAAAAATATATTATTAAAATCTCGATTATGATTGTAGATGCTTGTTAGTCAATCCCTAGCATCAGTGGGATGACACTGACAGCTCTCTCCACGCAAGTTTTCACGGTGAGATTTTTACAGAATCGACATGCTGTCTTTTTAATTTTCGACACATCAATAAATCAGCGTGCTTGCCACGACCCTAATCTTAAAGCCTACATCTACCTACATCATTAATTATACCTATAAATAAAAAAAAATCTTCGTACACATAATCAGACATTTGTCAATTCGCTGTTTGGCAAGACATCAATATGTCGTGTATGTTAAATGCAGATTTTAAAAGAATACATACCTACATAATATATCTATACGTAGCCGTAGAATGTACCTACTTTTTGCCTATTGTTCAATATGACTGCATCAAAATTTGACACGGCTACAAATCAACCATATTAATATTTCCTTTCGAATAGAGAGTACCATGAGTACCGGGAAATCCCCTTGAGACTTGAGTAGGTACTTATCTACAACTGTTTTTGCCTGTTTCGAATATCTCTCTTAGGGCCGATTTTTCTAAAGCCAGCTACTTTTATCCGAGAAATAATTTTGAATTGTTGACAATTAATTCTTCCATACAAATACTGTGAGACGTCAATTTTATTCCACGAATAAAAATTATCTGTCAATTGAAAAATCAGCTCTTAAAGATAAATCTGCATCTATTTAGTTACAAGTGGAGACTGAACCAATTTAAGTAGCACTGATGAAACGCGTAGTAAGTTCTTTAAGATAACATCACGCCTGTATTTTCCGAAGGGAAAGGCAAATAGATAGGTAGGCTTAAAAAAATAAATTAAAAAGTATTCAAAATTCAAAAAAATATTTTTCATATAAGTAAACCTGGGCACTTATAAAACGTCAGAAGCTAGCTGCACGATTCCAATTGGTTCTTTCCTAAATTCCAGGTTTCTCATCTAACCTCCACCAATCTATATATGTACCTAAATATAAAACTCCAAGTCCTGACTGACTGATATATCTAGCTACCCATTAACCCACAGCCTAAACCGCTGGTCCTAGAGACATGAAATTTTGAGGGTGTGTTCTTTGTAAGGAGTAGGTATCGAATAAGAAAGGATTTTTCGAAATTTCACCCCTAAGAGGGTAAATGGGGGAGGGTAAAATTTCACGCGAATGAAGTCGCGGGCAGGGGCTAGTAGTTTATAATTCAATGGCACATTGTGGTCATAACCACTGTTTCATAGGTACATATTTAAAACAGAAAAGATTTGTGAGTCAGCTCGGATAGCAGACAGACCCTGAAAGAGTCGATGATCATGTAAAAAAGTATTTCTTTACAGCTTATCTTAATATCTATACAATAGATCCCTAGGAGACTTCTCCAGTCTCCTGTAGTACCTAAAATTCTTAGTAGGCATCTACGTCTAGGTACAGACGCCAGCACATCAAGTTACTACAATCTGTCAGATTTCTTTAATAGATTTTCAACTTTATCGCTAAAGTATAAGGTTCAAAGTTGATTGGGAATACAGTTGCAATAGAAGGCGAGACTATTGCAGTAAACGATCACGAATTGCCGATCTTCTTTCTGCTACTAGTTACTGTCAAATTTCTAATAGGAAATCCCATATAGTTTTACCCGACCCTGGAATCGTACTCAAGACCCACAGACCAAAAGTGTATGGATAAACTAACTTTACGTGTATCAAACTTGAATCCTTATTTTAATTTTATGATGAGTATATTCTCATATTAGTCCGAGTAGACTTAACGGACTTACTTAGCAACCTTCTTTGTTAGAAGCGCTGCAATAGACACTTCTACTTAAACAGCCGTATAACATGAATATTTCTAAATTACTACCTTCCGATAGAATCTAATAACTCTTAATATTATTTATGCTGTGAACAATTTAAAACATTCAATAGACTAAATAAACAGCTCGTTTACATTAAAGGATCTCATAAGTTTGCGGCACAACTTATGACCGCCGTTTCTTTTTATGGCTCTCAACAGTTATTTAAAATGCCACATTGTCACTAATAGTTGTCTCAAAAAAAAAAATACAACTTTAAAGAATGGTATTGTTTGGAATTGCTAATTTTCTTATAATTTTCTCGACTATGATGAGTATCTCTCGTAGGTTTACATAAGTAGGTATAGAAAAAATACTTGCCGGTCGATTCTGTACAAATCTCACCGTGAAATCATAAGTGAAGTGAGCACTTAATAGTATTAATCCCTAGCGAATGACAGCTCACTCCACGCTCACTTCACCCAAGCTTTCACGGTGAGATGGTTACAGAATCGCACGGCTGGTATTAGACAGAATTAAGTTTAAAAGATAACTGAGTAAAAAAAAAACTTAATTAATTTAAGATTAATGATTTATTCTATATTTCAAGTGTTTTAATATCCTGAACTTCTTTCTCTTTATTTAGCGAAATTACTCGGTAAAGGTACAGTCAGCGACAAAAGTCAAATCCTTATTATTGAGCTTTTAAATTCGGATTCTGATTTAATTAAATCCGGAACAGAAATGCGGAAATACAATATATCGAATAATTTTATGTCTTTTTCAAAAACTGAAATAAAGTCCTTTAACGTCCTGAATTAATATCTATCGTGAACGTCATCATGTTACAATAACGAAAAACCATACATAGTTTATTGTTTGGATTCCTACGGAGAGATATTAAGGAAAGGGCAATGACCGCGATTGCCATGCTAATGCTACCCGGATATACTTACTTAGATGATGTGTTTAAGTACCAACAATGGGGCACTTAGTATCGTGTCGAGCGTGTCTACTTGTCTTCACTACCTACAGGAGCTGCTGGACGCTACTGAAGGTGCAGACTGAGCTCGTACCTAGACCTCGTAAATAGATTGCCATCGAGCGACACTCTAAAAAGCGTTTATTGACTTTTATTCATTTATTTTACTTTAACGTAAAACGGCCATCGGCCAATTATACAGCGTGTAACGGAAGGGGGGTATCAACAACTTTCCCCAAAGAACATAGGTCGAAATATGAAAAAAAAATTTGGCCCTCCCATAGTAAATCAATCAGCTGGTAGTCAGTTTTGTAAGGGAGGGCCAAATTTTTTTTTCATATTTCGACCTATGTTATTTGAGGAAAGTTGTTGAGTTTCATTAGCACATTCACCTCCTTCAGGGTTGATACCCCCCTTCCGTTACACGCTGTATATGTAAAAGAGAACACCTATTATTAGACAAAATTCAAACACTCATACTAACCCTACCAAAAAGGTAAAATTGATTATATCAATTAGCTCGAGATCGACACTAAATAATAATACTTATTGATAGAGAAATAGAAGAACTGCATCTACCAACTCGTTTTCTTGTGTTAGAATTTTGAGCCATTCTTATTGTAATCACTAACACCAGTCCCTTTACGTCGTAAAACATGAAAACCTTGGAAGCCAAGTTAACTTTTATACAAACATTTATAGGTTTTATTATGTTTTTAAAGTATACTTACATACCTTTATTAAAAGTTACAGGTGCACTTAATATAAAGATTGCTAATTAACGAAGAATGTAACTTCTTATAATATAATACAATGAAATATTATAATATTTGCCAATTCTAGCTTATAACGTAATTTTAGGTAAAACATTATTTATGATATTCATACTACTATACTACAATATCACTTAAATTGATTCAAATGTAGACACTGCAAGCAATTTAAGTAATTTAAAGCTATATCAGGGCTAATACTATTTTATTTTTAATAGTAATAATTTTTATTTCATAAATAAAGTGGTACAGTCTATCACAAAATACGATGACAACTTAGGAATACATCTGAGATGAGTAGGTAACAATACAATTTTACGATCTGATGTCCTAGCTAGATTACTTTGTAGCCTTTATTAACCTGTTAACCGGGGAATTCCGTACACGCTACTGTCCTGTTAACCGTGCGGGACGTATAAATACGTCAAACTTAAACAGTAGCGTGTACGGAATTCCCCGGTTAACAGGCTGTTTAAGTTTGACGTATTTATACGTCCCACTCGGTTAACAGGTTAAGGACGAACAGCCCTCATTTCCCAAAAATAGGACAACAGTATTTCTTAGACTGTTAAATAATTATTATTAACAGAATTTTAAACAAATAAAAGTCGAGTACAAGAATGTGTGAGTGCGAGCGCGTGTATTTGTGTATTTGTGTGCGTGTGTGTGTGTGTGTGGGTGTGAGAGTGAGAATGTGTGTTTTGTTCGGTGTTATGAGTTACTTCATTGTTTTAAGAAGGGATTCGGTATCATCATAGTCTTTGGTAGAAAGAAATTTAGTAATCCGCGGTTTGCATGTTAGCTTACAACAAGTTTGCAGTGGAATTATTGCGTTTATTGTATTTATGTAGATATATTTCGTAGAAACTAAAGTCCAAATAGGGATAGCAGTAATATTATAGGGTGATCCACTCACCCTACCCATTAATAATACCCATATTCAAGTATCCGTCAAACTGATGGGCAAGAAAGGCTTAATTGCCAAATAGGTAATAAAACAATCAGGCCAACGCACCTTTGTTTTGAGGAAGACTACTTATACTTTCTAAAGATCAAACAGCAACGAATGCTTCAAAAATAACTAAATTGAAATCAATGAATAAACATATAAACAAATAGATAACTTAATGCGGATGACCAGCACCCTAATTGCGTAACACACTATTACTCTCAATAGGAATCATTTTGAAGCATATTGCTAATCCATTGCTCCATATGTTCGAAAAATGTGTCTGCTCAACAACTTAAATAACGCAATGAATGTTGTTGAACTGTCAAAATGAAACCCATTTACCCTGCTGTACCGGATGATAATTAGCTGGGCTTAGAACAGGCAAAAACCCGATGGTCCAAAACTGGTGTACCTATTTTGTTAAAAAATAAATGATAAACTTCTAAAAGTTTTATGTACATTTTAGTATATCCAGCGTTCAACAAGTCAAATTGTTGGTATAACTAAAACCAAGGGCCAGTTAATAAGTCTCTATTGAAAACAAGTGCGATAAAAAATTGCCGTCTCGCATCAAGAAGCTTGAAAGAGTTACTGATCCATGAAGGCGCCAATAAAAGGCGGCTTTCCTGCTTCAATATAATTTACCTATTGTAACCTATAGCGTTCAGACTTTAACTTTTTCTATGAATGACGCTCAAGATGCTCAAGCTTCCTTCTTCAGATGATGACGAATTGACAACTCGTGTCAATCATCATCAATTATAATATTATTGGTGTATAATAGTGTCAAGCTCACGAAGAAATCTCTCTAAGTACCAATCTCATTTTGTTTGTAGAAACAAATAGAATTTCTGACAAAACTACAATCAGCTCTGATACAAAAACAAATTAATAGGATCCCAATTTGACAGAAGATTCGAGCCAATTAAGAAGCAATATTGTTACTCTAGCGGACTCTAGCTCGGAAAATGTAGGTAAATAACAAGAAATTTCAATTCCGAAGCTAACGACAGATTGTACTGAATGGTGTTGATTAAGGTTCTTAATTATATTCTACCAAAACTAACCAAGCAAATGATAAAGATAACTAAAATATATTTTAACAACATATCAATCATAAATTTAACGAAGCATGACCGAAATAATTATTAAGAAGATAAGTACTACTCTATGTTTTGGAGGAATAAAAGATCTCATTTAATTCATAAATTAATAATAGGTAAGTAAGTAGTTAAAAAAATTAAAGATATCTAATGTTAAATAAGTTCACATAATTACCGGATGATAAGTTAGGCCGTAAGGTCCGTAGGTACCTACTTTAAGTGGGCTTAGAACAACAAATTAAAAAAAAAAAAAGTAAACGTAATTGTTTCCATGTCACATCTGCTTACCAAAATCTACCTACCTATCAGACCAAAATGTCCTGTCCACAGATTTATAATACGTTCGACATCTAAACATCTCACTTTTCCTCGCTTTCAACAAAAAACTAAAGTTTGTGTCACTAATTGCATATCCATAGCTCTAGTATCAACACATCCGATCAGTCGCCTCGAGATTTAAGAGTCCACTCTATTCCAAACACGTCCCTAAACCGACGGTGCAAGGTTGTATTTAAAATCAAAACACAGCAGGGGCTGGCGCCAAGACATCTGTCATCGTTAATAACAAGCAATTTGAGCCAATTTTGCATTTTTAGAATATCGGAGAGCGCCCAGGCGTCTCGCTCTCACGGCAGGAAGTAATACAAAAAGTAACACTAAATAAAGTAGTGGTTGACATGTTTAGTTTTTGCCTCGGCTCACTAATTACGCGGGCGCAACACTAGGTGCGTGAGCGTTCGCGTGAACCGTCGAGGCGAACGTTGGCCGTAAATGCTAACAGTTTAGATATTTATGAACATGTGTACGTAATTAATTTTTACGATGGATCAGATAACGGAATCGGTGGAGCGATACGCTTGTCGCGGCGGCGGCGTCTCGGCTGCGACTCGTATAAAGGTTAATTAAGCTTGAATTAGCGGCTAAGGAGGTTTTTCCGCGGATCGATTCGTTAAACAATAAAGGCGACGAGAGGCTGCGGTTCGCGACCCCGCCACGCACGAACAATGGCCCGCCACACGTCCGCCACCGCTGAAGTGTTAACATCGCTCACACACAATACACATTTCCATAGAAAGCACTTAAAAATGGATTAGTTTCGATAGAAAAACAAGGAAACTCGCTTTGTTGGTGTTCCAGTCACGGATATAAATTAGGAGAGCGGGTTAAATCCGCTTACGTGAATAATCCTTTTGTTACAATTTGATGCTACGTACGAACGGTGATATAGATAAAGGGCTCTGTGTAGTGGTAATGTATTGCTCGCGCGTACGGTTTGTTTAGAGATATTTCGTTTTTGTGAAGATGCGCTTTACGTCCCACCCCCGCAATGAACATGACACCCCTTTGTAGCGGGCGCTTACAAACTTCTTAGTGTTGCGTACAATGTTTATTTATTAGAATAATTAACACTCGCTTGTTTTTACAGTATAGTAATAGCTGTTCTATAAAATAACTCGTTTTAAAGTGTAAAAAATAAATTGGATTCTCAGATTTATGAGTTTGAAAACTGAGCAAAGTAAAAAAAAAACAGATAAAACAAAAAACCCGTAAATATCAATAACGACCCCTATCCACTAGAGTAGGTACGTATCCACAGCGGGGAATAGGTATTTCGTACGAAAAAAAAAAAACAAAAGCTATAACCAGCCATTTGTAATTCACATTAATTAACTCTCCCTGAATAAATGCCAAAAAGTAATCTTTCCAGCAACAATGGGCACATAAACCTTTTTACGGGCGGTCAGAAAAAAGGGTGCGCGCACATAGATACATGTGTCGGCTTGGAACCGTCGCTGGTACATCGTGTTTATTCGTTGATTAAACATATCCACGGCCGCAATGCGTATGCAACCGGACGGACATATTACCAGGGCTCGAATTCTGATTGTTTAGAGAATTTATTACTCCCGTGCCTTGTACAGTTAATTGAATTCGCCTGTAGAATAGGCACGAGCTGAATTGCCCGCCGACCGTTTATCGTGTCTTCCCAGTGCGTGGTCCGACGCACAGCGACGCCATTTTTGTTTATAATAGACTTTGTCGTTTGTCAGTATAAAATTCGATTTTGATGACGATTTCAATTATTTTTTTTATTTTTATCAAAACATTATCACAATTTAGAAGGAAATTGAACAGTTTGATTGACATGTATTAAACTAAAACGAAAAAGGCGCATTTTTCGTTTACCTACTTAACCTTTTACGAGTTGTTGTTGTGAAATAAAAGGTATAACTATGTTGTTCATGAATGAAATTAACAAGTGCAATTCATCAAACAGCTAGTTTTCGTGAGAACACTAATCAGTAATTAAATTAACAAAATATATAGGTAACAAAGTAAGTTCAATTTTTAATTCAAAAATTTTATCGCAATTTTAGTTCATTTCATTCATTGTTTAGTAAGAGAAACTTATAGGTAATTACTAAGACTGATTAATGTAAGAAATATTTTAATTATGATAAGATTGGCACACTTGCTTAGATAGGATATGATTTAAAGAACTTTTATTAAATGTATCACTTCAAGTATCCATATTCCAGGAAATAAATAATAAGGTTTGAAAACCTATATTATTAATATACTGGGTGCTTTTTTTTACAGGCTCCGAATTTTTACAGGGTGTTCTACTCATGAATTTGAACAACTTTCACTATGGGACCAACAGTGAGATCACGAAAAAAAAATCAGCTGTTTCATACATTTTGGTCAAGTAGGTATTGAACTTTTTTTATTAAATAGCTGATTTTGTTTTCGTAATTTCAGAGTTGGTCCCATAGTGAAAGTTGTTCATATTTATGAGTAGAACAGCCTGTAAAAATTTGGAGGTTGCAAAAAAAAGCATCCACTATATTTTATAACAGTTGTTTCATAATATTATAGTTCCAAGTTTATGAAACTGTTGCATAATAAGGATAATTAATAGTATCAAGAGTATTTCAATATCTAACTAATTATGTGCGGTTTCATACATTGCTTAATCAAACCTCATTTAATAACATCTTAACACGACGGCAGTTCTCTCCGAAGAGTTCACCATTTTAGTATAAGTGCACAAATTAAGACTCTCTGCTGCTCCTGAGATATTTTTGATAGAAAACCCAATAACACTTTGCCACACCTGGGAATCGAACCCGGGATCTCAAGCTCAATCAAAAAGATATATAGGTACCTACTCTTAGTATTGCTATCGTAAAATATTGCTGATGCCGTCATCCACACAGACACAAAGCACGTGCCGGCACAGATAATGTAGATAATGCGGTTGGACGAGTCTAATTTTCACATTAGATACGTAGGTATATACAAATTTTGAACTTAACCATTTATGCAGAAAAACTGTTTTAATTAATTCTTATCGTTTTTGTTTTATCTATTTAATTAATTTCAATTGTTGTTATTGAGCTAAAAGCATTATTTTGTTACGGAAATTGTTTTACTAATTTGCACGTGCATAAAGTTTGTCATTAAGTTACCTACCATTATTGATTCCATAACAAGAAATACCTACACTATATGAGTGTAGACAAAAATGTTTTAATATCGCTATTGTTTCGAAAATCAACGCTCCACGTGGTGCTTCTGTTAATTTTTAACAAAATTACAAGCAACACTCGTTATTAATTTATCAAAAACAGTGTGTTGGCCGTTACATCTTGCGCCCGAATCCATTAATTATTTATCAACTTAACGCTCATTATCTTAAAACAAAACACTATTTTTTCGTCGTTAAAAAGCCTTCGGTCATTAATCACTGCGTTCACTACGTTTAGCGCGAGAATGCGACCTACATTTGTTTAATAATATAATTAGATCATCTTGTTTTGTAATCGTTGTTGTTTTCAACGTCTATTGTTATTAAATGTTGGTTATTCAGTTTAATTGTTGCGGTCCCGAATCATATTTTAATCAACATAAAACCTGACGCTGACCAGCCAAGTGCAGGACATGTACATAAGTAAATCTGAATTTCCTGGGCTACCTCTCCCTGAAATTTTAGACACTTTCAAAATAGCTCAGTCTGAATATCTAAGTCATAGAAGGTACTTTTTAGTTTTTGTAATCTTATTATTGGATATTTATCCAAAGAGAAATGCTATTTTTACAAATACCTACAATATAGGCAGAATCGTGGTAGAGACTGAAAAATTTTATGTTTTAGTTCTAAGAATCTGCCACTTACAATCTAACATTTTCAGTGGGCATCCAGTCTCAGTAATTGTCACTTTAATCTACGATTTCAGGCGAAGGGTTGTCGAGATTGCCAAAACGAGACCATAACCTTTACCTAACACTAGCTACAACATGAGCCTGAAATTTTCAAAAACCAGGCATGTAACAGTGTTTGTACAAACCTGCTTACAGAAAATAAATAACTTATCATAACATTTATCAGGTTACGGAATTTTCTAAATTTATATACTTATTATTCCTTGCTTGCCATATTATATTATATTATACAGAAGTTATTTATACCTACTTTTAGTAAGTAAGTAAGTATCAAAATATATGAAAAAATACTTATTTCACTTTAAAGAAACTTAATGCCACTTAAAAGGTTTTTGCCCTTCACGCGATAGTATAACAGAAACAAAAAAAAACATACATCTGCAAGCTACTTGATTCACTCAAGAACCCGAGAGCGAATCAGTTAAAATGACTTGAAAAAAATTACTCTAAGCGTCCGGATGTAGCGGAAACATGTTATCAGCGCCACTTGTACCCTGTATCTGTGGTACACGTGTCAAATGTGTTTACAGACGTTTTCGTAAGTTAATCGCCTCCTGTTTAACTAACGTAACTGTGCAAGTATGGGTAAGCACGCGAGGTTCTAGCTGTGTTTGAAGTGCTAGTTAAAAGTATTTTGAGACTAACTGAGAGTGATAAAGTATGCAGTTAACTAACTCTAGAGCAGTAATATTTTTCTTGAAATAGTCGCAGTGAAAAATATACCTTTTAGTTTTCTAAATTTATTATTTTGTATCTTTAAGTAATAAAAGTAAAAATATGTCTGTGTTTCTCACCTAGTATTATTCCTTTAATAATTCGTAAGAGAAAAGTATTATGTTATTCTAACCGATTGTCATTCCGTTGGTTCCTTGTTTCTCAGATAGAAGAAACAGGTAGGTGAATACACAATTTATGTCTAGTTTGGGGATCGACATGCACCGTGACGTCGAAAGATCTTGAAATAGGATGCAGACAGTTTACGTCGTGATCAGATTAGCAACTCGTGTACCTTGAGTGCTTGCAAACGTGCTATATCTGCTTATGTCAAACTTCCATGTACATAGGTAACGAGCTCAAGTGTTAGGTGATAGGTAGATATCTACCTGAAATGGATACCTACATCACTACATAGTATAAAACAAAGTCGCTTCCCTGTCTGTCTGTCCCTATATATGCTTAGATCTTTAAAACTTCGCAACGGATTTTGATGCGGTTTCTTTTAATAGATAGAGTGATTCAAGAGGAAGGTTTATATGTATAATACATGCATAATATAGTAGAGAAACACTGATAATTTTAGAGGTTTCTAATGTAATGTCGTAAATAAACACATTTTTTTGCGCTTACATTGTAACCGCTGGCTGAACCCTTCGAGATAGATGAAAATAATGTACTACAGTATTGTACACCTTAAAAAGGTCTACAAAAAAATCCGCAATGGTCTATGTCTATCTCTTAGGGATAACCCACAATAACCATTTTTTATCCTATACTTTTTACGAGAAATAATGGCTTTAAAATTATCAGTGTTTCTACATTGCACCCGTGCGAAGCCGGGGCGGATCGCTAGTATTATTATAATTCCTCTCGGGCTTTCTATCTCGTTTTGATTAACTATGTTGATTAAACTCATCATCACCTGCCTAGCCTTTTCCCAACTATGTTGGGGTCGGCTTCCAGTCTAACCGGATGCCGCTGAATACCAGTATTTTACATGGAGCGACTGCCTATCTGACCTCCACAACCCAGTTACTGGGTAATACGATACCTCAGGGTTAGACTGGTTGTCAGACTTTCGGGCTTCTGACTACTCGTAACGATTGTCAAAGATTCACGAATGACAGCTGGGACCAATGGCTTAACGTGCTTTCCGAGGCACGGAGGGGTCTCGTTATGTAAAGATGGTCACCCATCCACAGACCAACCGTGGCAAGAATAGCTTAACCTGATCGATCGACCTGTGCGGCTGTTGTTACTTAGCCACGGGCCTCTCGATGTTGATTAAATTCATTCCTATAAAAAAATCAGATAGTTTCGCGTCTGCCTTCTTTGTCAAAAGATAAAAGATTGAAAAAAGCTTTTTACTATATTTAATGTTATTTCACAAAGGTTCTATCTACTTACGATGAAAATAATTTCATTTAAAAAAAAGCTTCAACTTCAAAGTAATTCTGAAAGAACTATTAGCGTTCACCATTAAATATATTTTAATGCATGGATTTTAAATAAATCCAACAGTTCTAAACCACGGAATAAAAATAAAAAGGATTGAGTCTCAACAAACAACAAAATGTGAGATTGGCCTCACTACCTAGCGAAAAATATCATGCTTCAAACAAATCGAACGGGTTTAAAAGGATTTTTAAACTGAAATAGAACTCAGAATGCAAGTTTCACGATTTGCGTGTAGGTATAGATATGTTAGGGAAACACTAAGAGCTTTCCAAGACGAACTTCACAGAAATGCATTTACATGTCACGAGATCCTATGGGAAATTTTGCACGTGGCGTTGATTGTATGCTTGTACCTGCCCGTTCACATGTAGTAGATATCGCGTTATTAACTCGTCGATACTTAGCATTATGTACAATTACAATGCGGCAGTGAGCGTTAGCAAGGAGGGTTGATTAATTGAAATGTGAATTTTATAAATTGCTCAATTGCAGGAAGGAAAAACTTCGTGTCACGTCATTGTCATATACCGGTATCTGAAGCTTATTTGAATGTCAATTTGAGGCTCTGTTATTGAAGTGTTCAACGCCTGTAATATTTTAATTTTAATTGACGAATCAGAACTAACAAAGTGGTCGATTTTGAGTGAAATTCAGGTTGTTGGGTAAATCACGTCATTTGTACAACCGCACGTTATATCTTCTACCGTAACAATCTCTGTATGCCTAAGCTCCTGTCCTTTACAAACGCGATTTGCGTTTCATTAGTGATCAACAAACCCGCTAAACAAAGGCCTCGTTTGATACGACACCCAATGAACTGAGGTTTATTAGGCTTGTATTTGTTTAATAGGAAGGCAGCGCGAACTGCCGGAGTGTGAATAAGCAAACAGATTTTGGAAGTAACAGATTTCGGAAGCAATCTAGTCATTGTTTACATAGGTTCTTCTCAGGTACCTGGTGCTCGATAAGTTAACACCTTGACGAATGTTTTGTTGCAATAGCTGAAAGCATATATGTAGTAATATGTAAAGTATCCATGGGTGTCAATCTACTTAATAAAAATCATTTAATTCACTCACTGATAGGTATAAATTCATGAAATGTTAATGTTGCACAAGAGTTTCTTATGTCATAATTCATCCCTTAAAGGGGTTTAGTAGGGGATGAAAGTATGGCCGATGAGAATTCCCATCGAACTTGAAATAATCATAAAATATTGACATTTAAGTTTCCAAAAGTCAATATTTTATGATTATAGATATGTTTGTATCGTAAACAAACAACATGTTAAATTATAAAGAAGTATGTGTATCCATTTTGTATTTCGATATGTGTATAATAAAACGTTAGGGATGAAGGCCATAGGGGTGGATGAAGCCCACAAGGGTGTACCTACGTATAGTTCCCACTCTGAGCGGAATTGAAACTGCATGCTGCCTTCGGGCAAAGTAATTAGCATGGATCGATTTATTAGCAGGTTTTGCCCGGTTTATTGTGAGCAGAATCACTACATGAATGGTGAATTAGCGAGAGCTGGCTAATGATTACATCGCTTTTCCGCTAATCCTATCTGTGTAGATTAAATGATACCCCGTAAAATATGTAGGTAGGTACCTACCCATATAGGTACCTACTTCCTTACTAACAAATTAACTACGTACCTACACCAATTTTAGTCCACTGTTGACTACCACCGGCTATCAATTGAACTTGCCGAAACATGTCTCTACCTCCAGTAGGAACTAAATTTTTTTTTAGACTTTTGTACTCAGGTTTCTAGATTGGTATCACTTCTAGGTAGGTATCTAGTGGCAAGCAAAATCTTTGGAGTGGCTAGTGTAGAATTTCATTACTAAAACAATTACTATAAGCTTGGAAAAAAAACTCAATGAAAGTAAATTAAAACAATCTGGATTACATTATGCGATTAGATCAAGAGAGAGACTCAACAAATAATTAACTGTATAATGAAGTATGTAATAGTACGGATGGTTTGATTGCATCCTGTGTTGAACTTTTTATCTGTTTGTAAGGGTCTGTAAATGTTTATAGCTGTTTTATTATCTGAGTTATAGATTAAAGCCGTACTCTATTCGATTCAAAATTTTATCGTTGCTGTGTCCTCTATAAAACAAGTATTTTATAAAATTAAAATGAATAATCCCCTCAGGGTTAAGCTAATATTGAATGAGTATCATTCAATACTCAATTCTATTTTTTTATATAATTGTACTATTATCTCCTGTGAGCATCTGTACAAGCCCTTATGGTTTTTCGACATCTTTTTGTTTTCAGTTTGTGAGAAGAAAGTTATTTTTGAGTGCGTTCCTATCTTAAATAAAAAAAAACAATATAGTATTTTTTTTTTGACAGTTGAAAGAGGGGAAGTAAAAAGATGAGCATCAAAGTAAAAATTCTCTAGTTACAAAAACCTACATACTCGTATAAACGGGTAATTCATACATACGAAAGAAAAACATCCCAACTAATTACACTTATCACATAACGGTCCATAGAACGTTTCTCAAAAACGATTTGGTATTAGAGAACAGTACTATAAACGGCCATAGAACGTTAACATTACTGGGGCTTGGCGCAGATAAATCGCCAATCGGCGATATAACGTTTCCATAGCGGCTTTAAGCGTGACATTTTTAATACTGTAACAGTGAAGCAAGTTGTCACCGCAACGCCTTTATCATTATCAAATAAAATCATTTATTATTAGCAGTTCGTGGTTCCATAACATCAAGTCATTCATTCGTTTTTTACAGATTCGGATTTATAACAAAACTAGCATCCGCCCGCAACTTCGTTTGCGTAGAATTCGGAATACAAGCTGTTTAAAAATATTTTGCTTAAATAATGTGGTTAATGTAATTGGTTTATTTATACAACGTGTAACGTTAAATGCGCAAAACCTCAGACACCCCAAATGATTTTTAATTCAATTGACCTATTTCCGAGAGAGGACAAGTCATTTAAAAAATTGTAAAGGTTTTATGTGCTGTTTTAGTTCTGCTGGCCATTCTGATCGTTTCTTGCGTCTGCGACGACGCTTTACCGAGGGAGGAGTCGTCACCGGGCCGCTGCGCTGCGCTGACATTGGCTTGCTTGACCTATTAATAAATAGACACGGCAACGTTTCTAATGAAGATTTTTTGAAAAATGTGACCTATATTAAAAAGTGGTTCAATGAATTCTGCTCGTTATTCTGATCAAACTATTTTCAGGTTTTGCGCATTTAACGTTACATGTTGTATATGTATAGATAAATGGATTAGGTAGGCTTAGAGGCAATTTATTTGCGACCACAATTGTATTCATAAACTTGAACAAGTTTAATTAATGAAAAAAAAAATATTTTTCTAGAATAACTGGCTTTAATCAAATTAAATTCAAATAACACAAACAGTGAACCCGTGGTGAATTTAGGCATCTCATAGTACTTACTTGTGAAAAAATCGAAATTATACAGGAGATAGTAATAACTTCTATAAAGATCACATTTATTCTTTTTCTAGATTTATGTGTCATTACTTACGTTTTAGAAGAGACAAAAATTCTGATATATGAAAAAGGGACTATGAAAACCCTGTACACAATAATTTTACAGTAAAAAAGTATCTTCGTGACCACTACATCAATGATACTATAACAGGTATTTGAAAACTAATACTATAAAGTTCAATAACGTACAAAACAAGTAACAATACAACTCAATATCAATAAATCGTTATAGTGTAGAGTCATATAAAGTTAAATTTACAGCACCTTTATAGAGCAAGGAATGTAGCAGCAGTCACAATGGAACCTTTATAGCGCAAATTAGATGTAAAAGAGAATAATTCTACACTTACATACTAGTTCTAGTTAAGTTCGATATAGTTCTTGACTACCAATAACGGTAATATAAAGTTAAATTTACAGCACCTTTATAGAGCAAGGAATGTAGCAGCAGTCACAATGGAACCTTTATAGCGCAAATTAGATGTAAAAGAGAATAATTCTACACTTACATACTAGTTCTAGTTAAGTTCGATATAGTTCTTGACTACCAATAACGGTAATATAAAGTTAAATTTACAGCACCTTTATAGAGCAAGGAATGTAGCAGCAGTCACAATGGAACCTTTATAGCGCAAATTAGATGTAAAAGAGAATAATTCTACACTTACATACTAGTTCTAGTTAAGTTCGATATAGTTCTTGACTACCAATAACGGTAATATAAAGTTAAATTTACAGCACCTTTATAGAGCAAGGGATGTAGCAGCAGTCAGAATGGAACCTTTATAGCGCAAATTAGATGTATGAGAGAATAATTCTACACTTAATAGTTCTAGTTAAGTTAGACTTTTTTTTTTCTTTATATTACCGTTACAGGTAGTCAAGAACTATCTTGAGTACTTGTAACGGTAATATAAAGTAATAATTATATAAACGTTTATATCGCTTTTTTACTGGAATTTTTTTTTCCTATAAGCTTAAAGAGCTAAAATATCATGCTTAAAGCACACAAAGAGGACACCAGCAACATTTTCATACAACATTTATGGGATTTTTTGTTATAACACAATTTTTCTAGTTGAAGTGACGCACATCCTCACACAACTTTTTATTGTCTACTCCGAAAAGTCAAACATTGTTACAAGTTCCATCCAAAAATGGTACAAAATATATTTCATCCCAAGTCGGTCTGAGTAACAACTTGGGCTGACTCCTTCTTAATATATTCTGTGTTTAGAATAAGATTATAATATTAAGGAGGGCAGACAGCGTCGTTTCACAGTTTTGGACCGGGGAATTTGTGGAAATATCTTGGTTACTGTACACTGACGAATTATAATTGGAGATTAGTGGATATAGATAATGTACCAACATAGCTTAGTTGAACACGAACAGGTCGACAATACGACGACAAGTTGGTAGCTACAGTTTAACTAATTGAACTGAGAAATTGGTTTTCTAATAAGAGCCCGCATAGTATTACTAATTTTGAATTTATAATAAATTGACAGGTAGGTACGGACAGAGTAGGTACTCATGCATACATGTACTTGCTCGTATGTACTTATCTAAGGTAAGAAAACAATAGGTTTCGAATTTCGTCGTCAAAACAACGTTAGTTGCTTTCATGCACTTAAAAGAAAAAAAAAAAGAAATCAGATGTAGCGCCAACCACATCGCGACTTATCCTTACCCGTACCTTTGTCCTAAAAAGAGAACTGATTTTAAAGATAACATTTTATACGATCTCATTTTGGAGATAGAGCGTGTACCTACCTACCCACATTCCTAAACACAAAATTGGTGATAAAAAAGTCATCCGTCTATGGATAAAAGTTTACGGATTAAAGTGACGTCAGTTAGGTTACTTAAGTAATAAATTTATCCCTTTATTCATAAACTTCGCCTAAAGTTAAGTAGTGATTAACGACCGTTTAACCATAAATTATTGACGTTTAAACGTCACTTAACTTTAATCATCGTTTGCAAATAAACCCTTAAAAGTTTTTCAAACCTGAAGCAAGTAATATCTAACTAGGTATGTATTTCCAATAGATTTCCAATAGAAAGACTTTCTTGTCATCGTTAGAAGCGGATCGGTTTTTTTTTTGACGAAACGAAAAGTAAGTGGAACATGTAACATATTTAAAGATGCTTATTAATAAATTAAATGTAAAACCTCAATCTAGATATAGGTTTTGATAACAATTTACTCTTCCCTTCAATTTTGTCACCCGTAGCAGACATACCTAGCTGCTTCCACCCTAAGTAAAATATCTTTTCAAATGGAAGTTACCAGAACAGTTATTTTTAATCATAGCCAAAACGTATTAATTCCCAAACGAGGTGGTGATAGACCACTTAAATTGCAGTTAAAATACTAGAAGCCAATTATTATCGCCAAGCTATAGAAGGGATATTACGTATCGCTTAACAATGTAGCAAAACTCCACTAATTAGCGACGTACAAGTTTTATGTATAATTTGAGGCTAATACAACTTGTTTAATGGCTCGTTGCATATAATTTCATGCAATTTAACTAAGTACAGCTCATTACGAAGGTGAAAAATAGATTGTATTTCTGTTTTGATAGCATATATTATACTCGAGTGGTACTCGTAATTTTTACCACCACTCTTTCGATGATGATTCATTGTGGCGAGTTGTCTTCTTAAAGGTACATTTTATAATTTAACGCAAGGAAAAAATAAATTGTTCAAAATCAGATCACAAATTTTAAGAGAAATTTAAATTTAAACATCCACAAGGGCCCTTTAAAAGGCTTTTTTCAAAGTGGAGATGAACAAAAAATCTTAAACCTATTCTACACGAACGACCTTTGTCACACACGCCTGACTACACGCAAAACAAGTACCTCTCTCACTCACACAGGCACGCGTATGGACATCGAAAATGTTCATTCACAAAGGGCTAACGTGTCCCCTGTCCTCTGAACCCATCCTCTTCATCTTGCCTTATCTGTGTTCATTCATTACCATCTAGTTTTATAAGAGTCGACGGCCCGAAAACATATCACGCCTCCATTTTTTGTCACACCGCTTAATTATCTAGATTTATATCATGATAAAATCGACGCATCGACGTTAGAGATAAAATAAATATTATTGGAAAAAACATAAATGAATATTTTATTCCGTAGTGATTTTTGTATGTGTAGTTGAGTTAAAAGTCTGAAACACAGATTCGCTGTGTAAATTGTTTAGTTTTAATTGTACTCATTGCTTGAATAAAATTAATACCATGAGGGGCGGCATTGGAAATAACTTAATGGTAGCCTCAGAAACAAAAGGCATTCCTGGTCATGTGCGCTAAAACGATAAATTCTAATATATCTTGTAAATTGTGGGCGACATTACATTATGCAAAGACAATAGGTATAACATAACAATAGGATTCTAGGTCATTTTACATACAGTGCAAAAGCAGTTATTTGATAAATTGCTATTCACTTCATTATTTCGAATATAATATTGATATCGTTGCCGACCAAACTGACAGGACAGTGAGTGCTTTGATACATCATACATGAGCTCAGCGACCACGTGTTGTTTCGTGTAATAGATATTATTTAAACACCGTAGCTACAGAACAAAAGAACGAATGAATGTTCTGCGGTGTACCTACCCAATGTACGTAGTGTGTAATCTATTATCTGAGCCTCGTGATAGTTTGACATTTTGGATAGAAAATTAAATTAGCGTTTAATTGAGACAGCGCATACACACTTAAATCAGTTCTTTCTACCGCTGATAAAGCAGTAGTCTGAAATAAGTTAGATATTGCCCAGCTCTGCGCACGTTTTTATTATCCAAATGGTACATCAATATATGCAGCGCTTACTACATCTGTAACCTGCGATAATGCATATCGCAGATACCATATTTAATTATGCAACGGGTCCCATAGCTTTCTATTGAGCAGAGCCAACGTTATTGTCTCCACGAATGTAAATAATATGTAATCGTAACGATATCACGTTTGTGACACCTGTGAGGCGCCAGCATAACATGCACGCTTGATGTGACAACTATGAGACCATCACGATACCGTTACGATACGCCAAAGAGAAGTCAGAGACCTCTACGACACTGCTACGAGATCGCTACAAAACCTCTGCGAAACACCAAAGATACCTCTACGAGACGTCTACGAGACCGCTACGATACGATAACGAGGCATCTACGAGACGGCTATTAGAGCGCTACGAGACAAATAAAGAGTTATCAGCGCGTTGCCTGAGCGACGACAACGCAGGCTTTACGTGTCGTCTACACTGTGCATACGATCGACTAGCCACTGCGCTGGAGAAGCGCCCATTGCGATAAGCTCTTAGGTCCTGCAAAAGAAATATAAAATAGAATATGACCGGTTAGTATTAAAAAAAATCGGCCAAGTGAATGTAGGGCCACGCACAGTGAAAGGATCTGTAGTTGGAATGAATATTTACGTATGCACAGTATTTATTTTATCCACCGCAAAAATAAGTTTGTACTTTTATTTTATCGAATAATATTCGATGAAAGCATAAAAAATAAAAATATTATCGCAACCGTAGAGTTACAGTAGTACCTAAGTACAGACGCCAGCACATCAAGCTACTATAATCTGTCAAATTTCTTTAATAGATTTTCAAGTTTACCGCTAAAGCATTAGGTTCAAAGTTGATTGAGAAAATTTGACAGTTTCGGGTAGCTTGATTTGCTGGCGTCTGTACATTTATGTAGTTTTCATTATAAAATGTTTTGTTATAGAATCAAGTTCTTGTAATTTAACAGACAGCTGTGCTGCTGGGGAGTTTGTTCCGGCACTTCTTCCCTTCTAAGTCACTAGGAAAAGGGTGAAGGGCGGGCGTTTTGGGGGACTGTCTTATGAAATTTTGACGTTCAAAAACATAACATTTTACAATAACATTACAAAGTTATAATGCATCTAGTTTTAATATATTTATTAATGCCCATCACTCTTATCTAAGTACATTTTATAAGTTGTTCTGCTCGTTAACTTGAAGCTTGTCGCTGAGGTACTTCCTTTCTTCTTCTTTTAACTTGTATAATACTATCGTGAATAATTTTCCAAAACCAACGGTCTAGCTGGTAGTGGGGGACACACACAAAAATGACCACTTTAAAGCTTGGTATTTCGCTCCCAGATCCGTGGTTCAAAAAAATATTAATCACATTCCTGCAATATTTTTGGACACAGTGGAAAAGTCGAATTTAAAAAAAATATACCCACTCTACGTATGACGGAGGTATCAAAAAAAAAAAACAACTTTGTAGGCGTGATTAATATGTACAACCATACCAAAATACAGTTTTTTTGAACCAAGTCTCTAAGTTAAAGCGCGGACAGGCAGACAGACTGACGGATTTAGCGAAACTGCAAAATAGGGGTTACTTGTTCTACGAGCTCTACGGAATTATAAAAAGGAAAAAATTATTAAATTTGAACTTTAAGTTTGACACGTCATTAGTACAAACCGAATGTGTTCTTAAGGGAATTGCCTAGAAGCAAGTGAAATAGATAAATATCTTAGCCATGTATTTCAAATTATGCCAAACTTGGCCACCATACTCTAACACCCTGCCAAGTCGTAAGATACCACTGACAGAATTAGCTTTAAGTGACGAGCTAAGCCGATGTGAGAAAATTGTTACTGTAGGTATGTACATACATCAATTTATGCTATAAAAACACTCGAAATAAAGCAAAGCTTAATGTTCAATGATTAAAAATTGTCTTTTTAATGTAGACATGACATCAAAATAGACAGACAGTGTTGTTTTTAAGAACCACTTTTAAAAGTTCCCAAATAGGTGGTATGAACCAGATTTTTTTATTATTCGTGATTAAATTAAATTTAACAAAGATGGTTGGCTAAAATTAGCTGAAAAAAAGGAAAAAATAGGAATAACAGTACGTAACAGAAGCCAATCGGCCGCAATTTATGCGTGGACGTGCATTTTTCGAGAGTTGTGCATCCTTTGTTGTGCGTTGGATACATTGGCTGGCTCGATTCGCTCGGTTTTAGTTAATTACAGAGTGCGACTAAGCGCCGGGCGCTCCTCCGCGGCCGCGCTGGTGGCCGCTACACAAAAGCGGGTCGATGCCTTCGATAACGAAGCCAGTTTTTATCTTCTTATTTTAACGCTTTTAATTAGTTAGGAAAATATTCTCAAATAAAAACTGCCAGCAGCGACCGCCAGGTCTCGAGTTAAGAATTGTCTTTGACCGGTCGGAGCCTGAGGCGCACTATAATGGAACGGAATACCTCCGCTATTCCGATTGGCTTCTGTATTGCCGATAACTTTAATAACAGTAATTGAACGCATCGTTTTAATGATTTTCTTAGTGCTCGTTACGTACGGAATGACTATAAAACAAAAAGAAATCGACGATGTTAGATGTTAGACGTTTATACCGCTCTGCTCATTTTTTACGAATAATATATACAAAAATTGTAATTGATCATCAATAAAAGCGTACACAAACAGAAATTATGATGAGTTCTTTTATTATTAAATGTTTTCCATCTCATCAAGTCGTCGTGTTTAATTATGACTTTTTTATGCAAAAACATTAATTATGCCTAGGTATGTTTACATTTTACTACCAACATGGAAGAAGTCTGTAATTTTAAATTTAATTAGTTAAACAATAAAAATGGGAATACCAGAGAACGATCAATATACCAAACGATATCATAACACATCTGAATAACAATGAAACGTTTTTTTTTTCTCAATGCGTACTTAAATAGGTGAGTTAATTATGATTATACCGTCGCCAGTTGGATACTCGTAATTAGAATACATGAATAATGAATACAGTATTCTCAGTTGAACAATCAAACCACAATGAAAACTTAAATATCAGTTTGCGTCGGAACTTTCGAAACGGCACGAAATGATACATCTGTTAAATTTTATCATTTCTTTACGAACCCATTGAAGTTGTTATAACAGTTTATCAGTGTCTTATTCATTTTATAAGGGAACACTGGCATACACTAGGTAATAACATCGTATTAAATAATAACATATAATTAGTATCTACCTGCTACAAAGATAAAGGAGGGACAACGGAGTTTTTTAAAAGCTGTTTACAATCAACCGTAAGTGGAGGTACAGTCGTCTACTCGAGTTGTATGTTGAATTGTAGACGCTATCTAATGAATGCTGAAGCGATGTTCTACATTACACTTAATTTCATTAAAAATATTGACCTTTTAGTTTATGAGGTTGACATTTAAAAGTAGATTGTATACATTGCACTTACTGTCTGATTAGGAAGAAGATGATAATACTTTTGCGTTTTATGTTTGTATTGGTTAAAGTTTTCGAGGAAATAACAACAATACCTACGCACTACCTTTATTGTCAGGGTGAAAAAAAAATTATAGCTTAGAAAATGAAGAAGTTTAGTGGTTAAAATAACTTGTTATAGGGAAGATGAAAATTTCCATTTAACGTGAAAATAAAAACCGAGTGCTAGTTATTAAAACTATGTAGTTTAACCCTAGAAAGACCATGGCCGTCAATTTGACCGCACGGCGATTTCATTCTCAAATATTTTACAAAATATGTTTTGTTTCTTATAGTTTAATATTTTTTTATATAGATTTAGCCTAACAATAGCAAATGAGGAAATGTCATAAAATATGAAAAGAAACAAAAACATAGTTTCGGTCATGGTCTTTCTAGGGTTAAAAACCACTAGTATTTTCTAGAAGCATTCATTCATAGATATAGCAAATAATTAATCAAAGCAGATATATAAGGAACACAAATAAATTCTCTCCACAGATCTGTATATAGCTATAAGGTATATCTAACAATAATGTTTGAAGATTTTTGTACGCGACGCTACTACGGACGTTAGGCTCGTTACCACGTTATCGGGCCCGGGCCGCGATGTTTATCTTGACAGCCACGTCGCCGGCCTCTTGGGGCCTTCAGCATCGACACCTCGCAACAATAAATTGACCTTGTTAACCCTTTATGCAACACAACCTAATTTTAGTGCATGCATGTCCATGTTATTGACTCATTCACTGATTGATATCTTCGGGAAAGAGGACTAGGCAGTTGTGGAGAGTCCTTACTCCCCGATTCTGAGGCACTATGTGGGGATAATGGTCGGGTAGCTCATTCCTCACTTTGTCGTTCTCTGCACATTCTGCCTCAGACACCTACTTTGTTGTTTGTTTCCTGGCTGTTTACTACTAACACTAGTTATAAGATATTTTTACTAACAAAATGGACTATATTGTTGTCCGAATCTAATATATAAATAAATAAATAAGCAGTTGGGCTAGCTTTTACAGTGGGAAAAAGTAATAGGTACCTTGTAGGTAGGTATAAGATAAATTGCATTCTACGATGAGTGAGAACCAATATTTTTTTATTTTAAATACCTACGAGTATATTAATAAACATCCAGCAATGATACTCTATTATTATTTTAATGATACCTAAATCGATATAATAAAAAAATACGTTTACAAAAAATATTTTTGCATGAAAATAGTACTTATGTGGTAACTAATCTGTCTTAATAATTAATCTGTTAGATAAGTCACAGATTGTGATATAGATAAACCATAGTTCTAATGAACTTCAGTCTCGAAGAACTGAAATAGAAAGCCATTATCAGCTCGAAAACTTCATACAATACAAGTTTAATTGCCGCACGAGTTTTGGACATGGATTTTTTTATGGCCTAGTACAGCCAAAAAATAATTAAAATAAAATAGCTGATAATATTTAAAATCCCACCACAGCTTTCGTTACTTGGCAAATATTTGCAGAACATATTTCAATTTAACAGACTATTATTTTGATTCAAGTATCCGGGGAGGTCTTTTTGTTGCCAGTTTTGGAAATAAGATGATAATTGGGACATTTTTTTTGTCAGAATTGATATGATTTCACGAGTATTTTTAGAATATAGAATATTAAAACTGTATTTAAAGCGTATTGAATAATAAGTACACTGTTATAAAGATGATATGTAATAATTTAATTTTAAACAAATAGATAAGTCCTGTCTTTAAAGTATGTAACGGCAGCACCTTCTCTGTCGTTCATAATTATTTGCACTGGCCGTCATTGTCATATTATGCATTTGTCATATTATGTTATTTATGCTTTACACAGAGTTAAAACTAACATAGAGGAGGGTTTAAAGATAAACAATGCTCCGCAATATTTTGGGGGAGGCATACGTCCAGCAGTGGATATCTTTCGACTGAAATGATGATCATGATGATGACGCAATTTTTCATTTTTTCTATACGAAATATCCTGAGTGTTGGAAGGAAGACCCTTTAGTGCTTCTAAATGCCATTTGTTATTTTTGCCGATACCAATAATATGACTTATGACCGTAAGTGATTATTGCACTGTCTCATACACACTTTTGCATGTTACCTTTAGCATAAATCAGTGTAAACAGTTATTAGTGAACTAATAAAAATAAATAAATGAGCGTGGTGACCTCAGGGTCATATTTCTGGAGTCGACTCCTCGAGCCCTTTATTTTGAGGTGGATACTAAAAACTTTTTTCACTATGTTATAAAGTCAGTCATGTTGACCCTTCTTTTCAGCTGAGTTTGATGCTTTCTATTTTATTTATAACTCTGTAGTGCCGCGTGTGACAGCATTATGAATGTTTTGTTGTGATTTGTTCAAAGATATCATTCGCTGTGTTTCTGGTCATCTTTTTTGCATTCCTGAGTGACTTCGCCTTTCTTGGACTATGGATTTTTGAATTGCAGTTTACCTCGGCTACAATAAAAATACCTATAACACGCATCTCGGACAACTCTGATTTTGTCTAGTTTCCAACGGTGATCCAACGTTCTATAAACTGGGGCATAGCGAATTAATCATTTTGTGATACAATAGTTAGAATTGAGTGAAATTTAATCTGTTAGAAGACAGTGGATTACTGCACGATCGACAGGTTTTAATTTTTTTATTTTTATTTGGCTAGGGTCTTATGGCCCTTCACCAAGTTTTACGACTAACAAAAATATACAGGGTTTTGATACACTATTATTGCATCATAATACATTTTGTTTTATTTGTGCCCATTTCTGTACCAAGCTTGTATGGGACAAAAATCCATCTCCTTTAGCATATTTAGGTACGACTCAGTTGGGAAGTCATTTGATCAGCATTTCATTGGGCTAGTGCTGGATTTTAAGCAATTTTGAAGTAGGTGGGTACCTATAGGTAAATGATACATCTACCTTTACCTACCTCTAACTTTAGATAAGGTGAAATACCTTACATCCGAAATTAGGTACTTGCAGATCATGCTACTGAACGTGATAAGCGGCTCTCCCTAACACTATTATTCCTTTTTACTTTGGAATATTGCTACGCAACATACCGTACGTATCCGTGATCATTTCTGTCTAACTACGCAATGCTAAAACCTCCTTCTAATGTTTTTAGCTCTAAAATTATTTTTTTACTATTCGCATTCTTGCCGTAATAGGAAAAACCACGCCGAGTTCCAAAACGGGGATCTTAAACCGGGGCGTTGCGTCATGATAACCACGTGAACGATGATCGCTGGGCAACAGTCTCCACACGGTGGATGCCTGAGTATGGACGGCACCGCCGAGGCCGGCCCAGGAAGAGGTGGCGAAACGATGCGTACCACAAGTGTGGTATCCAGGTGGTTTTGGAAAAGGTTGCCTGGATTTTGAGAAGGCTGAGCAAAGGCTCAGGAGTGGGACAGAGTAGGCCAACTTAAAACAAAAAAATATTGCAAGTAATCATCCAAATCTATTAATAATGAGGATAAACTAAATTTGTGCTCTTTAGTACCTATTGTTAATTCAACAACCTGAAAACATTTTCTGAACGCATTCGTAAAATGATTAAAGCAATAGAAAAAAACCATATAATTAAATTAGCTGACTGGCTCGTGAAACAGTCACGAAACAAAGAGCAAATTGCACTACGCTATGTGAAACTAGTCTTCTGTCAATTTGAATCAGCAAACCATTTAAAATTCTTTTAACCATTAGGCCATCGCTCCAGAGACGAAAATAGAATGCAGAACAGTAATTGAATTTGCATTAAAACTCAACTTATCTCACGTCACATATTTCAAACATGATATTTTTGGCGGCACTTTGTAGGTAGCTAAAAGCCAGAATACCCTCTTTTAAAAATATGCCAATGTCGACATAACAGATCTGGTTTATAAATAAAGCAAAATACAACATTATTTTTAGTATATTGCAAACATTAATATAGTTTGTTCAGAATAAGTAACTGAATCGATTCCAATAATTTTTACATCATGCTATATTTTGTCCCAAAAATATTTCAAAAAGCTAACAAGTTGGACACCATGCGACACTAAGTATATATCCGCAATCATATGCGCACAACACAGGTCACAGCCAGTCAGCCGGCGGGGCGTGTTAAGCGGTAACCAAATTTCTGTACGGACAATCAGGTAACATAACAAGCTTATAACTTCGTGATTTTTCATGATACAGTTTTGAAATTTTGTACATAGATTCTTTACATAAAAGTACTAGACACGTGTTTCGGGTTCCCATACACTAAAAATAATGCTGTATATTATCTGCCCGTGTATTCCTACCGCCGACATAATTACACCGATTTTTTAATGAACGCTTCAATTTTGAACAAAGCTTTAGTGAAGGTTTGATGGTAAACAAAACAGCTAGTCCCGACAATGAACCGTCGGGATTAGCCTTTAAAATTTTAGTGCCAGATCTACAAAATTAATTAAGACTGCTCTTACGTCCAGATAGTCGCGGGTCTAATGACGATTAAAATTATTGGATATTATACTACACCATGCAATTACCCGAGAGTCTGAGACCCAATCACTATAAAACTTTATAACTTTGAACTTCAGCTCAATGTGTTTTAGTCCGATTCGCCGAAGGAATGTCCCTGTTATGGTGTCCCCTACAACAATTTATTAAAATTTTCACATATGTAAACTCAGGGAAATTAATTGCTAGGCAGACTGACTACTAGATACTAGACTACTACAACCGTACATAGATTCTAGAGACGATGTTTGCTGGTTTTACACTTTTACCAATACTCAGCGAGGTAATGAAGAAGTGTTCACGCAAATCATTATTATGACTTAGTACTTTTGAGTTACTTGTGGCTAAGTACAACAGCCGCACGGGTCGATCAATTACGCTAAGCTACGCTTGCCGCGGTTGGTATGTGGATGGGTGATAATCTTTACACACCAAGACCCCTCCGAGCCCCGGCAAGCACGTTAACCCGTTGGTCCCGGTTGTCATTCGTGGATCTTTCAGATCTTTGATAGTTGTTACGGATTGTCTGACAACCAGTCGTACCAAGGGAGTCATATTACTCAGTAACTGGGCTGTGGAGATCGGTTAGGCAATCACTCCATGTAAAATACTGGTAGTCAGCTAGATTCGGTTAGACTGGAAACCGATACCAACATAGTTGAGAAAAGGCCAGGCAGATGAAGATGAGTACTTTCGTATGTAAATAACGTACCTAACCTACCTAAATATTAATATACATATATTGAATTGGACGAGATCTAACAAAACGATTCTCCAAAAGATACATGTACCAAGAATATGAATTTCCACATAATACATGCACCTACTACAATCAAAATAGACGATGCAAATAAATGGCAAGCAAATTATTTGCACGGGGAAATGTTACTGAGAGTCGGAAAGGCGTTTTATGTCGGTCGAACGATGTCTTACGTAAGTCTTGCATTGTTCCTGGAAATGTAGTCGTTCCTTTATGTTCGAGTTGGTAGGTACTGAACCCGCAAACCGGATTAGCTTCAAAAAGGTTGAATATGTAACATCATAATGTGTTATGAAGACTGAATTTATACAGTATTGTTGACAGATTATATTGATTTCAGCCGCTCGATTCTGTAAAAATCTCACCGTGAAATCATAAGTGAAGTGAGCTTGAAGTGAGCAGTGTCAATAGTGTTAATGCCTAATGACAACTCACTCCACGCTCACTTCACCCAAGTTTCCACGGTGAGGTGTTTACAGAATCGCACGGCAGTTATTATGTGAATAGTTTCGGTTTACAATGCTATATTTTTAAGTCGTGACTGACATAACTTGGACGTTAGTTTGAAAACTTTGCAAGCAGAGTGGCAAAGCGCAAAATATGTGTTGAAACTTATAAAAATTTCATGAATCCCTTGTAGGCACCATTTATCGGGACTTCGTAGAGAGGTATTTGGTCAGTTGATGCTTTTTGAAGGTTTATATAAATTGAAACACCAAACGGTATTTATATACGATATTTTACGGTCGTTGAAGACAAATGAAAAATTATAGTAGCGAGAAACACTACAATTTTCAATTTATCAACAGTAATGTTTTAGTCATATATCAACATTCAATAGCGGTTGGCAAATAAAATAAAAAAAATACAGCAGTTTCGTTTTCATTTTTTACTGTCACTTTTTGCATTGCTGAACAGTATTGTTGCGCTAAATAATTGCGCTATTTGTCTTTCAATGTCATGTGATGCGTTATTGTTTTTTTACTTGTTATTTGTTGTTCTATCGCGTGTTCTGTGGTAATGTGCTAAACAAACACTTACAAATGTTTGTTATGTGTCCTAAATATAATCTGAAATAAATTTTACGCTGCCAATACTTTGTTGGTAAAAGTTTGTGTTCATCGGATTAGCACGCGTATCTGATTCATAGGTACAGGCGGTCAATTCTGTTAGAATCTCACCGTGAGAAGTTAAGTGAAGTGAGCTGTCATTCCATCTGATACTAGGGATTAACACTAATGACTGCTCACTTTAAGCTCACTTCACCCAAGTTATCACGGTGAGATTTTTACAGAATAGCACTACTGGAAGAACAGACCAAAATTAATATTCTGCTTTTTATTCATTCACTATTGTCGTTTATTCCTGGCCGATCAAATGCATATTTGAATAGGAATCTTTCATTGTATTTACAATTTTCACAAGAGGCCATTTTATCAGCCCAATATCGCCATATAAAGTTATTTTGTAATGTTTTTTGTTAATTAAGTAAATACAATTAATGAAAACAAGTTATAAACAAGTTATGGGACATCTGGCTGATGACAGCAAGATAATGTAATCATCTGCCTAGCCTTTTCCCATCTATGTTGGGGTCGGCTTCCAGTCTAACCGGATGCAGCTGAATACCAGTATTTTACATGGAGCGACTGCCTATCTGACCTCCACAACCCAGTTATTGGGTAATACGATACACATTGGTAAGACTGGTTGTCAGACTTTCGGGCTTCTGACAATCCGTAACGACTGTCAAAGATTCACGAATGACAGCCGGGACCAACGGCTTAACATGCTTTTCGAGGCACGGAGGGTCTCGGTATGTAAAGATGGTCCACCCATCCACAGACCAACCGCGGCAATCGTAGCTTAACCTGATCGATCGACCCGTAACGACTGTCAAAGATCCACGAATGACAGCCGGGACCAACGGCTTAATATAAACCAATTATCCGAACATCCAACATTTCAAACGACCGAGAAATTGGTCAACATTCGTAATCTAAAAGCTAGACTGTTTGTATTGTATATATTTTAAACTATATGACCGAACTTAAACCAGAGACTCGTGAGACACATTTGTGATTTTTTAATGTATACGTTCGGGGTTTATTCAGGATCGCCCGAAATTTAACGAGGTCGACTAGTAACTTCGCCACGGTGTCATCATTTGACTTCATGCTCTTTTTTAATCCGGACTGGTCGGGTGGGCAATACCAAAAAAGCGGGAATCAACGTTAAGAGCATGCAATAGTTCAGCTCAAATTCATATTTCACCCCCACTTCCCCGCGCCGTGTATCACTCTATCCCGCGCACTGTCCAACTGATTCAGTTGGGTAGGGTGAACTACAAGATGAATTAAAGTATTTTTTTCGAAGGTTTAGCTAATTAATTTATAATTTACTAAGGTTGGTAACGTACGTACAGATGTCCAACCAAAAGTTCGCACTTTGGCAATCACCGTCCATCTTCAAAAATACGAACGCGCGATGATGAAATCCAATTATAATTAAAGCTGTCAAAAACATGGAAGTACTTTAGCTATTTTGTATTATATATAGTCCTCCAGAACGTATTTCGGCTACGGCGGCCAATCTCAACGGAGACTAGCCTTCGGCGCGGGAGATATTACAGTGCACAATTGTGCGCGCAGACACAGGTGCACTCCCTCTTCCCTCACTCTTATAGTCCGATGGGACAGATTTTGTATTACCATAGATAATAATAATAATAATATTTTTTTATTGATAGATAGAATTACCACAGATATTTTCGAGATTATGGTAAAAACTGTACCTATAAAAATCCATTGCGTGGTTTAGAAGAACAACGCGGTCACACAAACAGTCACTTTATAATTTGCATTGATTCACAGTGCCTCCCAAAAGATAGCTGTCTTTTTTCCACTTCAGCTGTAATGCCACATTATGTTTTTTTAAATAAAAAATAATCAGGTTATCCTAATAGAGCAAGAGCCCGCAACGATCAGACCTTCGTTGTTTTATAAAACCTTAAAATTTTCTCTATATAAGTCCCTAATACAGGTAAAGACGATCCCCGACTATGAAGTTTGGATCACGGAGGCTTTGAAAGGTAACAGGTAGCAAAGGTGTATAAAATTGCATCCCAAATTCGCTCAAGTATAAAGCTCAGTTTTTATATATTTTATTTGGAATAATATACGAAATCACGTTATCCACTGTCAGAAAGTACAGTTGCAACCCCCTGCCAGACACCTTTAAATTATAATAATTTATAATCATACTTACGTTACAGTGTAAAAACTGAATTTTATATAAGTTTTATCAGTAATCAGACAGTTTTGATGGTTCACTTTGTCAGACACATTAAAAGTTTACCATAGGTGCGAACGCAAGGCATATACATGCAAGCGAGTGCGAGTGAAATAGTGCGTTCGGTCTACTGCGATCTTTCACTGCGCATCATATGTCGTTTATTTTGTATTGTGTAGTGAACTACGAGTATTATACGTACCAACACAGTACACGTTTTATTATTCATTTGTGCAGTTAATGAAATAAATGTGATTCAGTTTTAATACATTTTTATCATGAGAGACGTATTCGGTTGTGTTGTTTGTAAAAAAAAGTGAAGGCAAAATAAAAATGTCAAACTGTTTTGAAAGCCAGAAATAACATAACCGCAAATATAAAGAGATTATCCATATTATAATAATGCTTTGAGGATGTTGTTGGGGCTGCCGAGATGCTGTAGTGCGTCTGGCATGTTTATGGAGGCTCGGATTGATGGGTTTCATGCCATCATGAGAAAGCGTGCGGCCTTCATATTGCACCGTATCCAAGCAAGCTCCAACAGCTTTCTGAAAATAATAGCGGACCTTTTTTTAGACACTGGATCGAACTCCACGTGTCTATTTAATTTCGTTTGTTTTGTTTTCCTTTTTGTGGTTTACTAACTTAGTTCTTAAGTACTTACTAACACAAATATGGCTGTTCTCTGAAATAAAGTTATTATACATATAAGTATATGTATTCTACTCATGAATATGAACAACTTTCACTATGGGACCACCTCTGAAATCACGAAAAAAATCAGCTGTTTTATACAAAAGTTCAATACCTACTTGACCAAAATGTATGAAATAGCAGATATTTTTTCGTGGTCTCAGAGTTGGTTCCATAGTGAAAGTTCTTCATATTCATGGGTATACCTGTAAAAATTTGGAGACGGTAAAAAAAAAACATGAAAACAATGAAATTAGTAGCATCATCGAGGAAGAAGTAATCAAGTTATACCTACTTTATCAAACACGTTATTTATTGGTATATTTACATGAATTATATATTAATTCATTAGATCAGCTTTGAAAAGAAAATTCCATAGAAATAAACGCCACTTTTACAGCACATCACCTTGAAGAAAAAATTATGAAAATGTTTTCTAAACATATTATTTTTTTTATTATTCGTAACAAGCAGTACACAACAGAACACAAAAATAATAATAAACAGAATAAACAGTATTTGAAAATTTACAAACAGGAAATATTTTACGAAAATCTGCATTCATTTTGAGAAACTTATTAACTACCTACTGCAAATTGAAAAGAAAAAGTTACCGACTGCAAATATTACAGCACTGCATTTAATATCAGGAGTAGTTTCGATACCATAAGCATAATTGGATTTTTGCTCCACTCTTCCTGGTGTGTGTAATCAAAAACATAAAAATAGCTTCAAACGTGCTCGTCAAGTTTGTTCCTGTTGTCAAGATGTAATTTTTGGAGTCCATAATGGTCAAGTCAAGACGACAAAACACATCATGTTAGGTATGACTTTAAAGAGCTTAACAAGCAGTAGAAAAATTATTTACCTTATTAATAGATAATTATGGACAGTACATTATTTAAATGTCAACTAACTTTTGGAGGCCACTGTAGATACGAGTATTATATATAATTATGGTTTGGTCTGGTGGTGGAACTCTGGATTTATCGAATCACATTCTCAAATAATTTAATTTAGTGTTCTGTGTCTTGTAATGTTAATTACTTTGCATACCTTATATTGTATTCAATCAAGTATTTTCTAACCGAATAGACAGCTGTGCTGCTGGGGAGTTTGTTGCGCCACTTCTTCTTCCCAGCGAAAGCACTAGGAAGTGGTGAAGGGCGGGCTTTTGGGGGACTGTCTTTTGTAATTTTCAAAAGTGCTGATTCTCAGCCTATTTTGAATAAATTACTTTTGATTTTGATTATTGTATCTTTTTGAGATTTTATACTGAGCACCAAGTTTTAAAACTAACTGAGCTTCTTTTAACTTTTTGAGAAAAAAAATACTTTAAAGTGTGTTAACTAGGTACTAGAAGTTAATAATATACGATTAATAAATGAATATTTTATTAGAATTTACTTCTAGTAACATATACATTTAATCGAACATTACTGGACCATTTACTGTACCATATTTTCACACCAAGCAAGACAGTCTGTTTCACATTCGTACAAATGTGATTTGGATTAGGCCATGCGATGAAAAAGCTCGCGAAACAAGATCTTAACAGTGTATCAAATTTAAAAGTTACACGTCACATTTTCCGTTTCAGATTCTGGGAAAATGGCAAACCACTGGATACCCTTTATTATTTTTTATTTCGGGGGGAAATCTCCAAAAGGCGCCCGGTAGTGTGGGATTTTTACCTCACTAAAACCACCCCAGTGGTCGCCATCTGCACATGGAAGGGGGCAGAGGTGTTTATCTGTTCGGATATCACACGCAATTTTTATTGAAACTCTCGATCGAATCTCTTAGTTTCGGGGGTAAATTGGGATAGAGTTTCTTTCAATGGTATCTTACATACCTTTGAAAGAAAGCTTACTGAAACATGTAATTAAACATTAGGACAAGACAAAAGGAAATAATCGCAACCAAGTTTTCTCTACTTTTTAGTTTAGTATATTCTTCATTTAGTTAACAAGTCTAAAGTTAACGAAGTTATGATTTAAGCGTTTTAATAGGAGGGAGCCAATAAAGAGTTCCACTATGCACCTCCTGGCTCCATCGTCAGCCTCTCAACACCAAGTGCAATCTAATGACTCATCAAAACAAATCATATGACCCAAATCTCGAAGGGTTCGCTCATAACCACTGAAGAGTTCCACGTAGATAACAGTCACACTTCCGCTGTACAGTCATAATAAACCCAAATGGACGAAGTAGACCGTTAGAAACTTATACATACGTAACGTTACCACATTTTTTACCACAACTAATTGAATAAATAAACAATGTTTTGTACATAATAGTAAAAATTCAGTTCAGTGTATGTATTATGCCCATAACATATTCTAATTAGGGTGTTTGGTGGTGTGCGTTAATTCCGGCATATGTTTTATATTTAAAATGTATTTATGAAATACCTAAATAAAACAGAAAATACTGTCCAAAATAAAGTCAAGAAAAGATAGAGATATATGGGAGAGATATATTTCCCTAGCAACAAAATAGTCAGCCTATACCGTTCCCACTGTTGGGATACAAGCCTTCTCTCGGTCCACTCCCTCTGGAGTGGGCCGGAATCTGCCACGTGGGTTCAGTGCGGGTTGATAAAGGTCATATGTTTCCGAACTTTTCGTTCTAGGACATGCCGGTTTCCTTGCGATGTTTTCCATCGTCGTTTTTACACATTCCTTTTTATTTATTTTACTAGACCGTGACAGTTTGTGTGTGCTCTCTCGATGTCATCTCCACGACAAGACGCATTTAGATTTTTTCTCTTATCTTGACTTGAGACGTTTTTAGAATCAAAGGGGTTGGTGTAGGTTTTTGTAAAAAAAAAAGAATCTTCATTTCTTTCTGTAGGCAAACAATTTTGGACGACAGTTAATTCCACACTCGAACCCCTAATCCCTGCTTTATCAAAAACGTAATTTAATTCCAATTAATAATCGAATGCATCGACTCCTTTAGATTTCTGCATTTTCTTGTACAGACGCCAGCACATCAAGCTACCCGAATCTGTCAAATTCTCCCAATCAACTTTGAGCCTTATGCTTCAGCGATAAAGTTCAAAATCTAATAAAGAAATTTGACAGATTGTTGTAGCTTGATGTGCTGGGGTCTGTACACAAACATCAGTTGTTCCATCATCTGCCTAGCCTTTTCCCAACTATGTTGGGGTCGGCTGCCAGTCTAATCTGATGCATTACATGGAGCGACTGTCTACCTGACATCCACAACAAAGTTACTGGGTAATACGATACCCCTTGGTAAGAAAAAAGTAAACATGAGTTATAAACATCAGTTGGTCCGCTTGAGTTTTTTGATGTATAAAACAAGCAACTTTGTGAATCAAAATAGTTTTTGTAAAATTGCCCATTTTCTTGATGACTGTAATTTTGTTTTAGTAGTAGTCCATTTACTGTACATTAATTACAAAGTGAATACTGCAGTAGGTACTGTTGAAACTACCAATTCTGCTAAGATAATTTTCGAAATATATATATATATAGTATTGGCCCTTAATCAAAATACATAATTAAAATTTTCAATAAAAATTACAGAATCTTGGATAGTTCTCTATGAGAGCCCCAATTCTGTATTATTTCCCCGCGAAATCTTACCACGTGCAAACCACGTGAATTTCGTGTCTTGTTATCGGCAAGGAATCGAAATGTCAACCGTACGGACAACATGTATTTTGACAGATGAAACCACGCCACTGTGTCATACTTTAGTAGCAGAAGGCCAATTCCGTTGATTAAAAACGTTAAAAATCTATTCGCTATCTCATGTCAGCGACAATCAATGTCAAAAAACGTAGGAATTTTAGAGGTTTTTTGACAGATTTAGACTGAAATCTGACTGTGAACGTTCTTAAAAATACGAGAATGGCGAGAATTGACGTGGTTTCGCAGTAAAAAATCTTTAAGTGGGCACAGTGATTTAGGGCCTAGGAGTCAACAAAATTATCGTAAGTGTTAGGATGCTAATAACTATGAAAATGTCCCTGACTGGATATTGGATGTTATTTAATAATTGAGGAGCGTCGGAACGAAAACCGATATATCGAATTTACCATATTTTTCACAAATTAAAAAAAAGCTTGTAAGTTTTTTAATGTTACAAAAGTGGAAAATTATAGCATGTCAATTTGCAGTTAAAGTGACATCGATTGATGTGTGAAACTTGACGGAGGGTAGATACTTAATTTAGGGAGATACTTGGCGGACAAGTATGGATATATCGGTTTTTGACGCGATCATTTGGATATATCGGTTTTTGACGAAACCAAAATGCATATGTCGGTATTGAACTGAATTGAATTTGAACCGACCATTGTTGAATTGTGTAAAACTTAATAAGAATTATCGGTTTTTAATCCAACAACAAGAACATGTTGAATTTAAAAATTTATTTGCCGGTTTTGATTTGACCACAGTATTTTGATATTTTTTTTAAGATGGATGTAACTGTTTTTTAATTGATTTCTTTCCTGAAGGGTGTATAATTAAAAATGTTGTAACAGAAAAAAATAAAAAAAAAATTATGTCTTAATTAAGACATATCGGTTTTTGTTCCGACGCTCCTCAATTTCTTTAACGTTTCACACCCGTGCAAGTTCCAGACTCTACCGGATACTTTAGCCATATTAGTCATGCGGCTAGGTCGGGATTCAAACTACTCCAGTAATTTAGGATTTAGGCAACTGTGAGTTGTGTAAAAGTAATTCTTGTAGGCATAGGTACATACTGTCAATCCTTTTACACGTGCAGTCTGTGGGTTGGCTATTTGCAGAGGGCATACAGTGACCTGCGAGTGCAGTATAACAATGCGTTCAGGATGCTGATGGGGTTGCCGCGATATTGCAGTGCCTCTGGCATGTTTGCCGAGGCCAAGGTTGACAGTTTTGCGACAATCATGCATAAACGTTGCACCTCGACCCTAACTCGCATGCGAGCTAGTTCCAACAGCATCTTGAGCGTATTGACGGACCGGTGGGATTCTCCGATGCTTGAGCGGTGGATGCGGCTGCACGCAGTGAAGTAGCATACATGCGTTCTGGTGTCGGTAGATTGATGTTATCTTATATGTATTTGTTTTGTTACTAACATTAGCTCTTAAGTATTTTCGTGTTACTAACAATTTATATGGAGAAATCTGAAATAAATTATTATTATTATTATTATTATAGGTACATAATATAGCAACAAACATGTTTTAAATTTTATCATGATGTTAGAGCCCTCCATGGCACATAGAACTTCAACGAGGCGCATGAGGATAACGCTTCGTGTATGCGAATTAATCCCCAAGGGGTTGTTTAAAAAAAAACCCTCATTAGTGTGCTACAATTTATGAGGAAGATTCTGACTGTGGTTTGGTTCCAGCGCTGACACAACATTCAGTCAGGACACTCTTTAATTATAAGATGTAACAATAATGTAGAAGGTAGACCCGTATTATTAGCTAAAGGGCAGTTGGCTTACATGAAGTATCTATAATATTGTTGCATTTCAATTGGTGTACAGACGCCAGCATATCAAGCTACTACAGTCTGTCATATTTGTTTAATAGATTTTCAACTTTATCACTAAAGCATAAGGTTCAAAGTTGATTGGGAAAATTTGACAGCTTCAGCTAGCTTGATGTGCTGCCGTCTGTACCTATCAAAAAAGAATATGAAAAGATCAAATTGCAAATTAAACCTAACAGTCGTTTAATTTGCAAATTGATTTTTTCATATCATTTTCACATCGATTCCGCAAGTAATTACTTTCTTAGTTTACCGTGTACTTCTTGACTTCAAACGCCAATGACAAACTTAGTCTATGAAAGTGGTAAGTTAACCCACCAAACACCTGTTTGTCATAGGAGTAACAGACAGTCCGCTGTGCGGCGCCTGCATGGAGGATGACGAGACAGCGGCACCTGTGCTTCCAAACTGCCCGGTGGTCGCCACGTACAAACCAAAGTAGTTCGGTAACCCACGTATCCTACGTGAGGCCGTCAGTAACATCAAGGCGTTGTTGGCCTTCCTTGAGGAGCTGGGGTGGATAGAATGATCGATTTTCCCGCGTACACAAGCGGAGTTGCGGACACTAACCCGTTTTACCTATTAGCCCAAGAAATTCAAATTTTCTTTCGCTTTTCAGTTTACAGATTATGTTGTATGTTTTTTAATCAAATGATTCTCGAGGGGCCCGTGGCTAAATAATAACAGCCGCACAGGTCGATCGATCAGGTTAAGCTACGATTGCCGCGGTTAGTCTGTGGATGGGTGGACCATCTTTACATACCGAGACCCTCCGTGCCTCGGAAAGCACGTTAAGCCGTTGGTCCCGGCTGTCATTCGTGAATCTTTGACAGTCGTTACGGATTGTCAGAAGCCCGAAAGTCTGACAACCGGTCTTACCAAGGGGTATCGTGTTACCCAGTAACTGAGTGGTGGAGGTCAAATAGGCAGTCGCTCCATGTAAAATACTGGTATTCAGCTGCATCCGGTTAGACTGGAAGCCGACCCCAACATAGTTGGGAAAAGGCTAAGCAGATGATGATAATTATGATGATTCGCGACTTTTTCATAAAATCATGACATTTTGGGCCATACCTGCCTACGTCAGAAGACCAATTCTCGTAATTTAAAACGTTCAAAATCTATTCGCAGTCTCAACTCCGTGACGAACAAATGTCAAAAACTTATCAAAAATGTAGGGTAATTAGAGGTATTTTTGACAGATTAAGACTGAGGTCAGACTTTGAACGTTCTTAAAATTACGATAATTTCCCCTCAGATTACTTTAATGTTTTTTCCAACAGTCTAATAGATAAGAACTTAAATCATGAACCTTGATTTGTTTTAGACTGTAGATCTTCAGAGAGATCAAGTTTTGACATGAAGTTTTGATTAAAAATAACCTGCCTATATTAGTTGGTACGTAGTAGATACCTACTTGATTTTCATATTTGATATGTACAATTTCAAACCCATATAAGTAGATACCTACACTTTCAGTTTAATTAAAACAACAACATAATCAAATGAATAAGTAGATACAACAAGTTGTTTGTTAAGGAGCTCACGACTTCAATAGTTTTTTCTTCTTTATAAGTATCTAAATAAAATTTTAATTTTTAATTTATAAGATCATTTACTAGGTATTATTAGCATGATTTACTTAATTAGGATGAGTCCTTGACAATCTTTGTCACGCCATGGCAATAAATCAAATAAGTAGTTTCAAAGTAAATAGTTTGTCATTGAAGAGCGGGGCCTCCTAGCATAGGTACATCTTTTACTTAAAATGAGGTCCTTAAGTAAAATTTACTGTAGGTAAAAGTTGTACAAGTTTCTACAATAAAGTTTTTGAATTTTTTTGTAAATTAAATGGTAATATTTTTCTATACCTATCTTGTTATTTTAATTGTGTTGTATGTGATGGTACTTACAAATATTAAACGAATCTTAAGGATTTTCATGTCGAATTTTAGAGTACCTACCCAAAAGTATAAATCAAGAGTCTAAGCAATTAATGAATCTCGAAAATGATTTAATATCATTCCATAAGTGCACAGGAAGTTGTGTCGAGTTTTCGACAACCGCAACTTGGTGGACGATCAAATACGCGCTGGCCACGCCGACGGGCGCGCGGCTTCTTATGAATAAATTATTACTGGCGGCAGGTGGAATGACCTGACACAAAATGTTTTGATGGAATTGTTTTAATTGGACGTTATCTCGTCTCAACTATCGCACCCGATACTTCGTTACAAAAATATGAATTTTGTTGCCTGACGATTCACACCAACGTTCGCATTTAATTATAACTTCATTGTTGCATCTTGATATTGGTTTAAAACAAATAAAGCGGAAAGGCCGCGATTAATGGTAACTCATTTGATAAAGCTATTATAGTGTTTAACGGCTTGTCGGATACCTAATAACAAGTGGCTTGTAAAGAATAGAAGCCCGAGACGACAAGGCTGAAAAAATCCTATCTTACTTACTATTTAATTTTATACTTACCTAATAGTATTATAAACAAACTTCCATGTTTGTTACTCTTTCACGCAAAAGCTACTGAAGGAATTTGGAAGAAATTTGCCACACAGATAGTTTATGACCAGGTTTAACATATAGGTTACTTTTTCACAGAAATTCATACATGTACCTAATCCTAACTTAATTGCTCCATTATACAACGTGTAACGTTAAATGCGCAAAACCTCAGACACCCCAACTGATTTTTAATTCAATTGACCTATTTCAGAGAGAAAATAAGTCATTAAAAAAATTGTAAAGGTTTTATGTGCTGTTTTAGTTTTACTGGCCATTCTGATCGTTTCATGCGTCTGCGACGACGCTTTATCGAGGAAGGTGCGCCGCGCAGATATTGGCTGGCTTGACCTGTTAATAAATAGACACGGCAATGTTTTTATTGAAGATTTTTTGAAAAATGTGACCTATATTAAAAAGTGGTTCATTGAATTCTGCTCGTTATTCTGATCAAACTATTTTCAGGTTTTGCGCATTTAACGTTACACGTTGTATACGGAGCAAAATAGCTGTGACAGAGAAACACACACACGAGTGATCCTACAAGGGTTCCATTTTTTCTAAAAATCCGGCCTAAAGCAAGTCGGGCTCACACAATTAGGCTTCCGTACCTAACAAACTACACTGAGCAGTCTACAGAACGGTCGCTGGTCTACCGTAATTTCTGTTTTGAGCGATATTAATATACCCGCACCAGGTACTAAACTAAACATCTAAATGAGGACGTACTGTCATGGAGTAATTTTGATCTGCAATATTTGCGTATCCTAAGTGATGGTTTTTTTTTCATTTTAGATTAATTCTGCATAGGTGAAAAGAACTTTATAAGTATTTTTGTTTTTTGTCGACAAATACTTTTGAATATGGTTATAATTTTCCTATAAAATCCCTACTAGGTACATATAGTTATCCTGTGTTATCCCACTGTTGGACAAAGGCCTCTCTCCATTCTTTCCATCGATTCCGGTTCTGCGCTACTTGTTGTACAATTCCTAAGAAAGACATCCAAGTAATTCCGCCATTTTTCGTGGTCTGCCACGGCGCTGCCTCGCGGTGTTAGGGCACCAACCCTGTGTTTTACCGGCTCATCACAACATCACCCATCAACATTTAAATTCATAGGTTGCAAAGATCTCTAGAAAAATCTCTGTATCAGACGGACAGGAAGTGATGTTTTAAAGCTTCTATTTGTCTTTTGATCCTAAAAATACTAGGTATAGCGTAATCTAGACGCCTCATATTGCTAGGATGCTTGAATATGAATGTAGGTATGATAGACAGAAATCCGTAAGTAATGGCTTGGCTCATCAGGGTCCAAAAGTCACGGCAGACAAAAGCCAGATGAGCGAAAACAGCTTATGGTTGAAAAGGGCAGAGAACGGTGGTAAACGCAAAATTGTGAGATGTTTATCTATATCAATATACATCCGCTCGCAACTTCGTTTGCGTAGAATTCGGAAATCCCACCGTTTAAATCCTATTACCCGTTTTCCCGTAGGAATGAAGCATTTTCCCGCGGTAAAAAGTAGCCTATGTTAATCAGGGACAATGTCGGCTTCTAATGGTAAAACAATTTTTTAAATCGGTCCAGTAGTTTCGGAGCCTATTCATTACAATCAAACAAACAAAGTTTTCCTCTTTATAATATTAGTATAGATAACGAAAATGATATAGTTTACTTACGTTACTGATTAGGGCAAAAAAGAGGCTTTAAATTATAATTATACGCAATGAGAACCCGTCTAGGCAGGTAATAATAAATACAAAATATAAGAGTAATTATAAAACCCACATGGACTGAGTATGCGGGTCTATACGTAACATAATTGTTGAAGGTGAATGTCAAGCGTAGGTATGTTCACATATGATTCAGAAGGGTTGTCGACATATTCATCTATGCGAAAAGTTATTTCAGTTTTATGAAATAATCTCCTCCTGGGTTTATTACTGCCGAGTTATGCCAGAGCCCTTCTACAATTTCTTCTAATGAGGTCTTTCTAAAATCCTGAATGGTCAGTTTTATAGACTCCCGTGACGTCGATTCAATAACTATGCCATGTCTTATGAAGCAGGTCTAAATCCCTACATTGAACCCACTATTTATGTAAATTATCATCTCATCAACTCAACATTTCTTCGACCTGAAAATAACGACTACAAATAATAAATTGGATAAGGGAACAAAGCAATAGTTAAAATCTCAACATCATTAAATTACCTCTTTGATTATCAAAATCACGGAGGATAGCTGCGCAGTGGCAACACATTCCGTCTTATTACAAAACAAGATTTATCTTCAGACCCAGGTTTAAACCATGGAGCTACTTTTGAATTTAAAACTTTATTCCTACTTCGGTAACGTTGTGTTCTTAACAAAACTGACTACTTAGTACCAAGTTGTCAGTTTTGTATTTAAAGAACTGCCGTGCGATTCTGTAACCATCTCACCGTGAAAGCTTGGGTGAAGTGAGCTGTCATTCGCTAGGGATTAACACTATTAAGTGCTCACTTCTTCACTTATGATTTCACGGTGAAATTTTTACAGAATCGACCGGCTGTACTTCAGTCACATTAAACGTTCTTATTACCAAAAATAAAATGATGGTTTAAACAATGTCAAAAGAAAAACCTTGTTTTGTGATAAGACCGATAATGTTTTTGGCTCAGAATTCGTTTTCTTTATTACTCTGGTGTCTAATGAAGAAATGTTTGAGATAATTTCAATAATTTGTATAGAAACTTATATACAGGGTGCTAATTCAGATGGGTCAAAAAGCACAGCTAGGTACCTTAACCGTTGCAGCTACATGAAAACGTTCTTAGGAGATAATCCGTACGTTTCGGAGCAAAACATGCTTACATATACATATGTACTTATATCTCATCAGGATTTTAGCTAGAGTGACATTTTCTATTTTTTTTTTAGGCGACTAAAGGTGATCGTGTATGAGCAATGTGTTCTTCGGATCTGCGAAGACAGCAAGTGCCCATTGGGCAAAATCTACAGTGGCAATGTTTCACAATAAATAAAAGTCCTCAAGACCGTATTTCGGTCACGGCGGCCAATCTCACCTCAGCCTTCGGCGCGGGAGTTATTTTAGTCACAAGTGTGCGCGCAGACACAGGTGAACTCCCTCTCCCCTCACTGTCATAGCCCGATGGGACGGCAATCCGACACGACCGGAGAGAGATCAGGCACAGGACCAACGACTTAACGTGATTTCCGAGCCACGGGCGTATCACATCCCGACTTCCAAACTCCGGGCTGTTACTAAGAAATTCCTTAAGGAAAAACTCAATAACACTTTGCCCGACCTGGGAATCGAACCCAGGACTCCACGCTCAGCAGTCATACTTGCGACCACGAGAGCAACGGGACAGTTTTTACAATAATAATAATTTTTACAGGTATCACAATAACATCATTTACCGATACGTAAAAAACGAAAAACTTTTTAACAAGATAATCGTCTAACCACAAACAAGCTTTCGTTTACCACGATTTTGTGGCCGGATTAAGTACTAACAGTTCACTCGCAATAAATTCAAGAAATCATTTATCAATAACTGTCAATAAGTTTCAAACTAAGACTGCGTTACCCAGAATTAAGTTAACTTCCGCATGACACTTGAAAAAAAATTACGTTTTGCAACATATGATAAGGATCGCCCGCCATTATCAGTTGCATAGGTATTTAAGCAGGCCGTTAGCACGCAGATCCCTGAAGACCTAACGAGTTCCAAAGACCATTATCTCTAAGTTCATGTCCACTCGTGTACACTCAACTACACGATAATTATATAATTTTCGTAGTTCGTCAAGCGCCTCGAGAATGAGGCACGCATTCATTAGACTCTCCGGAAGTCCGTCGCGTGCTTCCATCGCCGATAGCCCATTGAATTATTTATACTTTTAATATTGTAATTATTATACACCAGCGGTCTGCCTTATTATCATTTAGGTTATTATATTAAATGTTATAATAACGCTCACACAGAAAGGTTATACATTTTGATAAGGAGATAACGTCCACTGTCAGCGTTTAATGAGCGTTTTCGTTTATACCGATCGACGCACTCGCACACTCGAATGCTAATTCCGTAGTCGGCAACTTGTTGTTTATATTATTACACGCGACGAATAAATTCTTTTACAATTTGTACTTGTTTGTCGAACTTGACGATCTTATTTCGATACCGAATGTTATAGTGGTCGCTGGTACCTACACGAATATCAATGGTTTCTTTTTAGGGTTCCGTAGCCCAATGGCAAAAAACGGAACCCTTATGGATTCGTCATGTCAGTCTGTCTGTCCGTCCGTATGTCACAGCCACTTTTTCCGAAACTATAAGAACTATACTGTTGAAACTTGGTATGTAGATGTATTCTGTGAACCGCATTAAGATTTTCACACAAAAATAGAAAAAAAAAAACAATAAATCTTGGGGGTTCCCCATACTTAGAACTGAGACACAACAATTTTTTTCATCAAACCCATACGTGTGGGGTATCTATGGATAGGTCTTCAAAAATTATATTGAGGTTTCTAATTTCATTTTTTTATAAACTGAATAGTTTGCCCGAAAGACACTTCCAAAGTGGCAAAATGTGCCCCCCCCCCCTCCGTAACTTCTAAAATAAGAGAATGATAAAACTAAAAAAAATATTACCATGCAAACTTCCACCGAAAATTGCTTTGAACGAGATCTAGTAAGTAGTTTTTTTTAATACTTCATAAATCGTAAACTGCAACTCAAATATAAAAATTAAAAAAAAAACTTTTAATTTAATAAATTTATGTTTATGAAATTAATTTTTTTTTTTTTTTTAGTAAACCTAGTAACAAAAAGTTACCTAGTAACAAAAACTACAAGAATTTTTATATTATGTTACTTGCTGCTACGGAACCCTTCATGGGCGAGTCCGACTCGCACTTGACCGCTTCTTTTAACTTTACCCCAGACTGCAAAGTTCTTCGTTAGCCTTATCATTGTTAAGATAATTGATTTTTTACACAAACCTTAAGATCTTGCGCTGTCACGAGCTTTATTAGCAAAAGATCGGTACTAATCAATAGCAATATTTTATCCATTACCTATAACCTAGACGACCTAAAGAAGGTGGCTGGGGTGGACTGGATGCGGAAGGCGGAGGACATTGTGTTGTGGCGCAGTCTGGGAGAGGCCTATGTCCAGCAGTGGACTGCGATAGGCTGACTTGATATAACCTAGAAGTTTACTTTGATACTTTTAGGTTAATAAGTACCTACTTTTAAGATAGACGTTCTTACCAGATTTTCTCAAAAGATATTCCGTTAGGTTTAAATAATAAAAAATAAAAAAAATATTTTATATAGGTACCTACATAATAGTTTATCTACTCTGAGTAAGAACGTATTAGATTGGTATTTTGGTCGTAATCATCACATTTGCAGTCTGCAGGTATTTTAAAATTCAATATGCGTTTTGGCGTACCTATATGAAATTTATTCGGGCTTGCACAGTCCAGCCGAGTGTGGCACAGCTGCACTATAGTATAGAATTTCATTAAAAATTACCGGTTCTTAAGTAAAATAATGCGGGTAGACGGTCCGTTGGCAAATGGCGGACACACGTGTCCAAGGAAGTACTGCCTAAGGCCACCTGAACGCTAAACTAGTGGATTTTCTCACGGTGTAGCAGTAAAAGGGTATAATGCATTAAAACACAATGGGAAAAACCAGTAACAGCACTTAGGTGTCCGAGACGAAGTAGCCCGTGTCAAGTTTCGACTGTTGAACGACCGTGTGGTGGACAAATTATATTTAAAGTTGTTCAAAGAACAGAACAGCATTAATTAGAAGGAATAGATAACACAAAAGTTGAAAAAATACTTGTCTAAAATGCCTGATAAGTTTTTAACTCTTTACAGTGAAGATAAACAAAAAAGAGGTGTTTCTATGAGAAACCTCTGTCATTCAGTGTGAAATATACTTACCGATAAAAATAATTATTAAAACTTATGCGCAGACCTTCACGACATCAGGGAAAAAAATGCATATCTAGTTGTCGTGGAATTAATGAACATGGAAGCTATAGTTATTAAATAGTATTCCCATTTAATTTATTATAGGTACAATAATAATTACACTGCATAGTAATCCGTAAAACAAGTCGCAAATGCGTGCTTGATGTAGGTATTTATAAAATACATTATCAAAATGTTGATCAAGACTTCGAGTTTCACGCTATTATGTAATTTAATATCATGCATTTTAAAATTTTAATCATTTTATTTAGCTACTGCTAGTTAGCATTATTTCGGGGCTAAGTATTAGTTTTCAAATAACACTGAATTTATCCAATGATTTGGCGCACCAAAAAGGTTAAGTCAATAAAAAACCGCAACAAATTTTCATTATAAGGTTGGTATAATTACCAACCTCAAACTAAACTAATTCAACTCAGCACTATTCGAACGTCAGCGTCTACCTTAAAAGATATATGTTTGCTGACAGCGACGGAGATGGCACCCAAAAAATAAAATTATTCCCACCAGTGCGGTTCTCAAATGATATTTCTGCCAGCCGAGATTTAAAACAACGTCTGGTTAAGACAGAACAAGAGTGTTGTTACCGGGATCGATACTTGTTAGATCCAAATTGGGGTTGGTTAGGTAGTAGATTAGGTCAACCTGGGGGCTTACCATTGCTGCTAGATTTGACTGCCCTATTCAAAAACACCGGGTAAGGGTAGTGAATTATTCAATATTTTTTGGTGTTTTAAGCCAGTGTCCAAATCAGTGACCAGCGCGAAATCACTAGATATCAAAATCTAAGCATAAGCGAGTACCGGTGCCGTCAGCGGAGGTTCATCTTAAGATATATTATTATTAAAATATGAGGAAAAAGGAACAAATATTAAAAATGTACTAAGTTAATTATAAAAAAATATATGTACCTCTTTGCGTCACTGTAACCCCGCGCTACTTATTTATAACCGCCAAAGTGCGAGTCCGATTCGCGCACTAAAGCTTATAGTTGATAAAGTATCATCTCTGTTTTTTTATTTCGTTTTAAGGTAGAGTACGTATGCACTACAATCCGACTAAATTGCTGCAGCGAGTCGCTAAGACGCAAAACACGCTGATATGCGCCCTTTTGCTCTCGCGATCAAAAGCAATGAATCCCCAAACTGATGAAATCGCTAAATCGCCTATCGCCGATACTTCAATTATCCTGTCTGCTGCGGCCCCACTAACCCCTATAATAAGAAAGCTTACTTGTAGAGTAACTATTAAAATGTTGACAACATTAAATATGAGGTATTATTAGCTATTAGGGTAAGATGATTTTTGAAATCATCAACTTATATCATTAAAATCCCACACATCAAGTACCTAAGCATGACTATTAATATTCGCATGATAAATATTTGAAAAAACTTTAAGTATATCCGATGGCATTATTACCATCAATGGTATTGATCCAAAGGTAATATTAATATGAACTAACGACAGGAAGGCTCTTTGTTTAACTTTGTGCTTTGTGAGCAATTTCATCAAAGGGTCTCTTTAACAAGTAGGTGAATGTATTATCCCTTAACTAAAATGTATCGATGTACATACCATCAATATTGGTGACATTGTTTATGAGTCAGTAATTTTTGATAAATTATGTTTGTATTTGTGACATCATGACATATCTGACATTATTAATATAAAGATCTTACCAGAAGATTTGCCGTGAACATTGTACCTACAAATGTTTCTTGCACGTTTTACTTTCAATTTGGTGTTTAATGATTTATATCGGAACACCAGTGGTAATACATTCGTTAATTTGCTTTCTTCGAGTTTTTTTGAATGTGCTTATTATGCGGCCACTGTGTTCACAAACATTAACTGACATTTTTAAGTCACGCTAACTTTAAGGCTCGCTATAAACGAATTACAGTGGACGTACCTATATTATATCGTAGTAATGCTTAAAGGGGTTTCTTTTACTTGTAACTGAGATTAATGTTGAGAAGGTATTGAAACGTTGAAATTCAGTTTAGGTACCTACCCAGCTCATCTAATTATTATAATTATATTGTAAATGTCCAAAATGAACCCAGTTAAGATAACACTCTTGTTAAACATTCAAAACATTAGGTACCAGGCAAAGTAAAGGACGTTGCAAATGTGTAAAGATTCATAATATATATTCATTTATTAAGAATAATACCAATACTTATTAAACAGGATGACATTTTAACTAGTGCTAAACTATAAAACCATGAATTCAGCATTTGATTTTAGACCCCCCTTTTTATAACCGACGAAAAGTTTTTACGCTAGAGGTTCTAGTATCATAAGCTGGATTCATGGTTACAGTTTGCGTACTGGTTAAATTTATATCCTATGTGATTAAAAAAAAAAACAGGTCAATACAACGATGATGCATGTGATGATAATTCATATGGTATCTGCACTTCCAGACTAGACTTACCTACAGTCCTGAACACTGAACTTATCCAGTAGGATTGAGTTCAGAATTTTCCGGTCTACATTTAAAGCAACTTGTTTCGGTTCCCTAGATGGTATGGTGTTTGCAGACATGGTTCAAAAAAGAGTAAATTACCATAGTGAAGTAACAAATGAAAACTGATTCAATGAAAAAAAAAATTCGGGAGAATAAATAAAATAAACCTAGCTATGTTTCTTTGATTTCAGTTTATATATTATTATTCAAATCAAACTTGAAATCAGTAATGTTCCCAACATTTAATTTATACAGAAATGCAATTAATTCTTCATAAATGGGAGGGCTAACCGTTCACATGATTGTCCACCTACAACGAATAAATCAAACAAGTCGCTTCATTATAATCGGAAAGGCTGTAAATCGGATCTTGGGCGGCATTGTTTATTGATGGAAGAGATATATAGGATGTATACTTGACTCTACTTCCGTCTTGCTTCCTAAGTAATTAGGTTAGTTTCAAATGTATTTATTTTAAATTGAGCGCGTAGCGGAGCAATTGAGACGGTATTCATACAGGTTGAAATTGAAAACATGCGACAAATTGAAATGAGAGATTGTACTCATCATTGTGAACAACTTTTACTATGAGATAAAACCTGAAATCGCGAAAAAAAATCAGCTGTTCCCTACATTTATGTTCGCATAACTCGTCAAAATGTAGGGAACAGCTGATTATTGTTCGCAATTTCAGGTTTGGTCTCATCATAAAAGTTGTTCATAATGATGAGTACAATCCCCCATTTCGATTTGTCGCATGTTTTCAATTTCACCCTGTATATAGGTTATACAACGTGTAACGTTAAATGAGCAAAACTTGAAAATAGTGTGATCAGAATAACGAGCAGATTTAATTGAACCACTTTTTAATATAGGTCACATTTTTCAAAAAATCTTCATTAAAAACGTTGCCGTGTCTATTTATTATTGTCAAGCAAGCCAATGTCAGCGCGGCGCAGCGGCCCGGTGATGATTCCTCCCTCGATAAAGCGTCGTCGCAGACGCAAGAAACGATCAGAATGGCCAGTAAAACTAAAACAGCACATAAAACCTTTAAAATTTTTTTAATGACTTATTTTCACTGTGAAATAGGTCAATTGAATTAAAAATCAGTTGGGGTGTCTGAGGTTTTGCGCATTTAACGTTACACGTTGTATATGAATACCGTCTCAATTACTTCGCTACCGTGCTCAATTTAAAATGTCCCCAAAAACAGTGATATGAGTGGGTACTCATATCACTGTTTTTATTGACAAACGAATATAAGAAATTAAAGTTTCACATAAAATGAATTGATGCAATTTGCCAGTACTTTTAAATAAACTAGGTACAACCTGCCGCGATATTACGTATCGTTATCGCTTGGCGTTCTTTCAGACTTTTATTCTTTATGCTCGGCACCTAAGAGATCTAGCGTGATGTTAAATTAAAAACCTATAGCCTTCTTCAAAAATAAAGCTAACAAACGCAAAAAAATCATATCCAACTGGTAGTTCCAGAGATTAGCGCGTTAAAACAAACAAAAAAAACAGACAAACTATTCAGCTTTAGTATGAGTATTAGTATAGATAGAAATATCACAAGACTTAAGTCTAGTGTTAAAGTCTGATAATATTTGCAGTTCATTAAAAATGTAGACCTGCCTAAGGTCCTTGGTCTCCCCAAAAAGGAAGTTGAAGTGAAACATTGTCAACACACTGGCTAAGCGCATTAGGAAGTTATTACACGAGTGAAGCGTCTGCTGTACAACAGAGGTTAAAAAAACTAGTTTAGGTGGTTGTTTACATAGATTTATTATTGCAACTAAACCATTGAAAATAAAAATAACTATTTAAGATATCGGAATGGGTTAAGTTCTCTGTTCTGTCTATAACAGATTTATTGACTGACAATTTTGATAGACAATTTTCGATAAATAATGCCTCAAAGAACAAGAAGAGACGAAATTAGTCGTACAATAAAATGTTTAATTAAATTGATCAATCAACTCATGCGCAGTCTAAGTGCAGTACTTTGACTAAATGTCTTTGAAATTACACGCATAACATTCGATTTTGTACCTTCACACAGTGCTTACAAGATACTTTCTTCAGGATTTAATTATATGACTGAGCAAACTACCTTTGCTGTTTGCACTTTCGCGTCCTCTGGTGATGAGAGTTTCGGTATCAACTGCTCAAAGATTTATCTTGATCTGTTTTTTACAACCGACATAGGTAATCTAGAATGACTATTTTACAATTTGCTGACGCCATCGACAACCACAAAAAGCTTTAGGGTTCACTTAGGAATCACTTTTAGTATTAGGAACTTCGCTATTTTACATTTGTTAAGTACACTCAATTGTGTTTGTGTCAGAACAAAGATTAATATGAACACAAAAAGCAACGAATATTGATTCATACTGAAAGTACTTCATTATGTTTATATCTGTATTTTTTCGTTAGCAATCACGATCCCTTTAAAATATGGGTTGACTATGTGAGCGCCACGACCAAACCTATCATTAACGAAGCCTGAAATGACAAGTTACGTTCGATAATTACCTTCGTAGGGGGGTGCACTTATCTTTAGTTTCATCTGTTTGTAGGTAATAAATAGAACGGAAAGTTGACATGTCAAGGATTTTTCAATCGTTTTTATTTGTCTACTTTCTATTTGATCGATAATGGAAGTAAATAACTGAGTTATTTACTAAGTTATGTAATAATGCTCTTGATAAAGCACTAGAGGAACAGTTTCAATTCAGTCCCGGCCACCTCGAAGTCTTGCGTTTCACTTAGTGTGTATCACTTGGAATCACGCGCCCGTTAGGGAGAGTGAAACCAACTCGACAATATTGCGTGACAGAAACTCGTGTGAACACGTAGCGAGTGAATTTTACATAAGTATTTTATTTTATACCAAATTGATATGATGTAAATTATATTCTCTGTTCAGTTTTTTTATGAACAATAGAACATTCCGTACTTGTTATTGTAATGTTCTTAGATAAATAGAATGCAAACAATCGTAGATAAATAGAGTTTCTCACTTCTTTTTTTTAGAAAAAAAAATCGATAGCGGCAACAGTGAGCGCTTCGTTAAATAATGTTTAAGTACATAGAGCGCTTTAGTTCTTCGAACCGTACTTTTTTAGTTGAATCAGTTAATAAAACAATATACTTGTACTTTATAAACGAAATTGTTTTAGTTTTCTAATACATGGCTGTTCGATATAGTGTGAAATATTTACCTATATATATATATATAGGTTTACATACAAAAATGGACAATACGAGAGTGGAACCCATCCAATTGGATTTGGTCAGTTATAAAGTAGATACCCAATTGCGTTAGGAGGGTTTTAATATTGTGCACTGAGATTAAGTCGGCAGATGTGGTTAAAATTAAAAATACTAGTGGAAACACTAATCAAAGTGACCAATAATTATATTTGAGCACCTATGTATGCCTATGTATGCATGTTTACCTGATGCCTCTAGATGCTTACCTAGCAATTATATCGCATCGACATCATGCAAGCGTGAAAATGAAAGAGAATAGTAGGCAATTATAAAACATTACTCGAACCACTGTTCAGTGAGTGAGCTGCTTATTGCCTTGTGCGAGCTACTACTTAACGGAGTAAATGTGTTGATAGTGGCCTGTAACTACCTGGCTAGGGGATAGGAACCTGGGTTCCTCGCCCCATATTAAAGATTTACTTACTATTACCTAGATACCGATTAGTAAATCTTTAATGTGGGACATACTGATGTTCAACATTATTATATTGGTCAGAATTGTGAAAATGAACATTTATTACTATTATCGAATCCGAAAACCCGAAAAAAATTCCGAGAAACACATAAACGTGATCGGAATAACGAAATAGATTTCCCATAAAGGTGTTGCTATATCATAAGGAACAAGGATTTTCCGGTATCATCGATATCAGTTCTAATACAAAGCCAATAACCCATTCAAACACCAATAACAGTTACATGTTTCACCGAAGACATCGTTGTAGAGACGCAAATGTTGCGGTGAATGGCGCTCTTACTCGGACAATTAAGCATAACAGCAGTACCAGGCCCCGGGCACCTTGCCACATGGCAGCAGTCTCGAATCTCGTTTTATATTGAAACTGGTCTAACCCGCGATGTTAGACATATCTCTAGCGTAGCTCCAGTAGTTGAGCGAAATACACTACTCGTATATTAGTACGAGAAGGAACGATTAATGGTTTTTGGATATTGGATAATCAGCCTGTTGTTATAAGTTCCTATAGGGTTTAGCAAAATTCGCGCAAAATGTTGTTTGAAAAACATAATGTAAGTAGTATAGAAAGAGAGCAAGTTTTGATTGGTGGATCAATGATATTTTGATAACCTAAACATTGGATATTGATGTGTAACGCTGTTCGTAACCCAAACGCCACGTGGAACTCCAACTATTTAAATGCATCCATTATTTTTGTGTTTTAAGTTTAAACGGAGGATTTAATTGAAAAAAAAAAACGATCGAATAGGTAATAAAAAAATTAAAAAAGAATTATAAAAAGATCGATTATTGGTTTTTTAGTTAAATAAAATTTTGATATATTTTTTTTTTTTTTGTTAAAGATAGGTTCTCATCTTTAATATCCTGCTCTATCACTTCTTAAAATACTAAACATTACTTTGGTTCGGAACTATTTAAGTAGGTTCATATTATTAGTTTGTTTCCAATGACACAGCATCTTTTAGTTAAAGACTTTAAAAGCTATCAGAAGTTCAACTGAATACTTATGTGAATTGATTAGGAAGCAAATAAATGAACTACAAATAACGACTTACCCTCCGGTTAAGATACCTAAATGATGACGTCCCTACCTACCTGCCAAATGAAAGGTGCAACATGCAGGTTATCAAACGCTGATTCTTTTGAAAACTTGCATAATACACCAGTAACTTGGCAAAGATTTTGTTAGCAATCCGAGGTGTGAACAACTGAAGATGTAATCATCGAATTGCGATGTAAGGGACCAATGTAAATTACAGAGCGTATTAGCTCATAGGTCTGAGCTTTACAAAAACGAGTTGACCCAATGAGAGATAAAAACGGACTGACCGAAAGAGGAATGATGACATTGGGATTTCCCCAGATTATTATATACAAACATTTGGGTAACGAAGGAGATTATAATCCTGATAACAATAGGTAGGCAACCAAATTCGATTTACACTTCAGTTATTTACATCTTAATTATTAAGCTAAATATTTGATTAAAATCAAAACAGAACTAAACTTAAAAGAATATTAACTCTTAGCTAATAAATGAAATGCTGAAATAGAATGTATCGAATTTTATATTCATCTAATTGTAATTACAGGAGCTGTGTGAAGAGCCTGGTTATATTCCCGTAGAATAGAATAGAATACTCTTTATTATGTACACTATATAAATTACAGACATAAATATAGAAATTTCCAAAGGGTGACACAATGGGCGGTCTTATCGCTAAGAACGATCTTTTAAAGACAACCTTTGGATGGATTGAAAAGGGAAGGAGAGACAAATACTGTATGTAGTCTGTGGTGTTCCACAGATTACCTACAGTGAGCACCAGCGGCAGTCTGTGGTGTGTCTATATTTATGTATGTAATAGATAATTGTCGCTGACCCTAAAAGCAGGACTGGAAATTAAATGAAGTAATACTGCAACGAGGGGAAAATAAAGAAGCAATCTCCTAATTATGAAAATTCTACATATTTCATTTGCTAGCTAAAGAATCCTTAATCTTTATTATGACTAGGTATAAAACTTTTTGTGTCTGACTGTGTGACCGCGATGTTCTAAACTACGCAGCGGATTTAGATACGGGTTTTTCATCATTTAGAGATTTTATTCCAGAGGGTTCATTACCATTAAACACATATAATATAATTAATAAAGAAATCTCGTTTTTTTTTTGAATAATTAAAATCGTAGTGCTGTTACCTATTATATTGAACTATGACCCTAGTTCAATATAATAGGTAAATTAAAACCGTTGATTTTTGTTTGTTTTTTAACAGACTGTGCAGCCTCCGCTGTCGTAGGTAACAAACCCTACAGCAGAATAAGCAACAGAATAAGGGTAGGTTCATCATAAATACTGTATTTATGATGAACCTACCCTTATTCTGTTACACAGAATGACAACTCCTTTAAAACTTTTAATACCACAACATAATCCCTTGGCTATATTAGTCAAGGGGTTACGTCGTAATACCAGATGCAATCAGTTTGAAAAATTCCTAGGCTTGACTACAAAATAACGCAAGGGTTTTTAGATTGTCTAAATGAAACGGCTTGAGTGTGCTCTGCAGTTAAGGTAGTGCTCTGCAATGTGATAGTTATTTTGTCATAGCCCTTTAAACAAATACAATTACATCTTGACTCCTACTTTTTTTAATTTAATGATAGTACTTAAAGAATAAGACGATATCGCTCATCCGATAGAACAACGACGTAATTACGAAAATGTTTTCTTGAGTTTTCTTGAGTTTTCTCATGAAATTATTACAAATTATTATTGATATTAAAGTAACACATAAAAATATTAAATATTTTAGCATAATCATTGGAAATATATCATATTTTCAATTTCAAACTTTTAAAACGTTCTCCTGAAAAATAGCTAAAACGTAATTACGTCATTGTTCTATTGGATGAGCGATATTATGGCATTAATTGTTTAATTTCAGCGTGAAATCTTTAATTAATATTATTTACAAGACGTTGAAGTCATTCATCTGTTTTGCAAGAGATTATCTTGAGTTATCGCTACATGAGTCAAGGAAAGTTGATGTGTTGGGTATTTGTGATGAAGAGTGCGTACATAGAATTTTACCAAATAAAGTTTAGATGTATGTCTGTACACATACAAGTATACGTACACGTACATTGCTCAATTAACACGAGTTATTTGTACCCGACTATAAAGAACATTATACAAGTGCTGTGCACACCTATAAGTGACGAATTCACCACAACGTGTTTAAATAGAATAATTATATCTAATGTAATGAGTTAGTGAATAAGTCGTTGGTGTGTCAATAAATAAATAAATAAATAAATAAATAAACATATTCTTCTTAAGATTGAAACTCGTTGAGGGAGGTTTTGGGTAACCATTTGATGATTGATGATACAGACTTCAATAACAGCAACACTAACTCGCCTCAAGCATTTCTAGTGCTCTGATCATTACGTAGGTAAGCGTTTTCAGATGACAGTTTGATTCATTTTCATGGTATGGATACATAATTATTATGTAGGGGGTACTTGCCTCCACGAAAATCTAACAGATTGTAACTCATCTGATTAAGCGAACACATGAAGATAATTACGTTTATTGTAACCGAATACAAAATGATGTTATTTTAATGAACTCTTTTGTTAAATATATTGTTAAATATTTTGTTTTACAATGAATATAATCTTGTTTATTTCTAGTTGTGCACGTTTTAATACTTAGAGAGATTTTTGTTAGCGTTAATTAATGTTTTGCGGTACGATGGTTTTGTAAACCAGTAATAAACAAATTTTAATTATGTGCGTATGTCCCAAAGAAGTAATTAGAAGATTTTTATTATGTTCTTGGTGGGTAGTTCGTTTACACAATGTAGGTAAGTAATCACCTAGTCACTTGTCGGTGACAACACTAACTGTTAATAGCGCATTATTCAACTTAGTTACATTCCTATAATAATAAGTGTGTTCCTGAATGTTAAAATGCTGGTTTACTATTTAATTCGTACGTCTATCACTTACGTCTTGTTGATTAAAGAAGTCATCTTGGGCGTCTTCGTTTGCACATCCCATGTCTTGAAGGAGCGGAGTTACGTGTCGCTCCCAGTCATCCATTATTATAAAACTTTCCTGAACAGTTAGATTAAAACGCGAACCGAAATCACAGCTCAACAATCTTCACAAACTAACAAAGAAGTCGTCTTAGCGATTACCACAGGTATCCAGCATTCCCTGCGAGCGCGACATTGAATCCCACATTTCGCGCCAAAAACTTCTCAGTTTTACTTTTTACTTTTCCGTGAGCTACTGGAAGTGGCGGGAAATGGGCGAGATCGCACGCGACACTCAGCTGTCACAAAGTCGAGCGAAAGAGAAAAAAAACAGCTGTGGCCGCGGGCGTATCACGTGCCCGCTGTTACCGGCACGCATTCAAAAAACGTACTAGGAGAAAAGTCAGTGTTAGCAGCGTGTGCGGAGTCAGTGTGACGACGCGCGGGTTCCCGGCCGCCCGTCGACGCGACCGGAACAGGAGTGCGTGGCGGTCCGCGACTCCATACGCCCTCTGCGTCGCGCCGCCTCGCGCTTGTCTCGCTCGTGCCTCCTCCGCATGAATCTCGCCGTCCCGCTCACCTGGCCCGGCGCCGCACGCCTCCCATGGGCGGCCGCGATTTCCCGCCGTCCGTCTGCGGCCGCAACATGGCCGTACTTTTCTGCAGACCTCTGTTTACCAGCTTTGGACATCATCCTTCATCCACTTTGCTCTCCGTTCATCACTAGACCTATTAAAAAGCTCCAGATAGCATTCCATTCTAAAAAACTTCAAGTGGGTGTAGAAGTTGAAAAACTGGCCTTATTTCAGAAACTTTCAGCTGTCAAAACTTCTTTCAGAAATTTAAGTAAAGTATTTAAACTTTAATGTCCAGACTCCGGATATGCACTATAACTTACAATATTTACTTGATACATTGATACGAATAGGATTTGTAGTATTATTATCTGCAAGATAAGTTAATTATCTGCCGGAACTAACCCAGAGGTGCTGAAATAGAAGGCTCTCGCTGGGCCTAACAGTACTTTTTGACTATTATCTAATGCAGTATTTCTGAATCCTGTCTCCAGGACCTTTGATTGACAGAACTTTGTTGATTAATATTAAGCGTATCACTGAAGTTAGTTAAATAGGTACTTACCATAGGTAAAAAATTACAAAGGTGTTTGATACTAAGATAGGATATTTACTTATCTACATCCAAACGGGGGTGCAGCTATCCGAGCTGTCCCTCGAATTTTATATATTTTAAATATGAAATAGTATAATGAAGATATTCGTTTTCTAATTACTTCGCCCCCTAAGGGCTTAGACCAAACGAGCGAATGCACCCCCCTGTATCAAATTCTCTTTGCGTAAACAGAGACAGAGCATTATTTCTTAGTTATCTTTTTTCGCGGGAATTCATTCAAATGATCAAGGAATGTTCTAAGAATGCTTGTTCACTCGACAAATATTCGTTCGTACGCCGTTCACTCGTACCTAACAAGGCTGCCCAACAATTTTTTAAGGTTTAAAGGAAACTAAACTTGCCGTCAGTTATGGTAGATAGATATTGAACGGAAACAAAACTTTGAGTTAAGTACTCATAGTTCAATAAAGATCTAAGAAAACATTTTAATAAGATCTTGGAAGAGATTTTTGTGCGAACAATTTATCAATATTATGGCGACAAAGTTGAAGCCGATAGTAAAATCAAATCTGAAATAAGTATGTATGTCTTGCAGCGAGTAATTTGTATAGCACAAAGCTGAGAATTGAAAACATATTTTCACAGACAAATCTGTTTAAAATCTGCGATGCAAGATCATTGAAGGAAAGTCCTCTTTTGGGTCCATTTTTTATGAAAATTTCAAAAGACTGAGGTTGCTCAGAAACTGTTTCCGTAAAAATCTGTTTTTAGGAATCGTGGTTTTGGATTTCTGTAATTTTTAGCGTTGTCGTCTGTCGATTCAAATGCGTTGGTCGGCCGTCCGTGGTCTACGAGCTTAGAGTTGTGCGGCCTTATCGTAGACCGTTCTTTCGTATTCAGGCGCGCTCGCTCCTTGGGGCAATCTCTTAAGAGAGTTCTTTCTCCACTACCAAGTTCGCTTTGTGTAAACAGAAACCGAGCACTCATACATTTTTCTATTGCTCGCTGGCTTGATATAAACGTCTCACGAACTTGCAAACATTTGCTGTTCTTTCGTGTTCAGAAGTACACGCTCCTCGCAGCGATCTTTCCGAACCGTTCTTGTTCTATAGACTAAACAGATTGTGCGCAACCAGGGGCAAAGACAGACAAAGTTGGTGGAGACGAGGTAGCAAGTTATGCGCTTACATGAGTGCCGTGCCGTGACATGTAGAGAAGAAATATCTGCATCCATTTAAATCTATAACACTTTCTAGATTTAATTGGATTTATTTTGTATCTGCTATTAACATAATGTGCCTATAATGTTCCCTCTGGTGGGAAACAGGCCTCCTCTTACTGTGAGAGGGAGTGAGCTGTAAACCACCATCACCTGCCTAGCCTTTTCCCAAATATGTTGGCGTCGGCTTCCAGTCTAACCGAATGCAGCTGAATACCAGTATTTTACATGGAGCGACTGCCTATCTGACCTCCACAACCCAGTTACTGGGTAATACGATACCCCTTGGTAAGACTGGATGTCAGACTTTCGGGCTACCGATGACCCGTAACGACTGTCAAAGACACCACTAATGAAAGCCGGGACCAACGGCTTAACGTGCTTTCTGAGGCACGGAGGGGTCTTGGTATGTGAAGATGGTCACCCATCCACGGACCAACCGCGGCAAGCGAAGCTTAACCTGATCGATGGACCCGTGCGGCTGTTATTACTTAGCCAGAAGCCCGTCTGGGCTGTAATCCACCACGCGGGCTCAATGCTGGTTGGTTGTCATATGTCTTCGAATTTTTGGTTCCAACTAGGACATGCCATGTTTCCTCAAGATGTTTTCTTTCACCGTTATAAGAACATTGGTGATAAAATAATTTACCCAAAGTAAAGGGTCTATCTGGGCAAATAACTCGTAATTTACGTCATTTACCACTAGGCCACCGCTCAACACACACACACAAACAAGCTCTACTATTAACACAAACCAACAATTATGCAATTTCGATCAACAGATTTCGGCAAATTCTAGGAAAATTTAAGAAAATTTAGATACTTTACTATTACTTGCATCACTAAATTGTAAAATAATGGTGGAGATAGGGCCGATATTAAACAGCCACTGTTTCTCCTAAGGAATTAGTGAGTGAATTAGGAGAATTAGTGAATAAAAATGCTATCGCAGTTCAAACATTTGGATCACTAGAATATCAAATCATAATGTGGTGTGTCACAGCTGAAGTGGAAAAATGTCAACTAACTTTTGGAGGCCACTGTACATACGTTTTCAGTTAAATGATGTTGCTATATCCTATTCCGTTTATAGGCTGTTGGTACAACCTTCTTTTATTTAGCAGATAAATATTATGACACCTGTTTTTTTTTTTTTAGCTCAAGCACGAAACGTGACTTCTTTCTATAACAATTTGATCAAAATTCATAGATTTACAACTTTAAAAATCAAAGTACATTAAATCTTAATTATTCCCTTGATGTTGGGGCCTGAAACCAAACTATTTCAGAACAGAAAGCAACTTTGGTCATTATTAAAAGCGTGGAGTACCTATAACATAGTTAAACACTTACGGCGAACAAAGTTTCTGAAGACCGTACAAGCGGCCAATTAAAAGTTAAATGTCTAATTCTTGTTAGAAGCGGGAAGTCCACAACTAGTGGGTATACCTACTACTAAATCGAAAGTTCTTCAATGTTATGCATAGGTACAACACGGACCTGCTCCGGTTCTGATGGACCACACGAAAATCTAATCAGGATAATGATAAAGTTTGAACTCCAACAAATTAAAACTATCCGCTCCACATTAGAATTGCTAATAATAAACTTTATCTAGTAGGAATGCTGAATAGTGAAATTGCCAACTCAGAGACAAAAGACAGAAACAAGGTTTGAAATCAAATGGGTCCATTTGTGATGTGATTTTCGGACTAGTTCTACTTTTGCGAACAATCAAAGACTTTCCAATCTATGTTGATGGATAGAGAAGCAGAGGAAAAGTATGAATTGGACGGATTAGTTGAGGGGGATGCTATGAATTAAATGGAAGTGAATGATACCGTGAAGGAAGATGAAAAGGGAGACGAGAAAGGAATAGAGAAGCATTATGCACAAAACCCACGTAACTAGAAATAAAAGCAGGAAGAAGAAAAAGAAAATACTTTTTAGTCTCTCTGCAATCAATATTTTAAATGCTAGGTTAAAATTTCTGTTTCATTGTAAAATTTTGTACAAATCGATGATTAAATAAAAGACGAAGCTTCAGAGGCTGGATTGGCTTAGTCATATGAGTTTGTAAGATCGGGAATGTCTTGGTGATTGGGCCTCATTATTATAGATTTTGGACTTACCGCATCTCATTCAAAGCCACTTTAAACAAATATTTGCAATAAATGTATTAAGAATATTATTAACATCTGCAGTGTAATTGCGTAAGACACTATCAGTAGCAATGGGTTTCATTTTGACAGTTCAACAACATTCATTGCGTTATTTACGTTGCTGAGCAGACACATTTTTCCAACATATGGAGCAAAGGATTAGCAATATACTTCAAAATTATTCAGATTGACAGTAATAGTGTGTTATGCAATTAGGGTGCTGGTGTCAGCTCCTCGAGAGTCGGTAATCTCTGCAACGTAGGTATTTCTGCTGTACGTAAAAACATTGGTTCTGGGTACGAAGATCATCCTCATAAAACAAGCTACTATTCCTATTCCTTCTCTGTCCTGTCCATGCTGTAAGATTTTGGAACTGATTTCCGCCTAGCATTCGTGATTTCAAAACTATTTCTCTATTTAAATGTCGATTATTAACGAGTACTTTTCCTTTATACTGTGAGTATTTCTATATTATGTGTAAATGTATTTTAGCATTATGTATTTATTTAAGTATGCTTGTGTTAATTTTTGTATTATATGTGTGTGTACGTTTTAATATGTTTGTTTTAGACTTCACAGATTCATATTTTTCTCTTCTTGTTCTCACACACTATTGTCTACATTTATTTTTTACTTTCGCATGTCTACTGGAATAAATTTCTTAAGAAATAAGCAGTACCTTTATACTCGAATTATCATTATGTCATATCCATATGTATTTTATTGTGTGTACATAAATAAATATAAATAAGATGACACCAAAGTTGTAAGTTATATACATAATATATTTACGTATGAAACGAAAGGAAACACCGTTTGGAAGCGTTACTTGCAAAATCAACTAGAAAATCTATTTTCCCCGTTTTCAGCAATCCAGCTCTCACAAATACTTTTTCATCTTGAAAATTGCGGCACGACATACAACAAGTCAGAATTGCATAAGAGTACGACGCAACGAATAATTACGTATTTTGGGACGCCAGCACACGACGATGTAACGCATCCTCCTTAAATATTAGATAGGTATAGACGTCACGCAAGTCTAGAATTCGATGAATGTGCTTAAAATATCCAAGTCCTGACAGCCTATACGATCAAAGCTAGGAATATCAATTTTGTACATAAGTAATTCACATTGACAGGACGGTATTGATGACGGTAGGAGCCTGCGGTAGGTTTTAGATAAAGTAATTTTTGATAAGGGTTATGTTTGCCTCATAATTATTTTATTGTATTTAATTATTATTTAAAAAATATCTTTCACATATTTGGGACCTGAGGGGCTTGTGGCTAAGTAATAACAGCCGCACGGGTCGATCTATCAGGTTAAGATACGCTTGCCGCGGTTGGTCCGTGGATGGGTGACCATCTTCATATACCAAGACCCCTCCGTGCCTCGGAAAGCACGTTAAGACGTTGGTCCCGGCTGTCATTCGTGCATCTTTGACAGTCGTTACGGGTCGTCAGTAGCCCGAAAGTCTGACAACCAGTCTTAACAAGGGGTATTAGTATTACCCAGTAACTGGGTTGTGGAGGTCAGATAGGCAGTCGCTCCATGTAAAATACTGGTATTCAGCTGCATCCGGTTAGACTGAAAGCCGACCCCAACATAGTTGGGAAAAGGCTAGGCAGATGATGATGATTTTGGGACCCGAGGTTCCCGGACCTTTGGCATACGACGAACCGACGATTATCCCTGTATGCACTATGCATATATGGAAAAAATGATTACCGGTAACTTCCAGTTAAGTATTGTATTTATTGCTGATACATAGGTACAATACTTTAGTAAGTACTGCAAAGTACTTTACTACTGTTTTTTGCCTTACCTATCATGTTCGAACTCCGATTTAACCAAGTAATGTGCCGAAAAGTATTTATTATTTGTATTGGACTGATTATTCCAAGAAAGAGGTCGCAGTTCTGTTCTTCACCAGTTTTCACTCTGGTCGCTTAATAAAGTCAAGCCAGAGATGAGAAACAAGAATTCTCCCCGGAGATAATGTCCGTTGGGTCGCTACTGCCCAACAACTCGCCACATAATGCCCTGTATATTCCTATATCCCATAATCAGTCTGTTAAAACAAATGGATGTATAGACTCTGAAATAGACATGTTTACTGTAAACTGAATGACGAAACGATAAAAAAAAACAACAACAAAAACCAAACCACTAAAAATATGCTCAACAGGGGATTCATACAAACCTTATATCTATATGGAAACACAGAGCTCATATCAGCCAATCTCATGGTGAGGGGAAATTACTGTGAACGGACTGCACTTTTTTAACATTCGTCATGTTAAAAAAGTGCAGTCCGTTCACAGTAATTTGTCTGTACTATTATGATTATCGTTGCTAACGACCGAAAAACCTATTCAACTACTTGAATGACTTCAAGCAACTTAACTAAATTTAATTGCGAATAAAAAGAATAATACTTAATACATTTGAAAGTCCTGTATATCATAGGTAGTTAAAATGATAATTAATATTAAACATAACTATCACAATTAACTAAAACAAGTACCTATTGATTATGTAGCTTATAAAACAGCTCCGCAACAGATACCTCAGTGCCAGTTACTAGACCAAAGAGATATGATATACAACGTGTAACGTTAAATGCGCAAAACCTGAAAATAGTTTGATCAGAATAACGAGCAGAATTAATTGAACCACTTTTTAATATAGGTCACATTTTTCAAAAAATCTTCATTAAGAACGTTGCCGTGTCTATTCATTAATAGGTCAAGCAACCCAATGTCAGCGCGGCGCAGCGACCCGGTGACGACTCCTCCCTCGATAAAGCGTCGTCGCAGACGCAAGAAACGATCAGAATGGCCAGTAAAACTAAAACAGCACATAAAACCTTTACAATTTTTTTAATGACTTATTTTCTCTCTGAAATAGGTCAATTGAATTAAAAATCAGTTGGGGTGTCTGAGGTTTTGCGCATTTAACGTTACACGTTGTATATAGTTTATTGGAAGTTTTTTTTTAATCTAATTTTTCATAACCCTCGATGTTTTCCATGAAACTTAAGAATTTTATTATTTATTTTGTAATGAAATTAATAATAACCCCACCGCCGTATCTACGTACGCACGTTGACGTCGTGGTGGGGTTTGCGAGCTCCGAACTGTAGGGATGTGCCGGTACAGTTAAAACTCTTTCATGTCTACATCATCACATAATTTTCACTGTCTGTTTACCAGCTCCTCTAGACCAATCTAACGGGTCCAAACTCGGTTTATAAGGCCGAGTTCCTAAAAACCTTTTTGTTCCACCATCGAATATGTTCATTATTTCTAATTCGAGTATGAGCCCAAACACGATTTGTCTACTGGGTTTTGTATTTCCGTACTTTGCAACCGACCTTAAAAAATAAAGTTATTTTTGAATTTGTAGTAATCTTTGATAAGCATCTTTGGCAAGTTTGATAAGTAATTTTTGGCAAGCGTAGTCTGAGACGCCCCCCAGCTAGATGGACGGACGACCTAAAGAATGTAGCTGGGGTAGACTGGATGCGGAAGGCGGGGGACAGGATGTTGTGGTGCAGTCTGGGAGAGGTCTATTTCCAGTAGTGGACTGCGATAAGCTGAGTTGATTGATTGATTGAATGAGTAATCTTTGAAAGTTGGTTGTTTTTGTTTGATAAAAAGTTTCTTGTTTCTCTACTCAAATGGGTTGATTACTTATCAATTTTAAATGAGACCAAATTGGTGGTACCTGTACTTATTAATAGCATCATCATCATCATTTCAGTCCGGAATCGCCCACTGCTGGGTATAGGCCTCCCCTTTCTTCTGCCATACTTCCCGGTTCCCTGCGTCTCTCATCCAGGTGATTCCCACCCCAAGTAGCATTTTGTTCTCTTTAATAGTTCACATTTAGTTCACTGATGATCTCTGAGCATTAACATTGGCCACAAGTGGTTCATTGGCTGAACAAATCCACCTACCTGTTTATGGCATATTATAGTAGTGCAAATTGGCCTATTAAGTAACTATTGCTCTCTACTCGCTCCATGGCCCTTTGTGCTGCACGTATGAGGTGGACAGTCCCCTTTGTGAGCGTCCATGTTTCGGCACCGTAGGTCATTGTTGACAGGACACATTAGTTGAAAAGGCGGGTTTTTAAGCACTGAGGGATCTTTTTGGGCCGAAAAATATGTTCCAGCGTACCAAATGCCGCCCATCCAAGCTGTATGCTGTATTCTCTTGGAAATCAGCAAATATGCTGAATTGCTCCTTGTCAAAAAATAGAAGATTTCCTAAATAAACGTAATGGTCAACCATCTCCAGACGGACGCTTCCAACCATAACAGTTGAAACTGAGTCATCCAGGACGCCTAAGATCACTTTCATCTTGGACACGTTCATTATCAAGCCAACTTGTAAAGAAGCATCATATACACTCGAGAGCAATGAATTAGGGTCACATAAAGATACCTGAAAGTCTCGGAAATTAAGAATACTATGTAGCTTAATGAAATAAATTGTGTTTAATATTTAATTTAATTTAATGGAGAGAGGGGCCCGTGGCTAAATAATAACAGCCGCACAGGTCGATCGATCAGGTTAAGCTACGCTTGCCGCGGTTGGTCTGTGGATGGGTGACCATCTTTACATACCGAGCCGACCACCTTTACCCCTCCGTGCCTCGGAAAGCACGTTAAGCCGTTGGTCCTGGCTGTCATTCGTAGATCTTTGACAGTCGTTACGGGTAGTCAGAAGCCCGAATGTCTGACAACCAGTCTTACCAAGGGGTATCGTATTACCTAGTAACTGGGTTGTGGAGGTCAGATAGGCAGTCGCTCCATGTAAAATACTGATATTCAGCTGCATCCGGTTAGACTGGAAGCCGACCCCAACATAGTTGGGAAAAGGCTAGGCAGATGATGATTTAATTTAATTTAATTTATTATTATTTAATATTATTATATTTTATTTCATTTCATTTTATTACTTTCATTTAATCAAATGTTCCTTAAATGAAAGTATTATCATAAAATGTATGTGTCACTTAAAATTACATAAACAAAAAAAAATAACCAATCTCATCTTTTAACAAACATATAAAAGCATTTTTTTTTTCTACCACTTTAAAATTTTCTTGAGTTTTAGTACTTGACGACAGACGCAGCGGCGTTGGAGAATATTTTCCCATTCCTCTACAAGCGTAACATTTAAGTTTTTGAAGGTTGATCGGGGAAGGGTTTCGGTGTCTCACACATCGTTCGAGCACGTCCCAAGCATGCTCACTTCAAAAAATTATTATAAGTACCTAAGCAGATTTTGATGCGATTGTCTCCTTACTTTAGAGATTTAGATCGGAAGGTTTAAGTAGGTATGTATAGTGTAGATACCTGCGTATATCTACTACATTCATAAACTTGAATTCTCGCAGTTTTTTCAAGACGTAAAAACCTCAAATAGGTAATTAACCTCAAAAACATATAGTTACTTAATTATTTTGATCAGCGTAGGTACCTATAGTTGGAAAATTACAAGAAATTAAGACAAATTTTAAATACGCGGGCTTCCTAGTAGGATTACTATCTATGACTCAAACTGTCCAATCCTATAAAGCCGTGTACGCACGTACGAACACGAACATAGCGAACACAAACATCAAATCTGAACATTTGGTTCGTACGTATGGGCGGCATATTCGAACACGAATGCGAACATAGTTCGAGTCGAGTTCGCGCACAACAGTCGTGAACTCTTGTCTTAATAGCCATGACGGCGCCGTTGGAAGTGGTGTGGTGTGGTGGTGGTGTTCTTCGTCGGCCATGTTTGGGGAAACTTATGGATGTTTTTAATAATACCTATTCATAGCACGCGAATAAACTTGACGGCTGGTGGATGAGAACTGAGGTGCGGGTAGGATTAGCTACCTCTGCCGCCCCGCCCGCACCCCGCCAAGATCTATACGAACAGTTTTGTTTCGTAACATTTATTAAAGCTCTTCGAACACCGTCCATACAGAACATACTAAAAGGATCGCCGCAAACATGTTTGACGAACAGAATAGGTATTCGATGTTCGTTAGTGGTACGCACGTGCGAACCAAGTGGTTGCGTATCATGCAACGCAACAAATTTGTTCGTACGTGCGTACACGGCTTAATATTTTAGGCAGATTTTCCAATCGTCAGAATTCAGATCGATAACTTACCTAAGTACTTATTACATAAGAATATATACGGTTTGACATAATTAGGTTTTACCCAAAATCTGTTATACCTACCTACCCACTGTGTTCAATAATCTGTCGATTGAAATAGGTAGGTAGTACATTTTGTTTTCAGTAGGTAGTATTTATTGAGGACCTCCAACAAAAGATGTAAGAGACACCAGCACATCAAGCTACCTGAAACTGTAAAATTTTCCCAATTAACTTTGAACCTTATATTTGGCGATAAAGTTGAAAATCTATTAAAGAGATTTGACAGATTGTAGTAGCTTTACGTGCTGGCGTCTGTACAAAGGTAGGTACCTACTTAAGTACACAAAAATCACAATTTGTATAAAGAGATAGTTGCGCCGAATCTCTTGATCACAAACTAAACTAAATTTAAGTTCAGTGCATCTTTTCCTTTCTATTTCATTAAGAAAAGGACAGAAGATAAAAATATTCGTTTAGTCCTGTCAAATTAGTCAGCGCCTGGCGAATTGACTGAATTGACGTATTTTTAGTAGCCAATTTTTTAATCCCGTCTAAACTTGTCTATGGAGTATCTTAATTTGACAGGACTAAACAAATTTTTATCTTCTGTCCTTTTCTTAAAGCAATAGAAAGAAAAAGATACACTGAACTTACTTGTCTAGTTTAGTTTGTGAACAAGGGAATCGGTGCCATTAACTTAACTGTCTCCTGAGATACAGGCTAACAACCTAGTTCAGGAGGCAATGCGCTTATGTAACTGTGTACTTACTTTGTTTTCAATTATTCAATAAAGCATTATTATTATTATTATTATTGCACTTCTTTAATATTACCGGAGGCCACACCCACAGGCTCACAACATGCTTTAAATTAAAAACTAAAATGCAAACTTTAATAGAATGCTACGAAATTAATAGACGAATGTGAAATACAAAATAGCATTTTTTCAAGCTTGACACTAATATTGTCAATGCTTTATAAAACTGAAATATAAACTCAAATTTTTCGATAGTAGATATGCAATTTTAATACACTTGTGTCTCTGATGTTCACGCGTAACAAACGAGTAAACGACACACAGTAAAAGCCACTTTTCTAGCAAGTGTGTTGAAAAGTGTGTATCTCTGTATGCCGGTGAAAAGAAACGTAAACGTCAAACTTAATAAACAGGTACGCGCTTGACGTTTAGGTACTGATTTAATTTTTGATGTGTTGTAGTTGGTGTTAGATTTTAAGGCTAGGTACGCTGACTCAATTGGACACAAAAACATAATGTCGGCACCATCAGAATTAAGTTTTGAAGAAATACTAAAATTTATGTTGTTGCATAATGGCAAAGTAACCAACCATGAGTTAGTCAAACATTTCAAAGTATTTCTGATGAACCCTGACATGAGAGGTGAGTACCTAGTACTGTGGACTTTTAACTTTATTTTCTTTACGTTACCTCAACTTATTCAAGTGTTATATTCGTAGATGAAGCCAGAAGTACATTTAAAAAGCATGTCAACACCCTAGCTATAATAAAAAATCAAAACAATGAGAAATGGCTTATACTGAAAAAGAAGTATATGCCGAATAACGGTAAAGATAACGAAGATATCATGGAAAAAGTTACTGATTCATCCAACACGACTGTTACTGAGACACCCATAGAAACTGAGTCAAATAATGAGGAAGAACCTCCACAACGTCCACCACTCCCACTACAACTTAACCAAGATTTCAGCATACTAACAAATCTTATTCAAGATAACACATTTAGTGTTGGTCATTCAGCTCTCAAACATGAAAGTGACTCTAAAGAGACCCTAACATCTATTCCAAGTGAAGACATACCACCTAAAGTGCATCCACGGAGGCGTTCATCAGATAAAAATATTGAAACAAAACGATCAAGCATTCAAGGAGCACAGGGGCAGAGATTATCTATAACAAATCAAGAAGAGTCCAGTTTTGATAGTCCAATGTCACCAACATTAACATCATCTAGAAGTGAGAGCATGTTAGTAGACAGCGAACAAACAATCTCAGTGAAGGAGAGAAAGCAAATGTTCAATAGAATGGCTTCTGAGAGTGATGTGTTGAAGACAAATAAACTGGGAGGCAACTTAAGCTCACAAGTGAGTACATATACTTATATTTATGTAATTTAGTACTGTTTCATGGTAGTTGAATAATTTTATTGTGACCAATGCTTGTGTTCTGAATGTTGTGACAAAATAATTTTATACAAAGAATACTTTTATCGTAATCATCTGCCTAGCCTTTTATCATATTTTTAAGCATTTTATCGTAATCATCTGCCTAGCCTGAACTTTGTTGGGGTCGGCTCCCAGTATAGTCAGATGCAGCTGAATACCAGTAGTGTAGGTAGTAGGAGTGACTGCCTATCTGACCTCCACAACCCAGTTACTGGGTATGTATTACCCAAAACAAAGTAAAGTTTGACAACCAGTCTTAGTAAGGGGTATCGAGACTGGTTGTCAGACTTTCGGGCTGCTGATGACCCGTAACGACTATCAAAGATCCACAAATGACAGTCAGGACCAATGGCTTAACATGCTTTACGAGGCACAGAGGGGTCTCGGTATGTAAAGATGATCCACAGGCTACCCGCGGCAAGCGTAGCTTAACCTGATCAATCAATCTGTGCGGCTGTTATTATTTAGCCACGGGCACCCTGTACTCTTATCGTAATGATAAATTAAATCATTATGCAAATGATTCATGAAAACTTATATTCCATAATCAGTGTAAGTACATGTACACTGACCTACTACTGCAAACCAAAATAATTTGAAACAAAGCAAGTTAATGTACATACGCCACCACATCAAGCTACAATGATCTGTCAAAGGGCTTTGCCTGAAATGTATGGACAACTGGTGCCTTTTGTTTTTTAATGGCACACTAACGCCACCTTGTTAGATGTGTAGAGTACCTCCATTCAAACTATAATTAGTCAGCTTAGCTCTAAAGTACATCCGTCTCGAGTTATGCGCCCTTATCTATGACGCGTATTTAATTAGGAATACCGAAGATATGAGTTATTTTTAATGGTCCTATACTATATATTTCATAGTATAAACTCTGCTGGCGTAAGTGTATGTGTATTGGCGTAAGTGGCATAGTGTGATATCCAGTTACACTTCACCATAACAATGTCATGAGTATTTTATTTAAAAAAAACTGAAAATATTACTTAAGCCCCTGTCTTGTCTATTTTATAGTTTAAACACTATCGGGACTCAATTGGCATAAGTGGCATAGTGCGAGATCAACTCACATTTCACTATATCACTGTTAAGACTACCTATTTTATCTTTAAGCAACACAAATGAAACACTTATTTTTGTAAATTGTAATACTTAATAATAGTTTACTCACGAGTTTACTTTAGAGAAAAGGTATATATTTTTAATTTTCTGCTTCATTTTTTTTTTATTTTACCATCAAAGTCTTTAAAAAAAAGTAACTGTGTTAATGCCTTGATTACGCATGCCGTCTACAGTGGCGAAACAGAGCATTCAGTCAGTAGGTCATACTAACCAAGCACTCGGTCCTTGGTATGTTAAATCAATTTGTTACTCTGGTCTGCCAATGGTTTCTAAAGGTTGGATAGGTTCTATGTTAGAAGGTTTGGTTTCCCCAATTAGTCCTTCAAGTGGATCACTGTTCATGGGCCATGGAAGCCGTCAGTGGTAATTCCAAGGTTAGATAGGTATTATAAGTGTGTAAATATGTGCATAAATATTGAAAATGTTAAGTTTCTGGTGGAATTGGCGTTTCGGGTTAAATATGACCATTTGCTTTTCAGAATAAAGTTCTGTTTTTGTAAAAACTTGATTAGTACTACTCCCAGCTAGATAAAATTCAAAGCATTCCATTTAAGTACCTGAATCCACATTTTTGGGTCAGTTTTCCTTGAGCAGTTAATTAAATTGTTGGTTACTAGTAGTTGGTTGGTTGGGTCTCTCATCCATGATGGAATCATTTTTAGCATTCCACAGCCAAATGGCGGAAAAGGAACTTTTATAATTTCATCATGTGTGTCTGTCTGTCTGTCCATCCAGATGATACTGCATTTTTATGTGTAGATTATTTGCACTACATCAATGAAAATTGGAAAGGTGTATTCTGTGCACTGCTTAGCAATAGTGTAGTGAAATACTAATAGAAAAAAATATTAGGCGTGGCACTCCCCATACATGTAGCTGAGGGATGAATATAAAGTTGAATGCATATAAGCATGTGGAGCACTGTTGGATCTCATAATTAATAATAGCAAGATTAGTGTCTGTACCTTATTTTGTTTTTAAGTTGATGGTTTTTGAGATATAGGAAATTTTTTGTTACAACCACAGCAATAAGGTGAACCTGAAGAGTTGGTGGTGCGCTTGAAGAGTTGCCATAACCCCGTAGTAGCAATAGCCCTGGTTCACCTTAACATTGTTTTTCAGTTTTAGATATGTTCTTGAAAGGTTTTTAATTGATCATTTTGTGTGGTATGTCAGTCCGTTTTTGGGGTTTTAACCCTTAACTGCATCGTGATGGAAATTTCCATCAACCAATCCAATGCCATATTTTCGTTTTCACAGGGCACGGGGATTCCCCAATTGTTAGAGATATTCAATTCATTTTGTTCCCAGTAGGTTCGTTCTGATTACATAAGGATGTAAATTTCCACCAGGCTTTTTAGAAAAAAAAAGTATTTTTATGAATATATTTTTTTAAAATATTTTTTCCTTACTATAGAGCTAATGTTATGTACAAATAAATTTAAATTGCTTAAAAAGTAAAAATCATGCAATTAATGGTTAATGCAGTTAGTTACAGATATTGAAAACAAGTCAGAGTTTCTTAATAGCTACCTAGTTTGTTAAGGGCTACAAATCACATGATGATATTGAGTCTTCTTATAGTTTGCATGACATGCGATATAGAAATGGGTTTGTATAAATTCGTTGGCTTAATCTAATTTACATTTGCCTTAAATTGCTTTATAAAACTCGAATGATAATTTTCAATTACGGACGTAACCAAACATTGTTTTAAGTTGTTATTTAAGTATCTAATACTGCCTACTTAACAGCGTGCTTGTATAGTCAACAAAAGTCTTAGGTACGCACTGTAACATTTCTGCACTAGAATTGCTATTTGAATTGATTGTTATGTTATTGTGTGTAATATTTTTTATAAACTTAATATTCCTCGGGCAACTACTTAGGGAGGGCCATAAGTACTGTTGAATTTGTCTTATGATGATCCACCTGTCCATTCATGGAACATTTGGCATATTCAAAATATATGTGGCAAGTGGTCAGTGAACCAACAGAAGTAGGTAAGGTATATTTTGAAACTGCATTATAAAAACTATATTATTATTTATTTTAACTTTGACGTCACCAAAATCTGCAATGATAATTTTATAAAAATAGGGCGATCATATTATTCAGTTATTATGGGGTGCTAGACGCCTCTCACGGAGGTTAGGGACTTGATACCTATAAAGTGGTTCATAATGTAATCCTATTTACCACTTAGGCTATATATTTTTTGGAAAAGATTCAAAATTACATTAAATAAATAAATAAAATAATAAACAAATAAAAATAGTTTATTTTGGAACAAAAACGGATACAATCATAAAAATATTAGGTCATCCCACTTCCAGTGACATATTTTTTTATTATTATTATTTTACAAAAACTGACTACTATACTATATAACCTTGTGACACTAATCAATAATCTCCACCACTATTAATCACTCGCTCCCAGACTGCTGGCAAATCTTGAACACCATTTAAAGTACCACTTTCATTTAATTCATCAATAATGCTCTTTAGTTTAATATCTAACTCATTTTTGCTATTGTATCGAGTACCCGACAATTTCCTCTTCACATGGCCAAAACAATTGAAATCACAAGGATTCATATCCGGGGAATATGGCGGCTGAATAATTTCAATCCATCCTTTATCTTCAATTAAATTCTGAACTATTTTTGATTTGTGCGGTCTGGCGTTATCATGTAAAATTATAGGACTCGTTATATGATGTTCGTCTGCCCAAATAGGAATATTTTCTTCTAAAAATGACTTATATCGCTCTCCAGTCATAGTTGTATTTTCATCATAAGTTCTCCAAAAAGCAATGCCTCTGACATCCATAGCTACTATTAGTAATATTTTTCGTTCATGTAGCTCTGCACGTGGTAAATGTTCAGCTGAAGTGCCCGGTTCCACCCAACATTGTGACTGATGTCTTTGACGAGGAGTATAAAATTCGACCCAAGTTTCATCAAGGCATATGAATCTATTAAGTATATTTTTCTTACGGCGATACCACGATAAATGGCTACGCGCAGTTTCATAACGAAACTCCTTCTGATCCGTGTTCAGAGTGTGGGGCACCCACACTGCACTTTTATTGACCAGACATAAATCCTCCGTGAGTACTCTATGTATAGTGGAATGAGGAATGTTAAGTTGAGTGGAGAGATCACTGACACTGACCCTACGTGACTGACGAAGTGCTTCCTTGATTTTGTCCCTTGCTTCTAATCTAGTCGATGATAATGATCGAGGTGCTCGCGCCTAATTTCAGCTGTGGTTCTTCCTTGTTTGTACATTTCAAGCCATCGCTGTACGGTTCTTTTATTTAAGGCGTTACGACCAACACACTTTACCAGTAAGTCGTGCGCAACTCCTCCAGAGTAGTTGAGTAAAGCACAAAACTTTAGAAATATACGTTGCTCCACTACATTAATAGATTTTTAAAAATTTACAATACAACACACCAAATTAAACTAACATGATTGTACAAGACAACACATGTATTAACTATTGCATACCATTGCGCAATACATAAATATTGGAAATAAAAAATATGACACTGGAAGTGGGATGACCTAATAGTTAAACTATTGAATTTAAGTATCAAAAAACGCGACTGCAGAAACTACCCGTCGGTTATTTTGATGGTTATTTTGTTAACCTACTGGTGAGTCCTCCTTGGGGGAGGCCTTTGCCCAGCTCTGGGACAGTACCTATTGAGTCCTCATGATGGGCCCTTTCATTATGAGAATTAGTAGAACTCCTTCAGTAAAATTGCATGTTACGGCTGCTATACATAGGTATATTTTTAAACGTCTCTTGAGCTTTGTCACCAGGATTCTAACGACAAATCTAACGGCGTGTCAATCATTAAAATACATTCAGCCGTTTGGATGCTACAAGGGAATAAAAAGTCCTACATTTAAGTAGGTAGGTAGGTTTGTACCTACATAGATACGAAGATACATGCGAAAAAGACATTTTATGAAGTTGGGTAAAAAATGAATGTGTTTTCTAAAATGTTTATTTGGTCATTGTCAGTTTATGAATCACTTCGTTTTCAACGTCCACTGCCGTCCACAGTTATTTTATACTTAGATACCTGGTTAATGATTGCTTTTAATGAGTAAATAATTATAAAATATTAGGGGTTGCGTTCGGGTTGCCAGGAGCGCGGCACCTGTTGGTCGGCTGGCAATCATTAACAAATATTTTGACCCACAAGTATTTGATATTAATTTCAAACAAAACCCGAGAATGTTTTAATTGTTTATTGTTTCTCATTTTCCAGTAAGTAGGTTACTTTTAGAAATAAAAGAATGTTTTCTTTGCGTTCGATTGGATAAGTTCCATATTTAGGTGTTTCAAGTATAAAACAAAAATTAATGAAGAAAACGCTAAAGAAATGATTAAGTATAATAGTTAATTTAAGATTCGCAAAGCGTCACATACAACACTTGCGCGGGCAACTGTACTGGACTTGTATGAATGAGAATGACCTATGTAAGGCAGGGAGGGGGGTCTGATCCGTACTCAAACGGGGCTTATATTAGCTTAAAATTATAACGAATGTATTCTTTTTTAATATTTTTCGTGATCGTGCCGGGATATCAAAAGAGGAGGAGGAGCGGAAATTAGTAATGCAGTACAATTTCGTATGCCGTTTTCTTTTTTAATTTGTTTATACAACGTGTAACGTTAAATGCGCAAAACCTGAAAATAGTTTGATCAGAATAACGAGCACAATTAATTGAACCACTTTTTAATATAGGCCACATTTTTCAAAAAAATCTTAATTAAAAACGTTGCCGTGTCTATTTATTAATAGGTCAAGCAAGCCAATGTCAGCGCGGCGCAGCGGCCCGGTGACGACTCCTTCCTCGATAAAGCGTCGTCGCAGACGCCAGAAACGATCAGAATGGCCAGTAAAACTAAAACAGCACATAAAACCTTTACAATTTTTTTGATGACTTATTTTCTCTCTGAAATAGGTGAATTGAATTAAAAATCAGTTGGGGTGTCTGAGGTTTTGCGCATTTAACGTTACACGTTGTATACATTACAGTGTCCCAATTCAGTGGTGTAGTTAATTTTATTGGAAAGCTGCTTAATTAAACGAAATATAAAATCATTTTCTACAAAATATTTGGAACGTTAATGAAGATTTTTATATTTTCCTACAAATATCCAACGTTCAACAAATCAGCATGAGGTACACGAACAGAAAATTCTTAGCACAGTTACTGTGCTCATCACTATAAAGTGAGTGCAAGTGACGTCTACAAAAAAATTCTGAGTGAGATTGGGAAAAAATCACTATTAGTCCAATAAATTTTATTATGCAGCATAGGAATTTTCACCTTGCTAGCATGTTAATTTTTCCATTATCACTCAAATGCACTCATATTATGAAACAGCACAGTATTTTTTCTAAGATTTTTCTCTCCGTGTAGGTAAATCTTTCGCTGTAGGTAAACTTTTGCTCCTGGGCAAATGTCTGGTTAAATTCCTTCCGTTTGTTTATTTTTTACTAATTTGAATAATAGTGTCCTTTAACACGAAGGGCTTCGGGATTAACAACAAAGCGAATATAGTGATTTGTACCTTTTGACAAACTCAAAGTATGTAAGTGAATTGAACTATGAATTTTATTACGCAATCCAATAAAAGTCTTTTGAATGTTAAATTGTTGCGTTGCGGTAAGGGTAAAAGTTTCCTGTCTGTCGACACCTGGTGCAGCTAATTGAATTGTAAAACCTTCGTCATGGGCCTTTGGCGGTCAAAATGATGTCGAATATGATTATTATCGATATATTTTTCGAGATCGCGCCGGGATATCAAAAGAGGTCGGGAAAATTACTAATGCCGTACAGTCAATGATAGAGGTGCATTTAAAAAAAAAAGTCATGTTCTATTGTACAGTATGATAACGTAGGTACTCAATTGGTAACAACACTACACCCAAAGGGCACATTTCTGAAACAACCGTCGAGGGATGTTCGTCGCGAGAGCAAAAATTTATATAATAATTTCGACTCATCCGAACGGGACAACCCCACACGAGGGTAGCGCACACAACACGAACAACAAAAGCTCCTAATGACAAATATTAGGCCGCGCCTCCGCGCACCTAATGGACTTTACAATTGCTTTATACAGCGTATACCTCACATTGTAACCTATTAAAAAGGACGAGAGGGGCATTAACCAGCTTGTACAAAAACATATTATAAGCCAAAGATATTTAAAATAGGGATTGTCATAACATTATTTTCGTTATCGAGGATGCTCGTTGGTTTTTTTTTAAATTCATGTTTTCATTAAAATATCCTGAAATGTCAACGATAAATCAGCGTGAATATTGAAGATGTCCGCTTAGCAATTAGTTTGTCATCATATAGATATGCTTCTAAACGAGATAATCACAGGTTTCGGAATTCACTTAACGCCGCCGCGGAAGCTAATAAATAATAAATGAACAAACCGTTTCTCACTAATATGCCACGTTGCCACCCGTCTGAGCGAGATCCCGACGCATAAATCAACACTGAAATAGACCGACGATGTGTACAGTATACACTTCCGCTCGTCAGAAAACTTTCAAAAAACAGAAACTTTATGAAAGCTTTGTCTGCTTGATGCTAAAAAGGGGTATAATAGAGCATCATTTTTCGCTTACCATGTTTGGATGACATGCGATTTAGAAAATCACATCACACTATTTTAAACATGTTCCTGTAGGTATCAAATATATGAGTTATAGAAAACAAGACTGAAAACATAATTGTCAATACTGATGGCTCTTGTGCGATGACTTAACTGAATTTAAAATAATACCCATATGGGCTGTCTATCCAACAGGCAAAGCATGAGACTAAAGATATTTTTATCAGTTTAAAATTTGATCGTCAGTATGTTTTAGGTAGCACATTGTTTAAAATACTTATACGGTTTTATGTCAACCTAAGTATGATAATGAAAACGCTAACTTTGTTCCATAATAATACAGAGATAGCAATAGTTAGTAAATTTATGATAGAATCAGAAGCCATTCAAACAATATGAATTTCAAAATCATTTTAAAATTCGATTAAAAATTAATGACTTGCTAACTCACGGAGTATAAAGGACGTACAATTGAATCAAGTTCGGCTTGATAGGTTGTGACGTGTGTAAATTTTCGCCCGGTCCATCAAATCAAGGTACGGATAGGCTTAAAGTCAATATTGTTATCATTATTCATGGCGCATACCATATTGAATACTGCCTCGTGACTTGCGGTCGATTGTCAATTACTGTCGTGTGACTACAAAGCGCACGTGCGCTATTAAAGCTTAAAAAAGGCCATTCGTGCTTAGTGCTGACCACGCTGTCGGTTGGGTTTCGCTTGTGTTTAATATGACCAGCCTGCATAATGACGTTTGTAGTAATTTCCTATCCTCTTTGTTACAAAAACAACAAACACATTCGTATATATGCGTGAATTTAAAATTAAGTGGCTAGTTTAATTTTGTGATCCCTTTAAGAGTTCTTAGTACGTGCTAAACGCGAAATCCAATTGGTTTTTAGGGGCTAAGCACCCCGTAAACGTTTTATTATCCCATTGCCTTATTTTGAGTTAAGTCCATCTAGACGTCTCAGATAATCTTGGACTCCGATAGTAAACGATTGAACATAGGTACGGTCAGCGACGGAAGTAAAAGGACAAACAGCAAAATTATTAACTAGGAAAATTAAACATTAATGGGGATAAAAAGTGCCACTTGCTCATTTCAGATGTCGCTACTATCATGTGTCCAAGTATTTGACAGCTAGCTGTCACTATGTAAATAAGCGTCTTTTACGCATAATTAATTAATATACCCCGTTGTGCAGCTGTTGACTGCTAAAATACGGGGCCCCATATATTTGCCAAAGATGTTAAAAGACGAAAACCGTGGGAGGAAGCTCTGCCAAAAAAAAAAATTGAAGCCTGATATTTTGTCGAGACTATCGTACTCTCCTATTTAGGGTTCCGTAGTCAACAAGGAACCCTTGTAGTTCCGTCATATTCGTCTTTCCCTCCGTCCGTCCGTCCGTCTGCAGCTTAGCTCAGATACTAGGTATTAGTACTAGAAAGTTATAATTTGGCATGGGTATACATATTAATCACTCCGACAAAGTGGTAAAATAAAATCTTGAAATAATATTTTTATTGTATTTCTTCTATACGTAAAGTGGGGGATGCATTTTTTTCTCGTCTATACCATGGTGTGGGATATTGTTAGATAGGTCTTTCAAAAATTTTGCGGGTTTGTGAAAACCATTTTTCGATTCAGGAATCCGTTTGTGAAATAAATATTAAGCTTTAAAGTGATAATTTTTGTTAGTCATGCCCCCCCCCCCCATCTCCCCCCGCCAGTAATTCATTCCAACTACGGAACCCTTCATTGTGCATGGTCCGATACGCACTTGGCTGGTTTTAAACCTGAATAGGAATTTCACCCATAAAAGTCATATGGGAGAAATTCGTATACAGGTGATACTCCCAAGTTTTAAGAGAACTAAGTCTGTTTTCATTACCTATAGGCACTTGTGGTGTGATATTATGTAAATTATAGTAGAGGTGTGTGTGTGTGTTTATATTATCATATTAGATCAGTGTTAGAATTAACATTTCTGAAGTTTTTCAGTCAGGAAGATCATCCTAAATATAAACAAAACAATAGCGGTTTGTGGACGGGGAACAGTGCTGCCATCTATGACGAACTTTCTGTTTTTAACCCCATTATACGAAAATAACACTAAATCGCATTACACCTATTAAGCCTTTCTTGCCCCTTTCTTGCTGGACAAAGGATCGGCATCCTCTGCTTTTTCTACACATGATCTGGCCCGTGATGGCAGAGGACAACTCAGCAGGCACTCGGCAACTCGGCGGGAGTCAAGTTCGTTCCTCAATTCCATGATTCAAGGTCCTCTTCGTCTTGTACTGCCGCCATGTCGCCTAGCATTAACCTAATGGTAATAATCAGTAGTCCACAGTTCATCTGACATGCGTCAGACATGCTCACCCCCATCCTACTTAAGAATAGCAGCTTTCCGGGTTACATCCGTGATTTTCGTTTTTATACGCAATATTGTGTTTCTTACACGGTCCGACATTCGAACCCCCAGGATACTGCGCTCGATATCCAAATCTCGAGATTGGACCTCTGCTGAAACGTCAAATTTCAATAAAGAATGTCCGTGCACAGTATCAGATCGAACAAACAGACTGTCGTCGCATTCTACAGAGGGATAAACGTCAATAGAGAGTTTATTTATTTATTTATTTATTTAAACTTCTCGCACAAAATGTACAAAGGCGGACTTAATGCCTTAGGCATTCTCTACCAGTCAACCAAGGGTGGTGAAGAGATAAGATGCAGGTGCTTCAGTTTCTTCTCACCTTCGCTTTGCTGATGACATCATCGTGCTGACAAGTTTGAAAGTCTCAAAGGGTCGAAGGGACAGTGTTCGTGCATTATAATTGTGGCACTGTTTTCGAAGTTTTCATCTTCAAGCCCACTTTTAGCTGCCTGTCGTACAGACGATAGGTCGTTAAAAGTGGACTTCTAGCGATTGTTGACGTTAGAGGTAGAGGCGTTTCTGACGTACATCGACGCCCGCCTTTGTCGATTAATTTTCTATTTTTCCCGCTTCTGTTTTGAACATAGACATTTGCGCGTCATCGTCGATAAGAACGGCGGTACTTCGAGTGTTGCCTATTTTGTTGGAAGTTTGGCGAGATCGAGAGTCAATTTTCGATTTAATTTGATAGCTAATCGATTTGTAGGCTTGCAGCTTGAGACTGATGAATTTCATATGAAAGATTTGTGGTAGAGTTAACGGTTTAGTCTACATTTGACAGATTCTACTTTTGACATCATAGTCTACATAATTATGACAGATTCTACATATGACAGATTCTACATATGACAGATTCTATATTTGGCAGATTCTACATTTGATAGATTTTGAAAAAAGTGAGTCTAAAAAAAAAATTTGGCCCTCCCATAGTAAATCAATCAGCTGGTAGTCAGTTTTGTAAGGGAGGGCCAAATTTTTTTTTCATATTTCGACCTATGTTCTTTGGGGAAAGTTGTTGAGTTTCATGAGCACATTCACCTCCTTCAGGGTTGATACCCCCCTTCCGTTACACGCTGTATAATACAAACTTTTAATACTAGTTATAAAATCAAATTATGCTTATCAATAAATATAATGAATACTATATAATAGTATTAATTTTGATGCCATAATGTTCTTTGCTTGTCTCACTTTTTTCAAAATCTGTCAAATGTAGAATCTGTCAAATATAGAATCTGTCTTATGTAGAATCTGTCTTATGTAGAATCTGTCATATGTAGACTATGATGTCATAAGTAGAATCTGTCAAATGTAGACTAAACGGAGTTAACAGCGATTTTTGCTGGTTGTAAATACTCTAGAATTTTGTCGGCCATGGCAACTAGAACTTGGAGCACTGACTTAGTTATTACGGAGCGTACGGCGCGATATTACATGGGCAATTGGTTAAGTTACATGACTTGAGTGCCTCATCCGACCGTAATTGGCGATGGTCTGACTTTTGACAGGTGCATATTAGTTAATTGTTGAGTGTGATATACTTGGTAGTCGATGGATTTAAGATAATATCGCCGATTTGCTCCAGTTCGCTGCAGCCGATCAAGGGTACTAGTACGACAACGTTAAACTTCTGATCTTCGCCGATTTTGCTGCCAGGCACGGCGAATTACTCAAACCACAGCCTCGGATTTTTTCGCCAAAATGGTGGTAGTCGTACAGGCAGCGATTGTAGTAGCCACGTCGGTCTTGACGGTGGTAGCTTGAACATCGCAGTAATTCTCAGTTTCTTTCGACATGTCGTCGAAAGAAGTTTATCACGTCGGAGTCACCAATTAGTTAGCAGTTTTGATGGGAGTAATTTTATCTTGGAATATTGATTTCGAGAAATAAAACAAACCGCATTAAGGCACGCTGCTTAATGTGCTTTGTTTTTATTTTCATGCACATATGTAACAAACACGGTAAAGACTTTTCTTGCAAAATGACCAACATGTTACGCATAATGTGGACGGGGGATTTTAGAATTTCACTCAGTGCACCTCCAACGCCCAAACAAAGCGGCGACTCTCTCGGGTTTTTGCGTTAAGAAAAACTGCTTCAATAGCCTCAATACCACTGACGCCGGTATTACCCCAAAAAAGAACATTTTTAACGCCTGGGAAGAAGCACAAGATGCCATTGGAATCTTTTGCGACCTGTCTAAGGCGTTCGATTGCGTAAATCATGAGACACTTCTGATGAAACTGGAGCACTATAAGATTAAAAAAACAGCACTTGATTTACTAAGATCATACCTGAAAGACAGAAAGGCTAAAGTTCAAGTAAATGGCATAAACCCATTAGGGTCTGAAATGAGAATGGGCGTTCCTCAAAGTTCGATATTGGATCCATTCCTCTTTTTAGTTAACATTAATGATTTACCCAAATTACTTCAAAACCAACCGAAGATGGTGTTATTTGCATCATTGATCTTTAAAATTGACCGACGGTCACAAAATCATGAAGACGTGAATAACTCTATTCTTCAGTTCCAAGTGGTTTACGATAAATAATTTAGTACTTAATTACAACAAAAAAAACCAAATGCATTACATTTAAATTACCTAATGTTAGAAGTAGCGAATGTGACATCACATTGATTGGCCAAAAACTAGAATTTATTAATCAGACAGTTTTCCTAGGAATCACGCTAGACGAAAAATTACAATGAGGTCCACATATAACATGTCTTGCGACCCCGGCTTAGCTCAACCGCTTATGCTGTTAAAAAGATAAGACAGTTAACAGACGTAGAAACCGCGCGTTTGGTCTATTTTAGTTACTTCCACAGCATTATGTCATATGGCATTTTATAATGGGGTCGGGCTGCTGAAGTTGAATCCATTTTTATTTTGCAAAAGAGAGCTGTCAGAGACATTACATCTCTTAGGGACAACATAAACATCCTTTTAATAAAATAAGTGATAGACATAACTTTAATACTACAGATAAAGATAAATTATATCAACCTTTTTCAGATTATCTAAAGTACATACAATTTTTTGGGGTACTGTTTTAAATTTTACAACAAAGTACCTATTGAAAAAAAAAAAAAAAAAAAAAAAAAAAAAAAAAAAAAAATTAAAGAAAATTTAAAAATCATTAAAAGTAAACTTTATAAGCAAGGATATTACAAAATAGAAGATTATATCCAAGATAAGAAGGAAACATGCTGGTCCTGCTCCTTAGGACAATCTAGAGTCTAGACAAAATCAAACTGTTTGATAATTTAATTGTATATTTTTTATGACATTAATTCTTACATTTTGTGACTATTGTAACTCTCACACTTGTTAACATTCTAGGAAAATCATCTACTTTTACAATGTATGTAAATTTGTGAGCACCATGTATCTATCACATAATTGATTTACCTGTCATTGCTTTATTTTTAATACTTTTTATCTTTTGTTGTAGTTTTATTCTGGGTGCATAGTCTTCACATATAATTATTACGTAATGAATGTATACAGAACCTTGTAAAACATTTTAAAAGAATAACGGTGGAGTTTCATACCCACTCTTCTCCATACGAAAACTACATTTTGGAAGGGTTGACTAGAATCAATACTATTTTACTGTAATTTTTGACGTTCAAAAGTGCCTTTTATGTGCCTATTTGAAATAAATGATTTTATTCTGACTTTTGACTTTCGATTTTGGACTAATCTCCCCTACACAACGTCAAACAGTGTTACAGTTTGAATTGTAGCGCTTTACTGTGAAACGGAACCCATTTCGCAATAGTATGTCACCACCTCTTTGGATTTACCGGTAGAAGCTTTTGCCAACATTCTATAAAAACGAGAAAATAAATAAAATCAAAAATCAAAATCAAAAGTCATTTATTCAAACTAGGCTGAGAATCAGCACTTTTCGAACGTCAAAATTGCAAAAGCAGTCCCCCAAAACTCCCGCCCTTCACCACTTCCTAGTGCTTTCGCTGGGAAGAAGAAGTGGCGCAACAAAATCCACAGCAGCACCGCTGTCTGTTCAGTTAGTTAGTTAAAACGGTGAAACATTAAAACAGGTTCCAATACTTTCGGGACTCATTTCCCAAAAGTATTGGAACCTGTTTTCAGGAATTGTAGAAAATTATTTCCATATCTTTAACGCACCTTTTCCACCACAGAAATGTCCAATAAAACACAATTATCTTCATAAGAATATTTGTCACTGCCAAAGTGCCATCATGACATTAGTGAAATATTTTAGCACTTAGAAAAACTAGCAGCAGGTGGTCCGGTGTTCCCGTAACGGCGACACTGTTGATGAACATAAATTACAGACTTTTCCTATTTATGCTTTAGTTTCGTTAGTTCCACTTTCAGCCACCGGGTCAGATAGGTTTGTGGAAAACATCATTAAAAAAAAACGAAAACAAACGAAATTATTGTTTAAAATGTCTTCACCTAAAATGTATTAATATAAAAACTGCTTCAATTTACTTTTGCTCTCAATATAATTACAAATAGGTTGATTACTTTTTTTTAATAAGTCGGAATTCATTTTTTTCTTCCTTTATAATAAATCCTTCACAAAGGCAGCTAAAATAAGCTTCGGTTTAAGTATACATCATCAAGCGTTTTGAATAAACGCATGGTTGATATGCACGATGAGAAAGATAACGCGGTACGGTCCGTTGCGAGTTGGAAAATATGACCGATTTCATTGTTCTCTCTGTGCTATTCGAGCCTGAGAATCACTCGCAGCCATCAACAACGCGGATGCCGCACTTAACGAGCCTTGTCGAAGTGATGGAAAATAGGAACGGATGAATTAGCTGTCAGCTATTCAATGATAAAAGTAAGACAGCGCATAATACACGCTCTGTGGCATGAAACAATCAAGTGTCCATGACAATAACTACGTTGCGAAAGCTGCTTATGCCGCTTAATAGATTTCGTCTGCCACTGTGCTCTAATATGGTAATAAGAATGAAAGAAAGAAAGAAAAATGCGATTATTGGCATTACATCAAAATAAATACACATTAAAACTATAAAAACAGAAAACAAAGACTATAATGCCAAAATGCCCTCAGCTCAGCATAATGTCAGATGACAACACAGTGTGTATCACCTGACGCTGATTTTCAGCTGGTTGCAGCTGAAAATAATAAAACGAGTGCTATTCGCTGGAATATTAAACACATGTGTCCGTTATAATCAATTTAGAGAATTAATTAAATATGATAATATAGAAAAGCTCATACAATATCAAATAAAATGTTGTGATATACATGCGTGTGAGTGTGTGTTGTATTGTGATTAATGAGAAACTAAAATAAATAACCAATAACTTACATATATTATACCTACATAAAATATGTGGTATTACCTACATAAAATAGTTCGTCCATCCATGACAGTGTGAATGTATATATAACATAATAAAGAAAAAAATAAAAAAGAGAAAAGAAAGAGTAAAAGAAAAGAAAGAGAAAAAGAGAAAGAGAAAGAAGAAGGGAAAGAGAAAGAAGGAAAAGAGAAGAAGAAGAAGAAGAAAAAGAAGAAGAAGAAGGGAAAGAGTATTCTATTCTATTCTATTCTATTCTATTCTAGGTTTAGGTTCAATGGTGGCAATAATAGCAAAGTTGTCCAAGTTGCAGTTTATTCGATTTGAAAGACTCCTAACCCACCTTCTGCGATGTCTATGATCCCGATGCTCTTCAATAGGTGTGTTAACATTGTAGCTTGAACAGCTTGGACGAATGCAAACAATTTGCACATAAAGCAACCTAGGAATATTTCATCCGCTTTATAAAAGATCACGATCTGGATGTAGCCCTCATGATCATGACCGCTAAAATAACAATACTCATACTTACACCGCTTTGTACCGCGCTTTTTATACTAAACCTACAGTGTGATCGACAAGAGCGTAACCGGCGTTTTTCTAATTTTCGAAATATCGAAAAATTAAATATTGTACAAGAAGAAGAACTCTGCCTAGAGTCCAATCATTATGGCAAGGTTTAAAAAAAAAAGTTCTTCTCCCGCCGTGTGTGCCGTGTACGCGGCGCTCCACGATCGGGCGCAGTCCCGTACTCGCATCCAAAAGGAGATAAATGTCACGGGATCAGGCTGAAAAATACTTAAAGAATTAAAAGACATTCATGATGAACTACATAAAACAATAGATAGAAAAAAAAAAATGAAACCATGTTAATTTAATCATTATGAATAGGAATTATTCGATAGTAACACTGCTTTTTTTTGGGCAGTCGTGTAAAAAGGTGATTAATATTTCTTAAGATACTATCAGGGCATGACAATAATGATCACTACAGCAACATCTTTTTGCTCAAATCTTAAAAGATTCTTATCGTTTTTCTCTTTGTTGACGGTGTTTGCGCCAGGATTTGTGCTTTGTTTTGTTTCGTTGGCAATCAATCAATAAAAAAAACATGACGCCATTTCGACATACCTTCTTCTTAGCATGTCTTCGATGCAGTCCTTGAAAAATATTGATCGAAAAGAAGTTAAAAGCTAACACCATTCCCTAACGCACACATTAGGTCCTCACGCATACATATGGCATGCGATGCAAGATGAAAGGTGGGCAATGGTCTGTCGTCGTCGTCGTTGTAAATAGTAACATGGGCCGTTGTCCGCAACTCCACTACAATGCGCGTATTTTGCGTCGTTGTTAAACTCACGAAACATATTGAGAATGGGTTTGAAACAAGAAAAGTGACGGGAGCTTCATTCAGACTCGTCGACGGCGATACCGTTTACAATCACGTTTATTGAAGAAGGTCACCAACTTAACAGAAGAACCAAAGTTTAATTGAATTCTTCGGTAACTCCTCAGTAACCGACGATTTTAAGTGAATGTTATTGAATCTAAAAGTGAGGTGGTGAGCCCAAAAGAACGGTCTGCCTCAGGGTACTGTACTGGCACCTCTGCTGTTAAACATTTAAACCATCACATCAACGGGTTACCCCAAACACAACCCGCTTTCTGTCGACTTACCCTACCCTACACGTCGAAAACAAATCGTTTTATTATCGCTTAACTTTACTAAAGCCTATTTCAAATAAAAATCTTAATACCTATGTATGTTTAATTCGAGCAAAAAGTAAGGTTAACGGATGTCATTGTTTTATAATTTAATAATTGGAATGTGGCGTTTTTCTTACTCTGTCGTATAAATCATATAAATAAAGTTGAAAGTTAGAAGGTTGTGACGTGTATCGATTGTAATGTGGTGCCGTCGTCGCCACCATAATGCGAGCCAGCGCGAACAACGTGATGCCTATGGCGTCCTACGGCGAAGAGAGAGGCACGCACGCCTGGAGCCCTTCGGCGACTAACTGGCGAGCCTTATACCCTTACAATTTACTTACATTAATATCAATTTTATTTTTATCGTATTAATGAAACTGCCGTTGCTTTAACATAGATATATAAAATAACAAGCTCTTAACTATCGCTTCAAACTGATAATAATGAAGTCAATCATCGAGTCGGTTAGCCTTCTACGCCATTCAGCGACTTGATCAAAAATGAGTAACCGCACTTATCACATCAACACCCGCCAGTGAGAGTCCCAAGAGCCGTCTATTCCAATAGTGAAGTCAATACACTATGAAAATGATTACAAATACGCAAAATATATCTGAAAAGTGAACTAAAGTAAATTTTTGGGTGATAGTGTTCTTGCCAACACATACTGTTTGGTGTTAGGTAGGTATGTAGAGCAATTTTCTTAGCAATCATTACTTAAGGATAGTATTGGTGTAATTTTGTCCTTTAAATAATTAAAGACCACTTCGATAAATTAAACGCTATTTTAAGGTCATCTAATTAATAAATCTACTATAGTGGAAGCGAATTTGGCTGTCGGTTTTGTTTAGCAAACCTGCTAATCACGTACCGATTCAGGAGGACTCATGGGATAGTTTACAAACTAACGTAACCGAGAATGTTGCAGAACGGTCTGAAAGACACTAAATGGCAATTATCTGTATAGATGAAATGTCCTGGGTAATAGCGGAAGCGAAATTGGCTATCGGTTTTGTTTAGCAAACCTGCCCAACACGTACCGATTCAGGAGGACTCATGGGATTGTTCACAAACTAACGTAACCGACAATGTTGCAGAACGGTCTGAAAGACACTGAATCGCAATTATCTGTATAGATGAAATGTCCTGGGTAACTGGGTTGTCTACAATATTACTTCAACTTGGTATGGAATTGACTTTAGCTGGTCATAAATGCCAAGATATATAATTACATAAATTCGTGAGTGAACTAGACATTGCTCATAACACAGTGACTAAAAAAATGTTTAAAAAAAAATCTCCTAATGACAGTATCGGAACGTGTTGGTTTGTAGAAAATGTAGTGTAACTAAAATTATCAAATAAAATTTTTCCTATTAAGCGTGTGGTATGAACGTTCACAAACTAATTTGTCCGCTAATTTTAATTGTTGTTGCCATAAAACCTTAAAACCAGCTACGTACAAACATAATCTTATTATTAAATCAAACACATCACATTAAGGATGTTATCTTGTCAATATCAAAGTCCCTAACAGTGAGGCCAATAGTGTAGACATAAATATGTAACGACAGGTGGTAAAGTGGTCATGCTGCGCAGCGCACGCCCAGTGTACCAGTCGAGAACATTGTAGCTTTACCCGTACATTACACAAAAATGAACTGTATTCTACATCACATAGAGTTTTTAATTACACTGACCCATACAAATAACTTATGACCTAAATCATCTTACATGAATAGCAGCGCAAGCCTGAAGACGGGAGAATTCGAATTTATTGACCATTAATTCAAAATATTATTTTCACAATATAAGTACTCATTTATTAATTTTGAAATATTAGGTTCCGATTAATTTATATGTGTCGTTAAGATATTTATTATGTATGTAAATATCGTCTTTATTTATAATCCTAATCTTTTGTTTTCAGACGTTAAGTACGTTGATGTACATCGTTTAATAAATTGCTCGCCATGAATGAACAAGCTTGTGTTTAAAAGTATAAAATTGTTAATGAAATCTTGACTATAATGGTGACTCATTGAAATATTTTGTTTGTTCGCAGGGGCTGGATGAGGAGGACAGAGTTTCTGTAAGTAAGAATGAGATGGGCATCAGATAACAATTTCATACAGATCAATTAATAACTAGATTATTCAATTGCAGTTAGATCAGAAGAGTGAGACTGATCCATTGGACTCGAAGCAAAAGCAATGGATTTTATGTGCTGCAAGAGGTGACTACCATGCTTTGGCAAAAATGTGCAAAGAGAACGCCAAACTTGTCAAGACAAAGGTAAGTTTCGTTACATACTTCTTAAACAAGATAAGGGAACACTATTAAAATTTAATAGTATTGTACGTGTATGCGATAAATAAACTGATCATGTCCAAGAAATAGAAATAGGCGGGATATGTCTCGCCTTTCTTTTGCCAATCCAACACTTCGATAGGTAGGCACTGTTTAAAAATATTGCTAGTGTATAAAATATTCTTCAGTTGCGAATTCGACGTACAATACCCATGGGGGAACCAGAAGAATTTTCATGAAAAAATGTGGTAAACGGTAACGGATGTAGTTGTCCCGTATCCTTGAGTTTTTCGGCGTTAGTTAGCGCCAAGTGAGAGCACATGTTCAAAAGGTGTGCTTCTAATTGGGTCTCGGGGTGCACGGCCGGCGCCGGCCCGCGCCCCCCCGCCGCATGCTATCTTGACATATCTCCGGACGTAGTCCCTTGTTTTATTTTATGAGCCATCTCTCAGAGCCCGACTTTTTTCTATCCAACTATTGTGTTTATGCTGTTTCGTCTCGCAGTTGATATATAGACGTCAATATAAACTGGAGAGGTCGCAAATTCTGAAAAGCATCCCATTAATTTATGTGATAACGATTACGGAGTAACAAGTTCTCCTATTTGTGAGGCAAATTCTCGATGAATATCTTAGCAGTTCTGAACCGAACACTATAACTCCCAATTATCCCCAATGACTGACGAAGTGAATCATTCAAGTCGACAAATTGTATCTTGGGATCGTGGTCGACGTAAATTATTTTTATTGGTCTTCCTAAAAATAATGATTAATTCACCAGATTTATAAATCCAAAGGATTTTAGTAAATGACCGCTAGGCTCTTATTTGAAAGACCACTGTCATCGGATTGATTACCGAGTACATTACTTTTATTGAATACGCAATAAAAAGGTAATGATAGCCTTCTCTTTTATTGAATCGTTGTAAATCAAGGGTCGACGCAATTGGATTTAAATTTTATTGGCATCCTTTCTTGGTTATGTGAATAGTAAAAAAACGAATAAAGGAATTAACAAAGATTTTTTTGTCGTCACTACGGAGTGTTTCCATAATCTGTCGTTGCGGTCGACTCTTTTTGTTTCTGAATTTGTTTCCAATTAATCCTTCCACTTCGTATTACTCTAACACATGCTTTAGAATGTAGAACGGCAGTTATTTTCATTTTCTTCTATCCACTTCCCGAGCTAATAAAGCAACAGTAAATATTGTCAGACAATATGTAACACGTGTTTGCTACTGGTGCCTTGCTGGTTGACATTTGTCGTCTTTCCTCTAAAAAACACTTTGATGCTTATTTTCGTATTTGCCTGACTTGCTGATGGAATTATAGATTTGTGGAAATTTCTCTGTGTGTGGGTTCTTGTGATATTTTTTATTGTAGGCCTCGCTTGTTTCTCTTTGAAATGAGAAATTTAAATATGTCATCGTCGCTTCCTATCTAAAAGAACTCGTCTTTAATATTTATATTTTAATGCCTCATGATGATTAGTTGAGATATATTAGCTGATTTTATAAGCTTTTTTAACACTTCATGACATTCCCGTTAACACTGTGTTAATGTTGAATTCATTTTATATATGTAAGAAATATTAGACCAGCCAACGAAAAGATTTTTGAGTTTTTGATTATTATTTGATAAATTGTCTGATTTATGATAAAATTGTTGCAATACCAGTCGCAACACGTCACAATCGAAGACAAAACATTCTCTTTTCTAAAAGATAACCGCTTTTTCTACCACTGATTAGTTTACAAAAGGTTGAGACCAACAAAAGTCCATCTCATATTACAAACTAAGATAACAATGTTTAAGATAAGGATTTGTTTCGTCGTTGTCAAAGTGCTAGTTTTAAATGATGTTTAAAATATTATGCGAGAATTTGTTCTGTCTGACAGTTCACATTATCAGGAACAGAGATGAAAACAAATTACTTACATTGTTTTGCCGTAGGTAAGGATTCTTTTTTTTTTGGTATTGATTTGTGAAATAGAAAAATGGATGGAGCCCTTTGCCCAACAGTAGGACAGCACTGGTGACTATAACAATTGATCGTTAACTGTGCCTGGATTCATTACTATAATAAGTGCGTGTACGGATTTTATAATATGGCAAGCCGTGTGCCCTATAAGATTTCCCATCGCTAACTTCTCTTCTTCAGGAGCCTTAGGGGATGAGTTATCAAAAAACGATGATAAAAATAACTGAATTAAAAGTTTAACGAAGATATTGGCGCATACGCTTCTTCTTTAAGAAAAGCGTAAACGCCAAAATCCTCGTTTCTTACTTACAAAAAGGACGAACTTCTTACAAACTCATCCTTTATTAAAACCTTTAGGATTTGAGTTGTCAAAAATCCTTCCTTAGTGCTCACTTTCGCTACATAAGGAACTCTTATGCCAAATTTCATACTTCTAGACCCATCCGTTAACGCTGTGCGTTGTCTGACAGTGAATTAATGAATTTTCGATTTTAATTAAGTAGATGATAGATAGAAAGTTCTATATTCGACTAATTGTCGAAATTCTTTAAAATCTTTAGTTTGTGCTTGTTTCTTATTTTGTGCTATATTTATGTGAAGATGTTATTTTCACTTCATTTTGTTTCTATAAATAAAACAAAAATAAGGACGAAAATACCGTGTTTAAAAAAAACATAGCAGCTGCGTAATTAGGTACCTGCTTACTTACATCCAAATGCGTACTCAAATCATTGAGGTAATATGTACTATGTAGTACATATTACCTCAATGACTCAAATACGTGATTTGCTAATCCGTACATACTTTGGAAGCCCTTGCAGCTTAACTGACTGTAGGGTATTAGAGTCGACGATACACAACGAATGGAAAAATTCCAATAATTCATTCTAATCTTATTTTAGCTTAGCTGGTGAGCTCCCAGAAAGCTATTTGGTAATATTTAATTGTTCACTAACGATCGTGTAATTGTGTTGATAAAGATTTGTTTAGTCAATAAAAACGACCAAAGCTCGGTATTATTATTCTTGATTTACGAGTGTTCGATTCCAACGAGGGCGGAGTTGGTGATCCAAGTAATTAAATCCAAATCATTTCGATGTTGGTTGCCATACCAACAGTTATATTGATACGATCCAATAATGGTATTGTTAATTACATTTATATCGGGTAATATAAGTAGAAATTTATATCGACGTCTTTAATTTAAATGACTACTTACGGATTTTATTATGTTTGTTAAATCATCATTTAAGATACTTCTACAATCAATTTAATAGTTTTGTGGTTTGGCATGTTCTAATTGGTGCCTCTAACTGGACTGCAATTACCTACAACCACTTTTTTGTGGCGCCTGCTCGCAGACCTTGAGTATTCTATTTCATTGTAAAAAATACTTCCAAACATTCGTCTAAGATTTCGGTTGCACGCGCTATTAACGCCAACTCGACGGTGGGAGTGTCGTTGCAGAAAGCAATTTAAATCCTGATTTATTCCGGTGCAAGGCATCGCCTCCGCTGACATCTCTCAGTCTAATTAAGACAGTGGCTTTCTAAATGATTTATCTGCATTTAAATCTATGAGTTGCACATTTAACATAGTGCTAATTAATTGAACTATAAAATTATTTCATCTTGCAGTCTCATTAGGTGTCTTTCTCCGCTAAGCTGTGGTCATTAATTTTGTTTTCTTTTTATTTTTAATTTATTTATCTAATTACATTTGCACGCGCTAAACAAATGTTAAAATTAAAACCGTAGGTACCACATTGACGAAATCCATTCCGCGACGGGCTCGTTGGTCACGGCCGCTTGTTACTTTGTGAAGTGAAGCACGACGGCAAGAACTTTAGTGTATTGTTTTTTAGCCGTTTTCAATGGGTGTGCTAACTTCTCGAATGTGTCGGCCGGCGCCAAGTTGGTGCAACCCGAGATTTGACGCCGCGCCTCATTTGACCCGTCCGTCGAACGCGCGCGCCATTGTTTAGCTATGCATGTTGAACATGACGCGCCGATAGTAACATTTCCTCTCTGTGTGTCATACAAGATTGATATCTTCTCATTATTGTATATCGGTGTAATAAAAATATAATGCTACTTAACTGATTACGAACAAATGCGAAAATGTATTGAATCCATCAGCCACATTTGCTCTACATCGGTCTGCTAATCAATAGACCGTTCATAATACCTATGATATGAAATAACTCAAAAATTATAAATACTTACAAAATATTTATGTTGGTAAGCTCGCTCACAAGTAAATCGCCAGCGGCACGGCGCGGCGGGTTTCCTACGAATAGGACCTAGGCGTGTAGCATAAGGCACTTGCGCGGGAGTGCAAGTCACTCCTACAATAAGTGATTTCCAACACGGTGACGCAGCGATATTGTAATGATTGTTTGTTTAGTGGTTCTACCTTACTCGTGTATCGGCCTAATCATATATGCCCATAGTTTTGTTTTTATATGGCTGTTTCATTATAGAGTTCATGGGCGTGTGATGTTGGGCGCAATCAAATTTGAAAGGAGACAGCTCAGCATTCGTGCTGCTTTAGTAATTTGGTTCTGGCGCCATAAGGTGTTGGCAGTGGACGATCCAACATTTTCTCGTTCAACACTATAGCCTTTGTTTTTCATTATGCAATAATAGAAAAGTAATGAGACACTCTACAAAACTATACATTTCGTTTTTCAAGTTTAATATTCTAGAATGTTGTAGAACATTCTAGGTACCTATATAATGTCGCCCTCGCGATCGGTTTAGTCAATTTGAAGAAAAATGCACGAGCGACAAGTTCGAACTCTATACTTATACGAGAACTTGTTAGGCCACAGTGCGCGGGCTGCGGCTGACAATATCAACACCGCATTGGGCGCTGGAAGTAAAAGCCATGCGACGGTGTCCCGATGGTTTGACGGTTTTAAATCAGGAGACAGGAGCCTTGGAAGTCAGCCACGTTCAGGACGACCACCCGCAATGAATGATAACGATTTACGCCGCGAACTGCAATGGAATCCGGATGCTATCACTCGTGAATTAGCGGAAGCACTTAACTGCAGTCACCACGCCGTGGAGTACCATCTGCATGAGCTTGGGTATCGAAAAATTTTGCCTCCGTGGGTACCGCACATCTTTACACACGCCAGTCGTGCAGTCCGTCCCTATCGCTATCTGTCAATCACTTTTGCTGCGACCCCGACTTAAAAAGTTTTTGTCTTATCTGGTTACTGGAGATGAATCATGGATTCATTACGAGAACTATACACGTCGTGCTTTTTGGCTGCCTCTAGAAGAAACGCCACCAACTAAACCGAAGCTGAGTCAAAAGAACCGCTTAAAAGTTCTGCTTTGCGGTTTCTGGGACGCGCAAGGCATGCTGTTTTATGAACTATATTATACAATGAAACTATAAACGCTGACAAATATTCAACCCAGCTCGCCAAACTATCTGCTGCTATCAAGAAAAAACGATGAAGAAGAGTCAATGTAGTTTTACTACACGATAACGCACTACCTCACGTCGCATCTGCCGTTCGCCAACAGTTGGAAAAGTTGGGCTGGGAGACGATACCCCACCTACCTTATTCCCTAGACCTCGCCCCATCAGACTATCACATGTTTAGAGCCCTGAAACAACATTTGCGGGGTAAACAATTTAATGATTTCTCTAATATAGAGGCGGATATGAACAACTTTTTCGAGGCACAGCTATCAGAGTTCTGGGCGGAAGGCATCCAAACTTTGCCGGATCGTTGGCAAGAAGTCTTAGATGCTAATGATGATTACATCACTGATTAAGCTTTTTGTATTGGAATAATAATAAAAAAAATATATATAACGTAAACCAAGTGTCTCAGTACTTTTGTGCCAACCTGATATTTATAGTACCTACTATTGCATAATGAAAAACAAAGGCTATAGTGTTGAATGAGAAAATGTATGCCTATCAGGTATTTTATTATATACTTACTAGGTAGTAGGTATATACTAATACACACATCAAAAGTGTCTAGGGATCAAGTACGTTTTAGAGTCGCCGCAATTGAGGATTATTATTTTACCTTTTTTGGATCGTTATTGATTCTTTTTAGTTAATTTCACTATTTGAATAAAGAATTTTCTTTGAACTTTGATTAAAAATATGTAGAACATCAACAGCTGTCAATCAGGATTCCTATAAAAGTGTGCAATAGCGTTTTTACAAAACCATTACAATTTCTGCATCGGAACTGAAAAAAATTGCATCGATATGAAGCGACGACATCATTTGACACGAGAAGAGATGATGAGAGCCGTCGGAATGTTACAAACTGGTTCCAGGCAACGTAAAAGCCGTCTCTGGATACGCTATTGTATCACGGGCAGCGTGGCCGAGCGACATGGAGGACGATCTCGCATCACCACTCGCAGACAGGACCGGTACATCCAAAATACTGCACGACGGAATCGTACCATCATGATGTTGACTACGAGGCTCCTTGTTATTTGTAAATTTATTTTTCTAAATTTTCCTTTTTTGTTTTTTTGGATTCCATTATCTGACAGACAGATCACCTTTTATGCTGTCAACGAGAGTAATTTTATCTTAGCTTTTATTTATCTAACGTTTTTTCTTAAACTCCTGCATTCCACATTATTGCAAATAGTCTGCACGCTAGTGGGACTTATTTCCCACAATTTGCAAAAATAGCAATTAATCTTAATTTTTACAAAAAATAAGGATACGTTGTTAACTTCATAGGAATTAAAGTATGAAGCCAGTCTAGAAGACTAGATTTCGGAAATATTAATTGGATAATTTTTTATAGTTAAAAATATACTTGATCTCTAGACACTTTCGATGTGTGTGTTTGTTATAGGTTTAGAGCGCAATTACTTAAAATATGCTTACAATAATAAAATATAAGTAATTTATGTTAACTTATCTCTCCCGGATCTCGAAACGTATAACACGATGTTATTTTCAAATCGAAGTCTTTGCATAGTCTTTAGGTAGCCAGGTAATCAAAGAGACAAACGGCGTTTGGGACTAGTTGACTAACTAAGAGACATTGTACTAATTGACTATTGATATTGATTATTGATATTTTCTACTAACTGACTCATTCTAACTAAGAGACGTTAAATAGAAAAAGTTTGCCAGTTACTTATTTCTGACAAAAGAAAGGTCAAAGCGGTGGCCGGTGGCAAATGCTTTTGACAATCAGAAAAAGACTTTAAGACTCGTTTGCACCTCAAATCACTAAATACGTTTAACTCTAAGCATACTAAATATAGGTAGATACATGATAAAATTAAAATAAAAAGAAGACTAAAAATGAGAATTTGAGACTGAATTAATATAGAAATATTTAAATATGTTTGTTGTAAACGCTCTAAATTTAAAATCGGCTAAAATTGTTTACTTTCTTGAGGCTTATTGAACAGAAATATTGTTTAGGTAATTACTCATTCCTTCTCATGATTTCACATTTACTTATTTACTGTATTAACCAACCTACCACAAACAGATCAGCAGGCTAATTGCGTAACACACTATTAGTAGGAATGGGTTTCATTTTGACAGTTCAACAACATTCATTGCGTTATTTAAGTTCTTTAGCAGACACGTTTTTCGAACATATGGAGCAATGGATTAGCAATATGCTTCAAAATTATTCAAATTGAGAGTAATAGTGTGTTACGCATTTAGGGTGCTGGTCGACCTACCGTGGTGGGGTGGGTAAGTTGATCAATATTTCTTGTCCTGCAAAAACCAGTTAATAACATTAACTATGATAAATAATTATGATATAGATGTTCATTATTTTATAAGGCTATTAGATGTAGACTAATACGCGAGAAGTTAATGATAAATGATTTATATTATGTAAGTAGGTTTGTACAAACACTTTTACATGTCAATCATATTTTTTTTTTAAACTAGACGAGGTCGGAGTTTCCTATCTGACCACTCTGAGAAGAAAGGCCGAAAAAAACTCATAGGTCACAGTCTCTTTTAAAGTCCAGACATCTTGGTCAGACCATGTGAATACCATGTAGATTGGTGTCTGAAATGGTCTTTTGAGTAAAGAACCACACAGAGTGAGCGGACCTGTCCAGTCAGTAGTCAGTGTGTTCAACCAGCAGTCTCCTATTTATTCTAAAAAGTATAACGCTTTGATTGTCCGTATCTATATTCAAACATGGATGGTTGTACCTATATTGCAAGTTATGTTCTCCAAACGGGGCTCGGTTTGTTACTGCAAAACACGAAAGCATGCTAATTGAAATTCAGCATGAAAGGGATAATGAGGGTGGCGGGGAACCTTCGCCCCTCATCGCTCCCGCCATACGTCACTCAAGAGCGCAATGTTAAGGTGTGATCTTCAGAATCACTTCACAAATGTAATATCGACTAAACTTGGAAGTAGACCCAATTTGTTACTGCATACCAAAGGGTTTATTTGTTACTATCTGTACCCACGGCTTCGTTCGCGTGTATGGTTTTTAATTTTTTTGCGCGGAACACTAGTTCTTTTTATAAAATAAAAGCCTAAGTTACTCCTTATAAAATCAGCCAGTAAAAGTCTCGCAAACAAACAGGCAGGCAGACAGACAAAAATGTTAAAAATTGTTTTTTTTTTCATAAGTACCGTATCTACTTTCACATGCATTGATTTCAAATATTAACAGCTTTTATTATTATTATTAATAATAATAAAACCTGTTTCTTTGACATTACAAACAGATACTTTAATTATATTTATTTGTATGGATATACAATGTGTAACGTTAAATGCGCAAAACCTCAGACACCCCCAACTGTTTTTTAATTCAATTGACCTATTTCAGAGAGAAAATAAGTCGTTAAAAAAATTGTAAAGGTTTTATGTGCTGTTTTAGTTTTACTGGCCATTCTGATCGTTTCTTGCGTCTGCGACGACGCTTTATCGAAGGAGGAGTCGTCACCGGGCCGCTGCGCCGCGCTGACATTGGCTTGCTTGACCTATTAATAAATAGACACGGCAACGTTATTAATGAAGATTTTTTGAAAAATGTGACCTATATTAAAAAGTAGTTAATTAATTCTGCTCGTTATTCTGGTGAAACTATTTTCAGGTTTTGCGCATTTGATGTTACACGTTGTAGATTTGCTTTATGGAAGAGAAGAGAACTTTGCCTTAGAGAAGTTTATTCGTCAAAAATGGTTATGCAGACGTTTCTTAACTTTTGGCAACATAAATAAACCCTTCATATACACATGCTGTCTTTGACTAAGTATTTTGAAAGGAATCTATTATATTTATACTTATATATATATATATATTATATCATTATATTATATAATCGATTAATTTAAGGTAACTTCACAGACGTGAACATCATCGGCCCATCACGTCAAAGAACAAATCACGGTACCCATCACTGATGGGTACCGTGATTTGTCATCAAACAGCCATTAAAAATGTCGTGTCGGACTACGCAAAGTAAAGGGGTCCGTAGTTGGGATGAACTTTGATTAAAGCACAGTATTGATTTTATTGACCGCAAAAATAAGTTAGCATTTGACAGTAGGTATGTCTAAAAACAAAACAAAAACCAAACAGCTATAAGAACAATGTTATTTCTGCGATTATAGCCGAAAATATCCCACATCTCAAAAATTATTGGCTTTAATAACACTTTGAAACACCATAATTTATAATGATGGGATCCTTTACGTAATTTTTTGTTCATCCCCCTTTTACTCGTACAGTTTAGACTTCGACAAGACAACAAAAACCTATAAAACAAACGATTGGAAAATATGAAAAGTCGAGCTTAAAAATCCTAATTTATCAAAGATTTTGAAAGAAAATTTTCATTAAAATAAGACTACCGAGTTCCATAATAGTGTGGTCATATGTAGTCAAGTTGTGTTAACACCGTGGAGTGGTTCATGTAAGCTTGTACTTCAGTATTCTGTGGTTCGTGTGACAAATGGCGCTACTTTATACACGTTGAAAATTTCTCGTGCTTGCGAATTTCCTCACGTTGTTTTTCTTAATAAAGCTCACTGTTTTAAATGAACTTGCAAATTTTTACTATGTGGAAACTTAGGGACCTCCATATTTAATCTGAAATATTTTTGTATTGGCCATATTTTAGCGTCTAATTTTAATTTGCCAAACTAGAGCTGTTGTACCAACATGTGGGAGATGGGTGCGCAATTTACGAAACCCGGCTGGGGATGCGAGGGAGAGACCTCGCACTTTACCGTGGCACATTAATTAACCGAGCTGAATCTACATACGGCGCCACAACCACGTAGAGACCCCACTGGTGGCATGAGCTTAGATTTACGACTCGTTCGACCACCATCTATCGGATAAACTAATTGCAGCGCAGAGCTATTGTTTCTAAACACTAGGCAGAAATAGAGCCTGCCGGAATATCCGGTTGGGATCGCAGCTTGTATGCGATCGAGGACAATTATTCGATTGTCCGGCTGTTTGAATACGCCACGATCTTTGTTCGTCGAAGTTCTGTGATAGATGAGGTGCCGTTATTAATTTCCTTTACGCAAACAGATTCTTTTAGAAACGTTATGGTTTTGTTTTATATGAATAAATAAATTGGATAATCCAGTCTCACGACAATTAAGTCGACTGTATTCTACTTAAATTATATACTTAAATGCCATATTCTGCATAATGTCATATTATACAGCAACCATTTGCTCAGGTCCAATACATTGCCACGAAGATAAAGTGATGGTATCTCATTCACAACATAAATTTACTCTGGTTTTTTATATATTTTTTTAATTTATTCGCAAGTTGTACCGCTTGGATTCCCATTTTTGCCCGATTTAATCCCAAATTCGCAAATAGTTGCTGATAACCCTAGCTGGGGCATGTCGGCGGCGGGTGCCCTCGGCATACAAGCCACGCGCCCGCAGCGGCGCTTTCGGCGATCCGCGAACAACCGCCTCTACCGCACTCTCACAGCTTCAAATATTTTATTGTAGATATATTTTTAAGACTTTGAAGTAAATGTAACCGTAAACATTATTTTTATACCTAGTACATTTTTTACATTTTATTTTTTGCTCTTAATTTTCCGGCACATTAAGTAGAGCATCGTGCCAAAATGTTGCGTGGAATAGGTTTGCTGCTAATTTAGCCCGTAAACGTCGCCGCTGTACCTTCATAAAAGTTTGTCTTCATTCCATAAACTTATTCATATCATTCATCACATTTATAATTTACCCCAAACGTCTCAGTTGGTCCCACGGTTTCTTAATATATTCTAAAATAATGGTCTACCTTCCATAGCTCTTCTTCGAGCTTCGGCTCGTGTTAAAACCTAAGAGTGTATAGTCGGCTAATCCTTTAAAAGTGGTGAGGGCGTCAACTTGTCTCGATTCACTTTCATCTCGATCTATACACACCAAGCAAAGCTATCTTACGACAAAAATAATTATAACCAAGAAGCGGTAGGCGAAGCTCGAGGTACTCCGCTAAGCCACTACAATTCGTTTGCGGCGGCAATGAGCGGCTTGTAAATCAAAGGGATTCTACATAATTAAGCTCATAATTAATGTAAGGACTCCGTTATTTATAGGCGTAGTCATTCTTAAAATTGCTCCCGTTTTGATAAGACGGTCTTAAGAGGATGTGATTAACACATGTAACATGTTAATGGGTGTAGATAATGGTCCCTAGTTGGGTTTTCAAATGTTTTAAATATATTTGCCGATGCTCTCTAAGTGCATGCCGTTTCGTATTGTTATTTTAGTTCTAATTTAATTAAACAGTCCTAAAAAACGTTTATGGTTTATGATACAAAACAGATATAAAAATGATTACTTATAAATTATGTTTCCTTAATATTGTCATCCATAATAAAAATATCACAGACAGGAAATATATATTTAATAAAAGTACAAAAAACTCTGCGTGATTTACAGCCGGCGCGCCTAATAATTTTGAGTAAATGCATTAATGAATAGTTGAGAGCTGTTCTTCATCTACTCGTAAACCCCTATCGGTGAACGAGTGTCTTCTAAATTACACCCGCCACTGCAGCGGGCTCGAACCGCTCCCTATTAATTTGTTTATACTTATTAGAGATGTTCACTTGCGCAGTCAATCACGATTGTCGTCAAGCGACCGATACACGATTTGTTTTCGAAAGATCTTAACCGTGTTTTGGTTATTTCTGTACAATTGAAGCTTTTAAATTTAGTGTCACCGCAACTCTCCGGAGACACTCTAAACATTTGTCTCGGGATATTTATCGCTGCGGCTCGTCGACTATATCATCCAGCCGGCATTGTGGCAATCGATCAGAAGCCGCGCGGGGCTGGCTAAATTGATTATTTATTCAAGCTTAGTTAAATCTTTGAGCAGTCGCGTTATTTGTAGACTAAACAGGCAGGAAGTGGTTAAATGCTTATTTGAAATGTGTGGCGCGCCTCGAAGTCTCATTTGTCATGGCGGCAAATTTTTAATATATTGCTATGTGAAATGTGATGAATATTTACAAGCTCTACGTAATATATGCTGTGTTTTGGAGACTGGGCAAAACTGTTCTATGGGCCAGTAGCGATACCGTTTTGATATTAGTGAACCTTATATTTACCCTTGTGCAAAGGGGAATTCAAATTGAATCCAGCAATTTTTAGAAAAATATACAGAGTGGATATTCATTCGAATGTGTATTAAGGGTATTTATAGTAACCTGGAAACATTTGTATGAGACTGCTGAGCTTTTTCAACATTTTTTACTGCATATTTACAGATTTAGGAAAAAAAAATGGACAATTTACACAAAAAATCTCTACTCGTAATGCAAATCTTAGGTACTAGAAAGATCACAAATGGCAAAAAAAAAATTCAACCATTCGTACTGATCAATCATCTTATCAACGATCTTTTACAGCATATGAAAAAAATAAAATTAGAATTTCAAACAAATCCATATTTTTTAGGGTTCCGTACCCAAAGGGTAAAAAGAAACCTTATTAATACCGCTCCGCTGTCCGTCCGTCCGTCCGTCTGTCACCAGGCTGTATCTCATGAACCGTGATAGTTAGACAGTTGAAATTTTCACAGATGATGTATTTCTGTTGCCGCTATAACAACAAATACTAAAAAACAGAATAAAATAAATATTTAAAGGGGCTCCCCAACAGACACGATTTTTTTGCCGTTTTTATAGATAAAGGTACGGAACTCTTCGTGCGCGAATCCGACTGGAAAATCAAGGGGTTATTGCGTCTTATGAGATCGACATAGTACTGGCGCTGATTCTCTTGTTTACAAACTAAACTAAATTTAACTTCAGTGCATCTTTTTGTTTCTATTTCATTAAGAAGATGACAGAAGATAAATAATAAATAAATAAATAATAGTTTAGTTCTGTCAATTTTAGTAGCCAATTTTTTAATCACGTCTAAACTTGTCTATGGAGTATCTTAATTTGACTGACTTCTGCCCTTTTCTTATTGACATAGAAAGAAAAAGATGCACTGAACTTAAATTTAGTTTAGTTTGTGAACAACAGAATCTGCACCACTTTTTAACTATGAAAACTGTGTTACGAAATGTATGGGAAACGTTTTTTTTTATTTTTTATTGTGACTTTTCTTGTTCCTACCTCAGTTGGTCTAGAATGGGCTTTTAACCTTTTGACCGCCACGGACGGCTATAGCCGACAAACGAAAACGTGCCAAACACGCCACCGACGTCTACAGCCGTCAAGAAAACGACATTTTTTAAGTACAAAATAAATCTTTTCTAATTTAGTATATTTATATTGTACTTAAAAAATGTCATTTTCTCGACGGCTGTAGACGTCGGTGGCGTGTTTGGCACGTTTTCGTTTGTCGGCTATAGCCGTCCGCCACCGACGTCTACAGCCGTCAAGAAAACGACATTTTTTAAGTACAAAATAAATCTTTTCTAATTTAGTATATTTATATTGTACTTAAAAAATGTCATTTTCTTGACGGCTGTAGACGTCGGTGGCGTGTTTGGCACGTTTTCGTTTGTCGGCTATAGCCGTCCGTGGCGGTTAAAAGGTTAATCCATGAACCTACAAACTTAATTTTTTTAGCTGACTGTACCATTTTAAAAAAATCTGTAAATGCAGTTAGAAATTACTCCAGAAATTAAGGACAACATCCTACGAACGATTTCCTGTAGCTATAACGGTAAAAAGTAAACTAAGAATATGTTTTTCTCAAAATTGCCGGTTCTATTTTTGATAACCATAAGGATATACGAGTAGATGAGGTAAGTATCCCTACATAAATATCAAAACTACTATATCGCTATTGGTCTACTGACCACTTCCCAACACTTCCCATCCCAAATTTGACCAGTGTCCATTGACAAAAGGTTATATTGACAATGTCTTAGTCGCATGTTTTGAGCTTCTTAACTTGGCCGAACACCACTTAACAATAACACAATGTTACGTAGGTATGTTTTGTCATTCTGATAACATGATTTGTTGGGTAAGCAATATGCTTGCTTACCCAACAAATCAATCATGATGGGTGTCAGTGTCCCACGAAAGTGCATTTTTAGGGTTTCAACATAGCCAAATAGTAAAAAAACAGACGTCCGTCCGAATATTCCACAGCCATTTTACTTGGAAGACTATTGGCGTTACGAGTATATCGATGAAATTTTGAAGGAAGCATGAGGAGTATTGTTTTATTATTCAATAAAATTTAACATTCACGGTCAAATTTGAAGGACGGAAAGTCAACTTTCAACGACGTAAAACCAACCGGCGAAAACCAATGACGCAAATCTAAGGAGGCCACTCACGGCTTTATTCCAACAGCATAACTCAAACTCATAGTCATTGCAATGTAACTCTTAATCTTATTGAAATAAGGCATAGCAAATAATGATTGCTGACAGTTTGATAAAACTCACGTCGAGTTTTAGCCCACGCACATATGCGGCCACAGCAGTGCTTTGAACGTGCGTGAGCTATTGTTGAGGAACTATTGACCGTGTGTGTGTGGATACTGATACAGCCGCTGACGTTAAAATTCTCGCTGAAAGGCTGAAAACTGGGTGTTTTACACTGTAATGGCAATTTAAGTAATTGATAGTACCAGCATTGCTAAAGGTTCCAAAACAAAGTGTACTCAAGGAACCGCTGCGGCCGCGCGCATGTGTGCGTGCGCTATTAGATCAAAGTCGATGAGAATTTTATAAAACTCACGGCAATCATTCTACTTTATACCTTACAGTAATGAAATGAGGGTTACATTGCAATGACTTACTATTTTGAGTTATGCTATTGGAATAAAGTCGTCACCTACCAATTTGACGTGTGCCATTGGTTTTACCCAGTTGGTTTTACGTCATTTTAGGTTGGTTTTACGTCCTTCCAATTCAATCGGGAAATGCTATTGGAATAAACAGGGAGTGGCCTCGAGTTTATGGTTTTATGCCTTTTTGGTAAATCAAGATGACCGTGAATGTTCTAATACCTTAATACAAAGAGATAAGAGTCACAATGCTAAGACTTACTTGACACTGAGTGATCTATTGGGTTGGCAGAAAAGTAATGAGACACTACAAAACTATACATTTCCTTTTTCAAGTTAATTGTTTTTGATAATATTCTAGAATGTTGTAGAACATTCTAGGTACTTGTGATGTGGGGGCGCCGCCCTCGTGATCGGTTTAGTCAGTTTGAAGAAAAATGGACGAGCGACAAGTTCGAACACTATACTTATGCGAGTACTTGTTAGACCACAGTGCGCGGGCTGCGGCTGACAATATGAACACTGTACTGGGCGCAGGAAGTACAAGCCCTGCGACGGTGTCCCGATGGTTTGACTGTTTTAAATAAGGAGACAGGAGCCTTGAAAGTCAGCCACGCTCAGGACGACCACCCGCAGTGAATGATGACGATTTACGCCGCGGACTGCTGTCGAATCCGGAGGCTACCACTCGTGAATTAGCGGAAGCACTTAACTGCAGTCACCACGCCGTGGAATACCATCTGCATGAGCTTGGGTATCGAAAAGTTTTGGCTCGGTGGGTATCGCACATCCTTACAGACCCCAACGTAATGAGTTTTTGTCTGATCTGGTTACTAGAGATGAATGATGGACTCATTACGAGAACGATATACGTCGTGCTTTTTGGCTGCCTCTAGAACAAACGCCACCAACTCAACCGAAGCTGAGTCAAAAGAACCGCTTAAAAGTTCTGCTTTGCTGTTTCTGGGATGCGCAAGGCATGCTGTTTTATGAACTATTACACAATGAAACTATAAACGCTGACAAACATTCAACCCAGCTCACCAAACTATCTGCTGCTATCAAGAAAAAACGACGAAGACTAGTCAATGTAGTTTTACTACACGATAACACTCGACCTCACGTCAAATCTGCCGTTCGCCAACAGCTGGAGAACTTGGGCTGGGAGACGATACCCCACCCACCTTATTCCCCAGACCTCACCCCATCAGACTCATTTGCTTAGAACCCTGAAACAAAATTTGCGGGGTAAACAATTTAATGATTTCTCTAATGTAGAAGCGGAGTTGAAAAATTTTTTCGAGGCACAGCCATCAGAGTTCTGGGCGAAAGGCATCCAAACTTTGCTGGATCGTTGGCAAGAAGTCTTAGATGCTAATGGTGATTACATCATTGACTAAGCTTTTTGTATTGTAATAATAATAAAAAATATAAAACGTAAACCAAGTCTCTCATTACTTTTTTGCCAACCTGATACATTAATTTCTGCCAATTCCGTGGTTTTGCGTGACACCAAAGTTTTACTTCATGATTCGACGTTCACGTTTTTGTGCTTTTACGAATTTTAAAGTTGGTTTTACGGCATTCATATTTCACCGTGATTCTAAGCTTAATAAACAAAAATGTTTCTAGTTTAAATGATTGTACAACCGGACGCAATTGGATACAACCCCAAAAACAATTTTGTTTTTCACAGTTTCAATGAAAAATGAACTTATTTTTGCTGTCGATGAAGTCAATATCCTACACGTGAAAATATTTATCCCGACTACGGAACCCTTCACTGTACGTGGTCCGAGACGTACTAGGCAGGTTTTTTGTTTTTAAAATCTCTGGCTCAATTGTTGAGTTTGTGTATTTGTAAGGTTTAATAAACAATAAAAGAATCACATCAACCGGGGGACTTACGAGTGCCGACATCCTTTTGAACTATTATACTGAGGGATCCCCTTACACACAAAACGTTACCACCGCCCAACTCACCGCAAATATTTCCAAAACTCAACCGACGACGTGTCCCTTTTATTATATTACCTACTTGAAGGTACTCCCGTGTAAAACAACGCGAGAGGGCCACAGCCGCATGACCTCCCGGGGCAAACGGGGATAAGTACACGCCGCACTCGGGTGGAAATATAAAACATGTTCATTATTTTAAGGCTAATTGGGAGAGGCCGCTTGCAGCAAAGTAGGTGCGAGCCCGCCACCGCCCGCCCACGGCAGTACCGAATTCGAGCGCCGTGTTACGGGCTCATTATGGTATAAATGCGAATATACGTATAGACACTGTTTCTGCATTAAGCTGAAATACTACAGCGCTTTGTAAGATATGTCTAACCGTACGTTCGTCGGTTCATATGTCGTACTGAGTGGGAAACCAAAGCCTGCTCGACTTTAGAAACAGAAGTTTACATTCTAATTTCTCTCGTGCTTTTTAATTTATTATATTATATAGGTACACCAAAATTCAAACAAATCCTTATCTTCTTTATAAAACCTTTTATTATTACTTTCTTTTAAATACTTGTGAATAGAGTACCTACAACTTTAGAAAAAGGATTTATTCCCGTCTTTGATGATCTCCCCGCCCGAGGCGTATACTTTATTGTAAAACTTTTATATTTTGTTGCAGATTGAGCGTTGTTTTACTGAAAAACTTCTCTTTATAGGATAAAATACAAAAGAAGTTCACTAAGTACAACCCTTGCGTTAAGATTACTCTTTTTCATGCAAAACTTTTAATTAATCAAAATTAAAAGGGACGGTTGACGATATTCTGTCTGCTTTCTATTTAGAGAAATGCTTATATACAGCCTTTTAATTTTAGAGAGCACTTGTTAAGTTTATTTCAAATAACGGAGAAAGGGCTAAAATGTCTCATCATCACCATCATTACATTTTTCAAACCGAATAGAAGCAACATTGTTTAGCAACCAAACCTAGCTGCGTATAAATGACAATAAAATTAAATATCTACTAATAGGTAATGCAGAACAAACTATGAGGACACCTACACCAAATTACCAAATCTCTTGGGGGAAACATTTCTGTCACTTCCGCTGAAATGAGATCTCATCCAATTTCGCATCTAATTGGCCAGCGGGAGGCAACTTAGGCGCGGGGTGCGTTCGAACACCGCGGAACCAAAGACGAAGATAGTTAATCACTATTCGCATCTGTGATGAAGTGTGGCTCGATTGTAATTACTTCGTGTGTTGATTTAAGCTTTATCACGAGGTTAAGCGGAGGGATACCCGGCCGGCCGGCCCCGCGACGGAATATTGAATTTATTCCTCCAGAGATACTTTATACAATTACTGGCGAAGGTGCCGCCGCGGGAACCTATTAAAATATTGAAGATAAGATCAAACTTTTAGTGCAGACGAGGTGGGCCGGTCGCCTTATAAACAAGAATCGGATCCCGGCTGCTTCCAGCGCACGCTTGCTCTCTCGCTTATAGTTTTTGTGTTTACAATTGTTTCTAATTATGAATTGATCAAACATTCAATTCGATATTGTATATTATTATCTTGAGATGTTTGGTTTTATTTGTAATTTGTTATTTAATTGGCTTCTGATTATGAAGTGGTCGAAGTAGGTATCTTACTTTTAATTTTCAATGGCGTTCTTAATAGAGATTGGTATGATAGTTAGAATAAAGGAAAGCTTGTTGTCTATACATATTATTAAATAAAGCCGCTTTTCGTGTGTCTTCTAAACTACAAAATGGATTTTGATTAGTGACGGGCCGAATACGGGGTTTACTGAATACGAATGATCGGCCGAACGCTCGGTTAAAAGTTTACCGAACCGAATATTCGGCAGGATTTGGCGCGATTTATCGTGCATCTCAAAAATCAGGTCTGTGCTTGTTGAAGCGCACGTTATATAGCGGCGAAATATTGACACGTGCGTTTTTATTTGTGTGCAAAATTGTACAAAAAAAGTAAGTTGCCAAAAAATAATGAGTGGAAGGAAGAGGTCAAAGATTTTTTTTTTTCACAATCCTCACTTGCCACTTTTATTTTTTCTATTTAACCATAACTGCTTCTAATCGAAGCAATGTAAGATTATTACTATGTATCTCTTTACATAGAATAAATGATAAGACTTTTGATGTGGATACACTTATGTAATTGTGCTACATAACACAATATGATTCGATAGAATATTCGACATTTTTGCCGAATAATCGGCCGAATAGGAATGTTCTGTAAACTGCTGAATATGCAGAATACCAAACAACGAATATTCGGCCCATCCCTAATTCTGATGCGGGTTTTACCTACATTTAGACCATTTATTTCGGATGGTTTATTTGTATCATATTCTCAAGTCGCCATCGCACAGTTGTAGGTACTATCGGTCGGCCCCTAATCCCGTGTTTCGTGTGACGTCTTAAAGACGGTACCTATTCAACGCGAGCATTCACTTCACGAATTGGGTTTGCAATCATTCATTGCGCGGGATTTTGTTACGCGATGAACGAACGAACGAACAGTTCGGTGACTAAGTGAATGCAACTCACAATAACCCGAACAAGTGTGAGTTGGACTCGCGCTCTGAGGGTTCCGTCTAAAAGTTATGCTTTCACTGCCCGAATTTCCAATTCCGGATTGCAGGAGAAATAATTCCAACTGCAGTACCTACGCATAAAATTGAGAGATTTACTATGTTATTTTAAAAATCATAAACTTCTTATCGGGTATCCTGTAATCTGTATAAGTAATTAAGTACCTAACGATTTTTTTTTTGTATTTTTAACAAAAACAGTTTTGATCATTTTTTTATTTTGAAAATATATTTATATTTTTTAAATGAGACCTTCACAACATGTTCTTAAATTTCATATGTCACACTCACATGGTACAGTTTGGTACAGTTTGCAAAACTTTTTTATTTTATTTTCTAAATTGCTCCCAAAAGTATATAAAACATTCAAAAGTCATTTATTTACGTTACACATACGGACGTGTAACGTAAATAAATGACTTTTTAATATTTTAAACACATTACACACACACTACATGTTTGGTACACATATGAATTTCTGTGACAGACAGGCAAAAAGACAGGCGAGTCATCCTATGAGGGTTTTGTTTTTTCATTCGGGCGTACGGAACCTGAAAAACAAATTATAATAGCTGTGTTTGCGAACGAATGTTAGTTTCGTGATTAAATTTTCGATGAGTAGCAAAAGGTCGCGCAAGGCAGTTGCAAATCAAATTCGCGAACTGAATGCTCGGCGTGAGTAGGTACCGTCCATTACTCATGTTCTTGACTAATTCCAAAGTCTAGAAGAGGTACTGGCGCTAGGTATAATTGCGATAATATGTCGATCCATTGTAGTAGATAATATGGATAAAACAAAGGTATGTTATTGAGGGTATAGGTACCTGTTCTGTCGCTTTCTTCAAATGTCATTTAGTTTTTTTTTATTAGACGGAAAAAAATGAGAGTGAGGCAGTAATTAGTATGATTACCATAGTGCCCTCTATTCCATTTTTTGTACCTATTCGTTGTTTTGGCATATAAATTAAGTTGAAATTACATGAACAAATTCACTTCGCTGTAAAAAATGGAAAATGAATGAATGGATGGTGTTCCATTTTTATTACAATTTCCCTTTATGAATGCTTCAGAAAAAACAAATTTTAATGCCATTTTTGCTAGGCGCTAGCCCCGAAATGTAATGGATTTGCTCGTCAAGGTCATTCCGTCCGTTACTTAGATCCTTAAATGATAGCAATTTGTGTAAACATCATCAGTCGTCTTTGATGATATGTATTAGGCATAATATGATATACGAGTACTTGCTAAGCAGCTTGTCGTTACCTACATTTTTCAAATTCGAATCCCATTTCACCATAATATAGTCCAGTGGTCAGGAAAACAATATTAAAACTGTTACACGTTTTCACACGCTATAGGATTTCATCGCTTACATCCTATCAAACAAATATCTTTCATTCACCGCTTTGGCTCCAACGCAATACGAACGCTAAACGACTGGGAGGTGTCCAGACGTGGTGACTAACTGCCTAAGGCCTCCGCATAATATACGACAGCGGCTGAATATAGTTTTTAATTAGGATCTGCCTACCGACCCAACGAGGCCTCTATTTGTTTAACCAAATGCAATGAAAAGCGAACGAGATGAGAACGGGACGATAACCGCTATCACGAATGCTTGACTCGTGGTTTTATTTGTGAAACAGCCGTTAGAAAGATTTACACACGGCTGCCACGAAACGGGTTAAGTGTCACAATCAATTGAGTAAATAGAATTACCCACAGATGGGGTACAGCGAATTTTAAACTATTCTGATTACGATTCGTAGGAACCTTCTGAAAGATAGGTACTTCAATTATTTAAGGTTTATTAACTTTAATAAATTGGGTCAAAAGGCTTTGTTGAAATACTTAGTTACTCCAGAGTACTTTCCGGAAGCTCGTGTTTTAACAAAAAAGATCGAGGTTGTGTAAGCTTATAATAAGATTAATGGTGTAGCTGTCATTGCAAATTAAGTTCCCGTCAAGATTTTAATACGGCCTTTGTGAAGTAAAAGTTTGGAATTCATGTAAATTGCTAAGTTTCTACTGTTTCTGGAGGGTTACTTAGAGGCTAGATATTTTTCTAGTGTTGGCTTTTGGTATATAGTATTTTGTATCAATATCGTTTTGTTCTTATAATTTTGTAAAGAGTGCATAATCGCGAGTCATCGGGGCGGCCCGGGCGGCGCGCCTGGGCGTCAGTGTGCGGCGCAAGGCCGCAGGTCCAATCTGTAAGTTTCAATTAAAATTCTTCTATCTTCGCTACCGCCGTTGAATTGGTCCAATGAACGATTCGTTTTGCATAAATGCCCGCCAGCTGTTTACAATAATCGATGATATGTTTTTACGAGTTACATTTTCAATTTATTGATATTCATTCTTGGTCGGACAATTTATTTGTATCGATAATGTTTCAAAGACTTCTGTTTATTTTTATCATGGAGTCGCTGACGGGTTTACGATGGCGCATCTTGGACTCAAATGATATATTGGTTCTCTCTCATAATTACACTTTAATTACGAATCATTAATTTTAATCGATACTGAAAATGACTTTTAATGGATCTCGTTTGGTTACCCCGTGCATGTAAACCGATTCAATTCCGGAACAGACAATAGAATACAAAAAAAAAATAAGTGTTACTTCTTATTGTTTCTGTGTTGGGCCCATTCTGATTTGTAGCTTTTTTATTTGTTGAGTGTCCAAATCCTGTTCAAACGTAACCTCTGGAGGCATTGACTCCGGGTACATTCGGATGTATTGTGTTGGTGAAACTAACCGACGACAGCGAGTTGAAAACAGTTTTTCACATCCCGGTAAGATAAGTGCATTTGCTTGTAACGACAAGGCGCGCCGCGGCGATCGCCTCGCCACGCCGCCTCAATGGGCGCGCGTTCTTTATTTATATACGCCCTTCTGTAATTAACGATAGTAAAAAGAAATACATATATCTTTTGATTTATATCATATCATTCTTTTCTCATGTTTGTTTTTGGAGGAAACCGTTTCGTTGTCTGCTTTTTTATGGTCCACTTGAGCTGTAAGAAAGTAGAGCGCATGCAACAATTCTCAGCGCAACTTAACACCGACGCTACATCATTCCAACGTCCACTGCAAGCAGTGTTAAGCATCACCTTTCTCTCATCATCATCTTTCCCAGGACTGAGGAGCCCGTGGCTAAATAATAACAGCCGCACAGGTCGATCGATCAGGTTAAGCTACGCTTGCCGCGGTTGATCTGTGGATGGGTGACCATCTTTACATACCGAGACCCCTCCGTGCCTCGGAAAGCACGTTAAGCCCTTGGTCCCGCCTGTCATTCGTAGATCTTTGACAGTCGTTACGGGTAGGCAGAAGCCCGAAAGTCTGAGAACCAGTCTTACCTAGGGGTATCGTATTACCCAGTAACTGGGTTGTGGTCAGATAGGCAGTTGCTCCATGTAAAATACTGGTATTCAGCTGCATCCGGTTAGACTGGAAGCCGACCCCAACATAGTTGGGAAAAGGCTAGGCAGATGATGATCATCTTTCCCAGGACTCACCAAATCATCGATCCACCTGGTGGAGCGAGCCCTCACTAACACTGCACGTCTTTCATCGTCGTTAAAATGTAACTGTCATTCCGAAACTACCTTTCGTCTTTAGCATACATCATCTGTCTCACTCACACCCTAGCATCTTTTTCACAGTCATGCATTCAACACGTTCCATTCGTAGATAAATAATATTATATTTGAGATCAAAGTGGCCAGTTCGACAAAACGCCAATTTCATAAGTACGAGAAAGAACCTAATATCACCACCATCTTCGGTTGAATGAAACTATGGAACCTGTCAATAACTCACGAGTTTCAGTCTGAATCTCTTGACTGTTGATGTTTGCGAATCGTTCTTCAACTTTGGGATGCGGAACGGGCCGGTGCGGAAGCCGACATGTTGAACCGGGCCGACCAACTACTTTCTAACATGAAATTTTCCATGTGTGCGCCCTGTCTGGATAGTGCGAGGCACCCGCATGTTCTCACAGGACATAGATGACATGGTTCAGTTGCTAAATGTGCATATGAATGTGCCAAATAAAAAAAAACTATGTAAAATGGCTTATTTTAAACAAGACGAATCATATCTAACTTTTATAAGAAGGTGCGCACAAAAAGGAGTATCATGAGCGTTCTCAAAAGTGCTTAACTATAATGCTCCTGTTTTGCGTTTTAAAAACTTATAAAGAATAAAAATAAGAATTACGTGGTTAAAGCTAGCGATGTGCTGTGTCTTTGTCCTCCCCAAGTATAGACCAATGATATCGATGCTGTTGGAAATCGATTTTCGGCAACTCGCGTCCAGATGATACCAGTCACCCTTCGCACATCGTCGCTCCACGTAGCCTGAGGGCGTCCCTATACCTTACGTTTTCCGATTCTCTTGGTGACGTGTAATCACGTTTGTTGATTTTCTTTCGCCATTATCTAAGTGGAATGAATCATATTATAAAGCAATATTTGAACAAATCGTTATGCTCAAAATCCGCCTTCTTCTTTTCGTATCGACAGTAGATACATCTTTCTTATAATTAGGTTAGCGACGTTAATTTTGACCACCAGTGATGTTCTTCTCATCATCATCCGAAATTTAGCTAGGCGGTCATTATCTGGCAGGTAAATGTTCCTAGGGTTTTACGAAGGCAAGGGGTGGTGGATGCTTCTCTTCCTAAAATTTGCTTTTCTCTTTTGGTGATATGTCTTTAACTCTTGTATAGTAACGGCACAAGCCATACTAGACAAGAAAGAGGTGTATGGAATAAACTTCCGAGTGATGAAATATTAATATTATTATCATTAAGGTTCCGTAGTCAGCAGGGTACCTTTATAGTTTCGCCATTTCCGTCTGTCCGTCCGTCCGTACGCAGCTTGGCTCAGAGACTCTTAGTACTAGAAAGCTATAATTTGGCATGGATATACATATTAGGTAATCACGCCAACAAAGTGGTAAAATAAAATCATGAAATATTATATACCTAGGGGTCTCTATAAATAAAGTGGGAATGTTTTTTTTTCGTCTACCCCATGGTATGGGGTATCGCTGGATAAGTCTTTCAAAATATTGCGGGTTTGCAAAAACATTTTTTCGAATCAGGGCTCCTTTTGGGAAATATTAAGCTTTAAAGTGCTAATTTTTGTTAGAGTCCTGTTTTTTAGACCCTGCCGGCTAAATGATTGTTTTTGGATATGTGAAAAAAAATCACGATAGTAGTATACAGCGTGTAACGGAAGGGGGGTATCAACCCTGAAGGAGGTGAATGTGCTCATGAAACTCAACAACTTTCCCCAAAGAACATAGGTCGAAATATGAAAAAAAAATTTGGCCCTCCCTTACAAAACTGACTACCAGCTGATTGATTTACTATGGGAGGGCCAATTTTTTTTTTCATATTTCGACCTATGTTCTTTGGGGAAAGTTGTTGAGTTTCATGAGCACATACACCTCCTTCAGGGTTGATACCCCCCTTACGTTACACGCTGTATATAACGAATTTAAAAGGAAAACTATCACAGCTTAGTAAGCTTTACAAGTTTACGATTAATAGTCGACCAACTTACATTTGCAGTTGCAATGTATGGGAGAACCTGATTTCAACTACAATGTTAAGTTTGTTCTTGGGATAAATTCATTTCAACTACGGAACCCTTCCTTGAGCGTGGTCACACACGCACATGACCGGTTTTTCTTTTTTTTATTATAGGATAGGCAATTCGGAAGTATACAACTTTAATATAGATTATTTTGATTACAAACGAAAATTACTTGGCAATTTTATACAGTAAATAACATCTACCAAATCTCTACTATTTGATATTTAAAAATGCTTTTCATAGTGTTTTTCATAAAAAAATTGCCTTCTTTATTAAATTTATCTCCTTCAAGATTGAAGGAGAAAAGCAAAATTGCCCTTTAGGTAACGCCGCTAAATTCTTAGTGTTCAAAATTATTTGTTACTCATATTGATTTGTTATCAGATAACAGATCAATATGAGTAAGCAATAATTTGGAGGGTCGTTTTTAAATCCATTTAAGATCTTCAAGATAAAATTAGTGATGCTGTGGTCAAATAAAAAAAAATTCAATTAATTCAATTCTTATAGACTCTGCACAATGCATTTGCCACATTGTAACGAAATAACAGATATCAAGCAATTACAAAATTTGGCGCCAAATCAGAATGCTGGCTAAAAAAAGTTATAAAAGTACAAACCAGAATGCTGGCTAAAAAAAGTTATAAAACTACATACGAGTTGGGCAGCCTGTACTTTATATAACCAACTAGCTTTTGGACTTTGGCTGCGTAGATTTTTGGGATTTTATATAGGTAGGCACAAAGTTTTATCTCCAATTACTCCTCGCCTAAGGTCGAATTTTCAAAAATTGTTGTCATTGTTAGTGACAAAGGAGTTTAATTCACATTGATATCAAAATAGAAATGCGATATATATACAATGTTACTTTAAAAGTCCGATATTGGTAAATCTTAGGTTTTGCTGGAACATCTTACACTATTCTAATAAATAATATGTACATATGTCTCGCGATAGTAGATTCAAAAATGTGTCTAATGTAATGTAGCTGACAAAATAGACTGCAATAAAAAACGTTTAAAACGTTTAGATAAATAAAATTAAAATAATTTATAGCGGCATGATGGATATAAAGTACATCAAAAGATTCTCATGAAGAAATATTTGATAGTTCAATGAAGCTTATAATTTTTATATACCTACGGTAATTACTGCGATAAAAGATAAGTTAAGATATTGGTCTTGGTCGCCATGAACACTACACATACAATATTATCTCTTGTATCATGGAATTAACGCAGCTGAAGCGACAATGCTAACACAAACAAATAGAATGGCGAGAGAACGAAACGAAAATTGAACGGAGCGTTGATAAAATAAGAGAATTTAGGAGTAGAACGTGAGGAATGAGACATCGACGCAAGAGTGCAGAGGCGGTGGAGCAGCTGACACCTGTCATCACGCAATTTATTAGTCGCTCCGAAATAACGGAGTCAGTGAACGTTCAAACAAAATGAAGAGACACAACGCTCTATTAACGACACATCCTCGGGGTGCACCCGTTAACAGCTCCACAATTAAATTCACAATGTTCACTCGATATCCACACGTTAAAAATAATACACTCCGATTGTGGTTACATTGTGTACTTTGTCATTATAAGAATTTAGTGTAAAAATGTGATCGTTTTTACGATATCTGATGGACGGTTATTTTTATTTGTATTTGTGGTCTTAATCCAAGATGATATTATTTAGGTTACTGTTTTGAATTATCATATTATATACAAGGCTTTGAATTCATTCCAGTGTTTGTGAGTGTAATTAAGATATTAAAGCTGTCGTATCAACGGAACGGATCGTTAAAGAATTCGTAAATTGAAGAAGAATAATGACGTGGAATTTGTCGGGGCTTTGATTTATGTATTCGTTGTTAGTGCAAGTGACGCCGCAAGCGAGATGACAATATAGTCGCGAGGGACTCGCGCCCTTTTCATCCTGATGCAGTGTTCTAGCGCTTAATAACTGTCGACGAATGTTTGCGTCACTGCGTCTGCAATGCTTATGATAATAAATTGCCTCTTATTTTAGAAATCCTCATTCACCATGCTTATAGCCTTACGAGCTCATCGTTTACGATGTCGGCATACATTTCTCGAAAATGACATTCGACGACTGATTGTTTACTGCTTTGAAGTTAACTGATTAATTAGTAATTTTACAAATGAATTTAAGTAAGCTTGCAATATCTGAAATTATCATTTTAACTGATGAGATATTTATAATTTCGTTTTTGTGGAAAATAATCGTAGCAGGTGGCGTTCTGTAGTTTCCGCTTTCCATGGGGATATAGGAAATATGCGTGAGTTTACTGTCTGTGTGTAGTTAGGGTAGGTATATTTGTGACAATGTCGGCATCGCAAACTTGACCCCTTTTGGGTTACGAATTTTCATTCATGTACGGCGCCGCTTATTTGTGATCAGGTTCAGGTAACAAGAGAGTCGCGTTACGTCCGCTATGCGTAGCGTCCGTTTATGGTTCACCCTCACACACACACACGCACGCACCTTTTTATACGTGAGTGCGGGCGACAGAAAGTATCTCCTGATATTTCTGCTCACCTATAACCATGCTTCACAAAATGTTAATTTGATTTGTGTTTTTTTCTAATCACAAGCACTTTTGGCGTTGAGTGTACTTTTAGGTAGAACGGCTGTAACGCGACTCATCCGAGAAAAATTCACCTTCAAGAATACAATAGGGCCATAAACGGACGCTACGCATAGCGGACGTAACGCGACTCCGTCCAGCACCCTAATTGCGTAACACACTATTACTCTCAATTTGAATCATTTTGAAGCATATTGCTAATCCATTGCTCCATATACATATGTTGGAAAAAGGTGTCTGCTCAACTACGTAAATAACGCAATGAATCTTGTTGAACTGTCAAAATGAAACCCATTGCTACGCAATCACCCTGCAGGCCAACTACCTTTTGCGAATTCTAATTTTGCAAATTCTGACCAGCTCCGCGGCTCGGCATCATTGTATTGTATTATTTTTCCATACTGTTTCTCCTATTTTTCGAAACAAATACCTTTATGCAGTAGGTATGTATAATAAGTTTCTAGAAATCTGTAAGTTTTCCTTCCTAATTAATTTTATATAACGCCTCCAGGGTCTTGCGCCCATTGATAATAATTTGGCAGTCGTACGGCGATTATATTGTAAGTAATTTGTGATAGCATTTTCCATCACAATTGCAGGCTTTGGTATGTCGTAATGGTCAAGTGTAGGTAGATATTATTGTGTACTTTATTCGTAAATGCAGCCGTAAGTGATAAAACGTAGTCAATGCGATTTGTTGCACCTAATGCAAGTGCACTTATGAGAAAATAGACCCTGACAAAAATGTTCAAGAGGGATCAGCCGCTTTGGACCAACCTGAGGTCAAAATCGTTAAATTGGCTGCAAGTTTTAATGATGCAATAAGTTCAGTAGAAGAGAACGATGACGGCTATACCATAGACTTGAGCATCATCTAAAATAAGCACGTTAGAAACAAACTCACAGGATACTTTAGAAACCTACTCAATTGGATAAATAGAACGGGCTTAAACAACTAGAACCTGTGCAGATCGCTCAGGTATTATCACTGTAGTATCTGTTACCATGTTAATCCCCGGGAGACCTCCCAACTGATTATGTCGATATAATTAAAGCTTTCAGATAGGGTGTATACTTTAAAAGCCGAAAACCGGGTGGAAAAAGATCAAAAATTGTTTGTACTAAAACTGATGGATTCTCAGAAATCGAATTGAAGAGAATTCTAGATGGGTTACTGATTGTAGCATAACAAAAGTTGTTGTCACAGTCATGAAGAGAAGAGGGGAATATAAATTGTTCAAAGCTTTGTATAATCTGAATGAATCCTTTGAAAGAGTGTAGAAGTTCAAAGGTATGAAAAGTGTTAAACATCGCATTACACCACAGCAGGCTGTAGGTACAAAAAATAAGTTTCTACAATTAACCATCTTGGCGTGTTTAAATGTTAATCATCACTATTTACAATAATTGACTTCAATCACTATTTACAATGTCTTAAAATCACTCCCTACTCAAACATATAGTAACAATTGTTTGAAATGTCCCCCACTTTGTCTTATGCATAGATGGGCGCGCTTACGCAAATTTCTATTTAATTTACTTAGAACATAATTATTGTTTTTAACAATGCTAAATGTACTTTCAATTTGGTTTTTTAAGTCGGTTTCGCGGGTTATGTAATTGAACGGGAGCATGACACGTGCGCGTCAACCTGTAGCATCTGGGCGACTGAGGGGTGGTTTCACCCGGTGAAACCACCCCTCAGTCGCGGGCGGCGGTGAAATTCACCGCCGCCCCGCTGTGCGCCCGCGTCTAGTGCTGCTATGACCGGCCGTGACCTGTGTTGTGCGCATATGATTGCGAATATACAACGTGTAACGTTAAATGCGCAAAACCTGAAAATAGTTTGATCAGAATAACGAGCAGAATTAATTGAACCACCTTTTAATATAGGTCACATTTTTCAAAAAATCTTCATTAAAAACGTTGCCGTGTCTATTTATTAATAGGTCAAACAAACCAATGTCAACGCGGCGCAGCGGCCCGGTGACGACTCCTCCCTCGATAAAGCGTCGTCGCAGACGCAAGAAACGATCAGAATGGCCAGTAAAACTGAAACAGCACATAAAACCTTTACAACTTTTTTAATGACTTATTTTCTCTCTGAAATAGGTCAATTGAATTAAAAATCAGTTGGGGTGTCCGAGGTTTTGCGCATTTAACGTTACACGTTGTATACTTAGTGTCGCTCGGTGTCCAACTTGTAACCTTTTTTAAATATTATTGTGACAAAATATAACATGGTGTAAAAATTATTGGAATCGATTCAGTTACTTATTCTGAATAAAATATAGTCAGGTTTGCAATATACTAAAAATAATGTTGTATATTGATATTGGGGCGTAATTTTAACAAATCCACATTGCCTTCTGAGGTGCGGAACCCTTAAAATGCAATTCGAATGTCGCAATTTCTTATCGCTCCATTCTTGTGTTTCGGGTCGCAGTTTTGATCCTTTGAACAAACATTGGTATATGATCTAAGTATGAACTTAAATTAAAACTAAGTACAAAAGTATGAAGTAAGGATGTGGTTATTTTTAATCAAGATATCTTGCTAGTAACCAGAGGCTGATTCAATTGACTATGGAGATAGGGCTATTTATTGAGCCAACAAAACGCCTTTCAATAAGACTTTTCAAATGGATGGTAGAAATGACGTTGTCTGACCTATGATTTAGCTTTAAACATTGATTGCACTTGAAACGCTTCAATAAAAGCCAATCAAACGATAAAGCGTGGCGTGCAATACGGTAATCAAACAGATTTATTCAATAAAGGTGAATTATCGGTCGCGGAGGCGGGTGCGCGCGTCGGTCGCACAGTCATTACCCGACCTCATCTTTGTACACGCATGGGGTATAGCACTGATGGGATATTAAGGTTATTACCAACGGCAAAATTGGTCGAGCGACCGCTGAGGAAGCTGCCCACCGAGACCTATTAGCGGTATTACATATTTCATATGATCCACCGTCGAACGACGATTATGGGTGTATTAAAACGCCGTCTGACCGTCTTCCGATCATGGGAATATGCACAACCCCACCTTTTATCTACGTTTTTTACAGTTTAGTAGGTAATTCGGCGATCACCGAGCGGCTGAGGCGGTGCGATGTAGGTACCTACATTATGGGCACTACTCCGAAACTTTTAATGGTATTTCTGATTTTTCATGATCGACCGCGCGGTATCGTGGGAGCGAGCCTAAATAAAAAACACATTCATTAACATTCGTATTGATATGTAGGTAATAAAAGTTAATATTTGATGTAGGTACTTTTAATTCGGTTGGAATCCTACTTTATGGAAAAACAATGACCTAATAATTAACAAGATAAATAAGTTAAAATAAAAAGTATTATCTATACCTACCAATATACTACACTGGCCTGCAAAACTAAGTATCACAATTTTAAAATTGGAATAACTTTTTAAGTACACAAGATATGCTTTCGAAATAAAAAGGACTCGAAAACAGTTTAATTTTGTATATAAAAACTTCATAGTCGAGAACCTTCTTTTAAGAAATGGATGAAAAGAGCTTTAAAAACAAAAATAATCCTTTTCGAATTACAAATTTTACCATTATTTTTTTTTTTGTTTCTGTTTTTGTTTTCAATTTTTTCTTGAACGATGAGTCTTGATACAAAAGCTAAGTTATGCAAGAGCACATAAATTTTATTTATCATGTCTCTTTAACCTAAAGAATGTGCTAGGATCATGACTTTTCTGGAACTAGGCATCAGTATGCGTCGTACTGCAAGAATGGTGGGTGTGACGTTACGAACGGTCCAGAAGGTGAAGCGAAGGTACGAAGAGACTGGAAACCATCTGAGGAGACTTTGTGATGGTAGACCCAGGTATACTAGTGCCCGAGAAGGCCGTTATATTGTTTCCACTGTGTTGAGAAATCGCCACCTTACAGCTTCTTCAGACCCGAAGGCTAGTCCCTTCGGGTCTGAAGAAGCTGTAAGGTGGCGATTAGTGCCAGTACAGTGAGAAGAAGACTTGCTGAAGCAAATCTGAAACCCCGAAGACCAGCGAGTGGCCCCAAACTCGAGAGAGAGCATCGAGTAACGAGACTGCGACACACCCGTGAACGCATACAGTGGGATGAAGAAGAGTGGTCAAGAATTTTGTTCACAGATGAGTCTCGATTCTCACTTTACACTTCTGATGGAAGACTAAGTGTCTTCAGGCGGCCTGGTGAGCGATGTTTTCAAGACTGCTTCTCTGAAAACGTCCACTACAGTGGAAGAAGTGTACATGTACGGGCTGGCATATCTTCAGAAGGAAGGTCGCACAGAGTTAGTGGCCATAGAAAATGGCACTCTGACTGGGGAAAGATATGCCCAAGAGATTCTCAACGAGTATGCAAGGCCGTATTTAGCAAATATGGGTAATGGATCGATGCTGATGCATGATAATGACCGGCCACACACGGCTCAGGTCGTGCAAGAGTATATTCAGTAGGTTGGTATCAGCGTGATGGCTTGGCCATCGAGAAGTCCTGATCTCAACCCGATTCAGCACGCTTGGGATGAGCTAGGGAAGCTAGTCAGAAGCGGCAGACCACCACCTACCACCCTCAGGGCACTAAAACAGGCCCTGATTGAAGAATGGGAGAATATTCCCCAATCGGCTCCGAAACCTCGTGTTCAGTATACCAAACCGGCTCGAAGCTGTAGTCAGAGCACGAGGAGGCAATACCTGTTATTAAAAATTAAATAACATGTTATAAAAAATGTACTTATAAATTTTAATTGAGTTTTTTGACACTAAGCTAAAATGGCTATATTTATTGTGTTATATTTTTTTTAAGTTAAAAATGTTACTAATGTATAGGTAACTAATTTCAAAGAAAGCTGATAATATTTGCTATAAAACGTTTTTTTTTATTTTAAATCTCTAATTTCTATAGATTAGAAAAAAAAAATTTAAAAGTGTAGTATTTAGTTTTGCAGGGCAGTGTAGTTTGTTTGTTTGTTTGAACGCACTAATCTCTGGCACTACCGGTCCGATTTGAAAAATTGTTTTTGCCTTTGATAGCCCAATTCTTGAGGAATGCTATATATAGGTTATTTAACATCACGCTATGACCCATAGGAGCCGAGCAAAAAAAAAAGAAACGCTAAGCAAAAACGAATTGATTGCGCGGGCAGATGATGGGGATGGGACGCGACGGGGTGGGCCGGGGCAACAAGAAATTTCACCCCGACGAAGTCGCGGGCAGAAACTAGTCTACTAATAAAAACCGTGCAAGTGTGAGTGGGACTCGCGCCCCGAAGGTTCCTTACCAATTTGTACAACTTACGCGGGCGGTGTGCGAACTTGCATTGTCATGGTGCAGTACGAGGGCTGCCTTTTAAGTTGTGTCGTTTGAAATAAGTATAGACGATCTAATAGATTATTACCATTTACTGAGTTTCAAAGAATTCTCCGCGATATTTAATACACTTTTGCATGCGTTCGAACCAGTTTTTAGAACACTTATTCCACTCCAAAATGGGGGTAGTCAAAATGGCCGATTTGTATGCGTCAACAGCTTCTTCGAGTGAGCTGAAACGTTGACCACGACGACTTTGCTTAATTTTGGGGAACGTAAAAAAACGCCGAGTTCTTCATGCAGGATTTTTTGGATAGTAGTCCCTGAAATGCCCACGGCTGCCTCTATTTCACGATATGTCACATGACGATCTTCGACGATTAGCTGCCGCACGGCGTTGATATTCTCTTGCGTCATGGCGGTTTTTGGACGACCTTCACGTGACTTGTCACTGAAGCTAGAGTGCCCACGTTGAAATTCTAAATACCAGCGTTCTACAGTCCTAAGACATGGTGCTGCATCACTAAACCCAGAAGTGATCTCCTCAAAGCACTGAAGTCGCGTTAATCCCCTTTGAAAGTTGTAGAAAATTATCACACGCATATTTTCCTTTGATATTTCCATTTTTACAACCGGCTTGTCACCTTTGAATAGACGCTAAAATAAAACTATTCGACCGATCAAAAAATTTTCTTCTGTTTTCGAATTCTAGATTCAAAGAGATGAAAAAGCCATATGTTTTTTTTTTTTAAATAATTGCGGGAGGTTTGCAAACGTCACGACTTAAAAGGCAGCCCCCGTGCCTACGTAACTTTCACTGATAAATTATACAAAAAAAAAAAATAAGGTTAATAGGAGGATAATTTTTAATTTTCTATGCCTATAATTCAGTATCATCCCTCAAAAATCAGTATGTGCCATAACTTTATTTTAGTAAAGTTCGTAACCCACGATTTTTTCCGGCGCTAATGACTTCTGCTATACTTAAAATAAAATGCGCCCGCGATTAGTCCCGGATACATTTTTAAATTACATGTATTAGCGGTCATGTATTGTATGTAACCAATCAATTTCGTGTTGTACATCGTGTTTCTTTTTCATCACCGTAACATGAGAAAACAAGGTCTGAAACGTTTGATTTCAATGTAAATAAAAATTGTTCTACCCTACCTACCAAATATTTGTTAATATTAGTTTTTATATTAGTTAGTAAAATACCATTTTTCTTTTGTTTCAGGATCCTTTTACGGTAAGTAACATAGGCACACCATAATGGTAATTACAGCAGCGTAATAATTACGTCGCACGTAGTCGATGAAATAAAAGCTTCCACAAAAACACAGGAGAACCGCAAAGTGGTTTGGGGTAAATAAATACCTACCTACTATGTGAAGATTGGTATGTATTTTAATAACTAGTTTCAAATGCCTACTGTCCTAAATACAACTTGATTTAGATGCGCTACAAATTCTGGAATGATATCAGACTATTTCCTCAATAAAATGTACCAACCCGCGTGGTCGATTATGGCCCACTCACTCTCACTGAGAGGAGGCTTGTGTCACAGTAGTGGGAACTTTATAGGCTGATAGGTAATGCTAATGCCTCAATAATCAAATCAAATGGTTATCAAATGAGAATTCATATAGTCGGGTACATCTCTATAATAATTTAATGTTGTTTTTTTTATTTCTCGGTATTCACAATGTGGGCGATCGTGAACAGGGTGTAAGTATATTGTTAAACTTTGCCGTTTTTAGGGTTCCGTACCTCGAAAGAAAAAAAAACGGAACCCGTATAGGATCACTTTGTTGTCCGTCCGTCCGTCTGTCTGTCTGTCAAGACCCTTTTTCTCAGGAACGCGTGGAGGTATCAAGCTGGAATTTATGTCAAATACTCAGGACCACTGTCCCTTGAAACTGTGAAAAAATAAAACTTCTAAGCCAACGCAATCAAAAGATACAGCAAATTTCCACAAATTTTCGACACTCGCAAGGGAATCAAAACCTACAGGGTACTTCCCGTGAACTCAGAATCTTGAAATTTGGTACGAAGCAACGTCTTATAGCACAGTTAAAGAAAACATTGCGAAAACCGTAAATTTGTAGTTACGTACTTACAAATTTGCACGAAACCCTCGGTGCGCGAGTCCGGCTCGCACTTGACCGGTTTTTTTAATACATATATCTAATAGCTGTGCTCCACGTTACTAATTATTAGACTATGTTCATCAGTCACTTTCTAGGCATGCATACCTAGATGGAGATTAATAGTAACTCTGAGTTCGACACGTATATCAACGTCGCTGTCAACCTGTATATGCATAATTACGCAGTGACAAGACGATAATTAGTGGCGTGGAAGACGCATCGTTCCGCGGATCCTAATTGATGTACATGCAAACGCAATCAATATGTCGTGGTAGCGGATGTTGGTCGGCACACGGGGACACGAGCCGTGTCCTCGCCATTCTAGGATATATCCACTCGCGCTAAACAATAATACATGATGTCTTGTCACGGTGTCACACCGGAGCCTCCTTTGGCATTATCTTGAAACTCTTTGGATTCAAAGCTTATTTATTTTAAAGTGGTTTGGTAAGACAGCTTTATCGAATTTTGTATTCTAACCGTGTTGTAGGTTTACAGTAGAAATATAATTATCCCTTTCTATCTTCAATAATTTAGATTTAGCGAGCTGCTTGTACCTCATACTCGTATTGGTGTCAGTGAATCAACAAACGTGAAATAAGGATTGCAATCGTTTAAAATATGTACCAACCTAATAATTTGTATTATCCAACCAAGTACTATTGTAATACCTAACTTATTACATATTTTTCAATCAATAACGATTGGTCCCTGGCAGCTCTGGACAGAGAGAGGGAGACAGAGAGTAAGGATCCCAGCAGTGGGACGTTTATAGCTAATAAAAAATATTAAAAAAAAAAAAAAATCTGCAACTTGCTTACGGGGGTGTTCACTCATTCAGTTACACACAACCATGCCTAGGTACCTACCTACTAAGGTTTCCGGGAGATTAGGTATCTCCCGGAAACCTTAGTTCAAAACAATAAAATACATTTTGAGTAATTTATATAACGGAACGGTGTCATCAGTACCCACCAACCTCAAGTAAAGTAAGTTAACACATAGACCTTCTTCGCCTTCCGTTGGCCACAAAACATAACATTGCTTTTTAAACGCCTAAAATAATGGCCTATAACAATTTACACTTTTAAATGTACGGAAGTTGAAGCTGAATAAAATTTATTGCTTTTAGAACTGGTTTCGTAATATTTGTGAAATTAACCCCCAGAGCACTCAGGTATCTTTATTGTAAGTCTACAAGCCATTATAAACCTTATGTCGATGGAGCAATGTATAACGACAACACATCTATTTCGCCACACCTACGTAAATTCATAAGGTGACTTAAATTGGTACCTACCTATGTCAATAAGATATAAAGGCGATTTATGTTTGATTAAAGTTAAATGTTTTGAACTTACGACAACTACTTACTTGTAATCGTCTTTATTTTTACAAGCTATGTTTTCAGACTATCATTTTTACGGTGCAACGTTTAAAACGAATAAAACTTACATTGAATACCTACTTAAGATGTAGGTACATGCTTAGCCTCTGTGACTCCAACAACGTTAGCAGTAGTGCTATTCTGTAAAAATCTCACCGTGATAACTCGGGTGAAGTGAGCTTAAAGTGAGCAGTCATTAGTGTCAATCTCTAGCATCCGATGGAATAACAGCTCACTTCACCTAACTCCTCACGGTGAGATTCTAATTCTAACAGAATCGACCGGCTGTTATAAGAAAGCAGTCATCTGTTCAGTGTCTAGGCCTTTTTTAAGTCATTTCGTTTTAAATGATAAGTCACTCGTTTGACGCAGACGAGGGATTTATATCGGGCAAATTGTAAAGCTTTGCTTTGTGCACGGACCACGTAATCCTGTTTTAAATTTATTAGGTTAGCCGACAGTAAATTTGTAAATTCTGTAGTCCGCTGACCCGGAAACGTCGCCTTAATGAGATTTTTATTTTAAGGATATTCAAAGGACCCTTATCTTTTAAAATAACTGCTGCCATGGTAACATTTTTATGTCGGACTTTACAAGTTCATGTATCATTATGCAGGATTAATTACATTTAAACTTTGTTCCCGCATGTCGCTCGCCGATACCTGCCGCCGCCGATGGTGTGAACGCGTGCAACATGCAGTATGTAAGTATATTTAATTACTTGTAAATTACAGCTGTAGTAAAACATTCATTTTATGATTGCTGGATGCCCTCCGGCTGATATTACAAAGAATTGCGCTAATTAGCTGGTAAATGTCCGACGTTTTTAACAAGTAAATGGAGCATATTTATTATCTCGTCATAAGTATTTATTTCATACATATCTGCATACGTGTCAAGGTTATTCCATAAGGTATACTATGGTATATTATTTAAGATTTGCCAATTATTGAAATAATTTTGAATCAAAAGGTTTACAACCTAAGCTAACAGTAGCCCTGTGTATAAATACCTAGTTTGCAACGCTCGAAAGTTTTCCATCGTTTATCTTCGGCAGAACCATTTTATTAAGAAGTAGCTGACCCGACAGATCTTGTGCTAACAAAATTTCTATCTATAGAAAAAAGCACTTCGTTTTTTCTCGAGTTATCCAATCTGCGGGCAAGCTTTCCAATTTTTATTCCATTAATTCGGACTATTACTAACAATTCAGGATAAAAAAAAATGCCAAATCGGCCCAGCCGTTCTCAAGTGATGCGCTTACCAACGAACAGCATTTCATTTTTAGTTGTATATCAACTGTGTCGTTGGTCTGGTGGTCGCATGCGTTACTGCTGAGCCCTGAGGGTCCTAGCTTCGGTTCCCGGGCCAGGTAAAGCCATATTGGGTTTTTCCATCTGGAATTTCTTAGTAGCGACCCGGAGTCTGGATTTGTACCAGGATGATGGCAAAAACCTCGCCCCTTATTATATGGAACTTATAACTGGCGAAATGTAGGTGCACTATAAGTACGCTTCTGCCTAACCTTTCGGGGAATATATGCATAAGCCTGGTATAGTTGTAGATTAAATATGACTTTAAAACATTACAAAAAAATATGGGTTGACGTACTAATTCCGTCAGTCCCTTATAAAACCAAGTCCGGGCCATTACCTAGACAGTCTTTAAAACCTGTAAGCCATCATATAATACCTCAATGTGTGTTTTAAGTTTTCGTCAAAGGAAGCGCTTGAGTAAAAATAAAATTATTTTGTAAAGATTAAGGTATCATTATTATCTATATTTACAAAATAATATAATTTTACTCAATAAATCTAAGACAGAATCCTGATTGGCTCGAGCTTAGGATTGCCTAAACTCAAAGCTTACACTTAACAAAGGAAATACTTGTATAGAACGAAACTGCCTCTACCAATATTGACGTAGTCAACTGTAAACGCGTAGTTAGATAGATACGTGGAAAATCGTGCCTGTGCCCAATGTGCGCTGCAAATTAACAGCGCTTCCCCTGGGGCCAATATTTCTCCCGGCGACGTCGAACCTAGGACCGCCCGCCACTAACTACCCCACTGAATCAGCGACGATCACGCCTACATCTTGTACATACGCCGATTGGTACGTAACTCGTACCCTCGGCTCGGATAAAGTAATATATATTCGCAAGACTTAACTGCTGACTGAAAACCTTGGCACACCTAAGGTGACGGAGATTTTATGGGCTCCGGTAGAGCGTGGGTCAATCGCATCACTATTAAATCTGTATTCGCCGACGCTTTTTCATTCCTACATATACGTAGATGTACTCATTGTTACATTACAGCGATCAAATTTTATCTTTACAGTTATTTAAGACGGCGTCTAGCCCTCTTACAATTCGTATTTTTAAAACGTGTGCCATAACTTCTACAATTATATGTCTGACTCTAATCTAGAATATTTAGCTCACCAGGAAAATCTAAACCGAAAGTGTAATCAAATGTTATGGTCCGAAGAAAGTAGTCTAGGTTTTTCGAAAACGAGAAATCGAATCGTGCAAGACAGAAAAGAAAAGAGAATGGGGAGTTTTCTATGCGTTCTTGTAAATACCTAATTTAGTAAATACCTAAGTTAATAAGTTTACACTACCTAGTGCCTACTGTTGGCTACTAGTTCATCTGTTGAGAAACAATCACTCGGTTTTCTATTAACGATGGAGATTTCGTTAATGTAATTGCAGTTTCAATATCCGAAGCCGGTTAGATGAAGTAATTACTAAACAAGCTTCCTCCGTACTCACAATGGACGGTCCCGGGAGATACTTCCCGGTCGGTCTCGATCACTCTCCTTCACTGATTGGCTCGATCCAAGAACAATGTTATTATTTAACCCCCTATTATAGTTATTAGGACATTTGTGTTTTATTGCAAACAGTCGCCGCACCTTGTAGTTTAGTTTAAGACCTACGTTGGTTTTCAATTCTTCTTTAGCTATCTCTCTTCTACGACAACTACGGTGAGATATTGATAGGAAACTATATTGAAAAAAGAAACCTGTACCTAAATAGGTATCGTAAAAACTTCAGTCATGTGAAAATCACGTGATGCAAATTACATACTCGTATGTATGTACCTACACATCTATTAAAACATGCAATTAGTTTAAGGTAGTGACTTAATATCGAACTCCCATTTTTATAGGCTAAACAACTAGTAAAAGCAGCTTATTACCTGCAGTTAAAAGCAACCTTCATCTAAAATTCGGTTCCTTAAAATTATGCTTCACTTACCATAACGTTTAAATATTAAAATGACCACCGATGATAGCAAGCTAATTCCTATAACTATGCTAATAACACCTACCTTCACCAAAATATAATCTTTAATCTGGATGCAAATCATCCTAATGCGTTCCGATTATAAAGAGCTATAATTTCGGCATTATATTGTCCATCAAAGTGTTTTACATATATAAAAATAAAAGGCTGACAATCAAGTAATTTGTTTCTCGACCTACTAAACTCTTTTCGTGATGGAATCGTGTTTTGGTCTTAGAATCTGAATATTTAACTTTATTATTTGGTATCGATTTCGAAATTGCACTATAATTACATTAGAAGTTTTTCTAGTAGGCAAACTGTAACCACGAATTTAGGACATGATCCTAGACTCCCACTAGAGTAGAAAGTTCGTAGTTTATCAAAAATCTGCTGTATCATAGAAAAGTGCAATACCTACGCCGTTAAAACGTATGAAACAGTATTTTTTAAAATTCATGGTAACAATTTGCTCGTCGATGTTCCTGCCACCCCATATAAATATAAAAGTTTACTCGTCAATTTATTTCAGACGGCGATGCACTGGGCTTGTAAACGCGGAGATGAAAATTTAGTGAAACTGCTGGGTGGGGTTACCCGACAAGTAGTCAACGAACGATCGGTGAGTCGTAATTAACTATGACAGCTACTCATCCTCCAGTTATGCATGCTGTGAACAAGTACATTATTTACAAAGCTGAAACACAAGTGGTATTATTTTAAGCTGTGAATATTTTCAGGGCGGTCAAATTATATCTTGCTAACACAATTTTTTGCTAAAGTAAAAAGGCTATATAATACATTTAATAAAAGGTTACTTGGTTTTAGGTAGAACTTGCTTTATACTTTTTTTAGGACGTGGACGAAGGGCCCTAGCCCTTCGTCGACGCTGCACAAAAGTCAATTCAATTTATTCCTTAATTAACTATTGTGAAAAAGCACTCATAATACACGTAAGACATTGGTCATATAATAATAAAAAACATAATTCTCATCAAAAATTATTCAATATCAACTCACTAAGATTAACATTAGGAAATAATTTAAAAAAAAAGTAATAATAATACATTTGTCATTTAAAAATACCACAACAAACAAAACAATAATTTCAGTCGAATTTAGTAATATACCTACTTAAGTTGACAAGAGAAAAGCGCATGGTCATAATATTACATGTCGTCAACAGAGTAGAGACACTTATCTAGTAGGAATGCTTGAAGCTTTGTTTTAAATGCAGATGCATAAATCAAGCTTTTTAAGTGTAGTGTTAACTTGTTCAATATTTGCACTGCTTGATATTATGAACTGTGCTTCACAATGTTGAACTGAAGACTTATCTTATTTCTGAAATCCTTCCTACGTGTGTTCTTTGTATTATTAATTTTTAGGTTACTTACAGTAAACCATGAATAAATATAACATAGCTGCAATATTTTTTTCCGTAAGTTCTTTTGTGTCTTTTGCCCCAATTATGGAATTTGTGTCGTACGCAAAGTATAGTAGTGGTAGTGTAGTAGTGGTATTTGTGATTTTGTGTAGTTAAGTTTGTATGTTTGGTAGACTTTTGCTTATACAACATTATTTTTAGTACCTATATGGCAAAACCGAAACACGTGTCTAGTATTTTTATGTAAAGAATCTATGTACAAAATTTCAAAACTGTATCATGAACAATCACGAAGTTATAAGCTTGTTATGTTACCTTATTGTCCGTACAAAAAGTTGGTTACCGCTTAACACGCGCCGCCGGCCGACCGGCTGTGACCTGTGTTGTGCGCATATGATTGCGGATATGTACTTAGTGACGCTTGGTGTCCAACTTTGTACCATTTTAAAACATTTTTGGGACAAAATATAACATGGTCTAAAAACTATTGGAATTGATTCAGTTACATTCTGAAAAAACTATATTCAGGTTTACAGTATAGTAAAAATAATGTTGTATAATTTATTAAGTCATTGGTAAACAAATTGAACAATATGGGCCCTAATATCGATCCATGCAGAACTCTAGCACAAATAGTTAAAAAAGTCGTTTATAATTTTGCCCATCTCCACCTTCCGTATCACTGATTTCTACAAACATGTTTCTGTTTTTAGGTAGGATAATAAAAGTTGGCTTTGTCTCTAACTTCGTAGTGATTTTTGTTTAGCTCGTAGATCATGATCAACAGTGTCAAATGTTTAGCTCATTTAATTATTTATGTTATTGATCTTATCATTAAACCCTGTACCGACATGTTTTTGAAATACGAATTTCTTTAATTGAACCTATCATCACAAGATGACCGAGAACTAAGAAATGAGTCGTCGACTTTCCTGCACGTCTCCAATGTTTCGACAGATACGACCTATTACGATATAATGCGTCTGAATAAGGAACAAAACACAAGACGCTCAGAGTATTGCCTCGAGCTCCGAGCATGAACTCATATAAAACTCCTGAAAATGGGTTCTCAACAGTCGCTGACACGATTTTTGAGAACATAATACAAATTTGTACATATTCGAACTTCTTTTATCATTAAAAGAACCTCAGCGCATTTTCTCATGTACCAACACCAATCAGAATGTCACAGCACTAGCAGGTATTTCAATGGCGATTTGCACACGACACAACAAATCACATACTAGTTCATAACACGTTACGTAGTAACTAATCACTCACGACCCGACGTGGTAGTCGCGCGCTATTGGTTTTGAATATTTTTTGGAAACTGTGCTACTGTAAAGGTCGATCAATTAATAAACATACAATTTGTCCAATGTTTTTGATTGAACATTAGCCGCCGTGTACGATTCAGCGTTATCAATTAATTTGTACTAACCAACTACTAACCCGTTCCGTGTTTTGAGTGGTATCGTGGAGGGCTCCTACCTCAGTAGTAATACTTAGTGATAATATTTTTAGACTAGCTATTAGTTACCAATCTGGCCATCAACAAATGAAAGGTGTGAATATTATAACACTAGCAAATACGATAAAAAAGAAGAGTAAGAAAGGAGAACGTAACGTACCTTTTCCCTATTGTTCTGTCAAAAGTATTGATACCTACTCTCGACTTCTTATTTTGGTTGATAACTGAATACTGCAAAGTTAAATGATTTTAAAGAACGCTTTAGGAAACATGCTTCCGTCGGTACGACAAAAAGATTTTTTAAGTAAATTCTGACCATTCATGCAAGCAAAGACCACGTTAAAACGTAGAATCTGTGAAGGGTGCAATTTGGTGGCCGTATTTGGTACCAAAAATTAAAGCGATCCAAAGTAATGCGTTAATATTATATAAAAAAAATAATATTCTGTACAAAACATGCAACTGTAGTATTGGCTTTAAATGCAGTTAATTATGTGTTTACATCCGCGCTAAGAGTAATTGCAAACTTAACTTTTACCTAGAAGCTTTAATGTCCAATCAAATTTACTTACTGTGAGTTATTTTGCCTGTTTTACTGTATCGTTAAAGTGTCGTTACAATCTTTTTCATGTGCTGTTCGGCATCGTCGGCGACGGAAGTAGAATGGGGTAAGTCCGACGAGAATTTTATTGCTGGACTACTTGTGGATTCAAGGGAAGTGGTGGTAAATTTATCTGTGCACCACTTAGGATTTTAATGTTTCTCTTTTCCTCATAAAGCTGTAGTCTTTTTATGACAACTTAATGTAAGTACTTACATTTCTTTAGAATTGTGCTCATGTCGCCCCAATAACTAGTTCGAAGAGGTGTGATGTTATATAATTAATCTACCATGTATCGTGTACCTAATGGCATTTAGTTATCTCAGTAATAAAAGTAAACTAAAGTTCCCTATGTCACGATATAGGTACTTTCGCTTAGTTTACGCTACAGCTGTCGCTGTTATATATTCAGTAATATCCAACTGGGTTTAATATCTATCGCAGATAATATTGAATGTAAGTATTGGATTCGCAAACGGGGGCAATGTATGAGGAGCCGTGAGCAGATGTGAGCCTTTACAACTCGGTGTAAGTCTCATCCGCCCCGCGCACCCTCTCTTGTTGAAACATTTCATATGTGATACCATCGTAAAGGTGCAATCTTCGAAACTTCTTTGTATATGTATAAAGATTATATTAGTATTTATGTTGTAAATCTTAAACTTTACCTCATCCATATATGTTTAAAGTAATGCAGAAAGAACCTGCCCAAAAGGCAAGGATTGGGGTTCATCGAATTGGAACTCGGTTATTTAAAAAATGTTTTAAGAAAGAAGAGATACAGAGGATTGTACCTACCTGTAGAAAAATAATAACTATCTAATGATTTTCATTAAACATAATTACTATGTCAAAGAATCGGTTCATGTTCAAAAAATAAGAAGATCTCGTGTGAAAACATAAATATGTATGTTACAGGGATACACACCTCTGCACATCGCAATGCAGTTTCGCCACGAGAACGTGTATAGACTATTAGTAGAAGTATACGGTAAGTTCTTTCTCTTCCGATTATTTAGTGATTCTGTATAATTAGGTGCATGTAAAAGAAACTACTTAACGCTGAAGCAAAACGAAAAATGTAGAACAAACAGGACTCCCAAATTAGGTTTCAAATGAAAAAAAATATATACAGGTTGAAATTGAAAACATGCGACAAATCGAAATGGGAGATTGTACTCATCATTATGAACAACTTTTACCATGGGACCAAAACTGAAATTGCGAAAAAAAAAATCAGCTGTTCCCTACATTTTGACGAGTTATGCGAACATAAATGTAGGGAACAGCTGATTTTTTTTTCGCGATTTCAGGTTTTATCTCATAGTAAAAGTTGTTCACAATGATGAGTACAATCTCTCATTTCGATTTGTCGCATGTTTTCAATTTCAACCTGTATATATATATAGCTCCAAACTTAGTTAAGCACACCAAAATAAGGTCAGAGGGGCAACTCTTGTAATTTTAAGAACGCTCACAGCCTGATCTCATTCTCAATCTGTTATAAATACCTACCTCTAATTTCTCTAGATTTTTGATAAGTTTTTGACATTGATTGTCACTGAGACGAGTTTGCTATTAGTTTTAGAACGTTTTTAATTACGGGAATTGGCCTTCGCATTCAGGTGTTATTACCACATTCCCTTATATTTGCCCTGGCTAAAAACTAGACAAATATCTACTATATTTATGGATTGACAACTCTAAATAACCGTAAACAACGAAACCTTCCTAAAGATGTATCGATAATATTATGCTACTATTGCTCATTTGTAAAGTGAAGTGTACTAATATCAAAGTACAACAACACAACAGAAGTGGTTTGTGCTACAAACTGAATTCCTTTACGGTAAGGCAAAAGGAAGGCTATCGATAATACCCCATCCCCTACATGAATTCTTAAATGTGCATTAAATAGTAAAATAGAATGAATATTGTGTTTGAATATACTCATTTAACATTTATTTTGCAATTATTCTTATTATTATAGGAAGGTACAGGAAGGTATAGGAAGGTGGTAGGATTACTCAACCTTGGCAAGTTTCAACATTTTCAACTTTTACACTGCTTATATAGTCTTCATTCTCGTCACTCCAATGTCCATCAACATCTGCATCCATCAAATAATAAAGTCATACGAGGCTTTTCGGGTACTATGATCTTGATATAAAATCATTTCATTTGTATTTATCTATGAGGACAAGATGGGAGCAATGTAATGTTTGAATAAATTGTAAAGCAACATGAGAACATTAAAATAACGTAAAAAAGAAAGTGCTTCTTACGTGCGTTCTATGTAAAAAAAAAAATCATATTGAAAATATATTAACCGAAAATCACAGTTAGACCGAAGTTTGGCGTTCCACAGGTAATATCAATTGTAGTTTTTTTTCTTTTATATACATATTTTCTTATCAGGCATACAGTCTACTTTCAGGATATATAAAGAAAACATCAAATCGTACACATTTATTTTTTCATCATTTTGGGGCGAAAATAACACCTTATCGGATACCCCTCCTTTCGAGCGCCACCACGCCATCTAGTGATTTTTATGCGTATCAAATGGTCCAACCCGTGTTACTAAAACCCAGTGACGCGGTAGGGCAGCCTATCTTTGTTTCGTTTAAGTTTCGTTTAAGTGGAAGTGATATTTCACAGATGGCGCTAAGTTTAGAATTTCAAAAATTAATAAACTGATGAAATATAATGTTTATTTGACATTAATTTAATTACACTGTTGTGTATTTTTATTTACACTGTTCATATTATGAATCAAATTTTTAAGTAATGTAAGCTCTTTACTGAGATTTTAAAAATCACGTAGTTACTTATGTCTGACTAGTATATTATACTTATCTATGTAATACAAAGTATTACACGTGTATTCCATACACTGCATTGTGAACCTAAAACCACTGTATGAAGAGCTACTATTCGAACATATGTTAAACAGTAATTAGTATGTCGTATATTTTTAAAATGTGTTATTTCCTGTATTGCAGATGCAGATCCGAATGTCCGCGACTGGTCAGGCAGGAAGCCGAGACAGTATCTAGTCCATATGGACACTTCGCTGTCACCAGGATCATATAGAAGTATGCTGCTACGCAAAAAATATTTACTTAAATCATTTTAATCGATTCAATTGTATTCGTTTAGTTAACAACCTTAGGAATGTAGGTAGTCTTGTTGATATAAGAGGAAGATCGTATAGAAACTGATACATTTATATTTTTATTAGCAAAACCTGACTATGGATGTTTTCAAAGAAAGTATTTCTTATCTATCATTACTATACTTCAAAGAACATACCGCGAATAGGTAGCCAAATTAAATGAGGTCAAAATAAGTAGTTTTATACAAGCGGCATGTTATAATTTGGTCACAACTGTAAACTGGCCATCAATAAAACATGTAGGTTGGTCGCACACGGCGTGACGTTATGTTTAATACCTATTAGTTTAAATAAAAGTGCCTGTGACCAATTCACATTCAATGTCTGGAATTTAAAAGACTGTAACCAAATTACATTATGACTAAACTTCAACCGTACAAACTGAACATCTGTTCCTATTAAAGGAATTATGGCCATTCCAGCTTTTCTACTTCATCTCACTTATGAACCCAAAAGGTTAAGATTTGTCACCATTTTATAGGTGCGGGGAGGTACCACAGGTCAAATGGGTATCCCTCCCTAATACGAGATGGCTACGCTGAATACGTCATTCGCTTAGAAGTAATTTTCATTTTGAAAATTTGCTTCTTTTGTGAACCTACTGTTCTTTCAGTAATAGACTTGACTAAACTCTTTCACGTATGATGTTTAGGTTTTATCGGCGCTGTCCGATACATCAGGCTGTCTGTAGCTATTGAACCTTCCTAGGAGAAGTAAGATGCAGGCATCTTCAAAATTATGTCAAATAGGCTTTATTAGCAACCTTCAACTAGGTTAACAAATTATTTAAATTAAAGTTTTAGACAACGGAAATCTGCAGATTGCTTTGCTCTTTAGCATAGGCCTCCTGGCTTTTCCATAGCTCGAGATGGTGAGATTTTCGCCTCCATATTTGAAATGGAATTCTTCTTTTCCCCTTTCCTTCTCTGGGATACCATTATGTTACTTCTGATGATATGACCTGCCCACTTCCATTTTAGTTTTTAATTGTGTAAGTCACGTCTGCTACATCTGTTTTATTTCTTATAAGATTAAGATTTACTGTTTTCTTTATTGTAATTGTAATAAGTTAAGTGTAGGTACCTAAATGAAGCATTTATTGTAATACAATCCAATAGATCTTTTCAGTTCTTATAAGTGTCAGTACAAATTGAATAACGAATCTGTCGTGCAGCAGAGGTGCCTAAGCGGAACATGTTTTACAGAGGCAGACACATATGATATACGTCGGACTGTAACCGCTCCTCCGGTCATAAGAGTCACTCCGAACACAATTAATACCCAATCAAGTAAGATAAACAAAACCGTGTCTGCGTCCTCACAGTGCTTACTTGCGTGTTATTGTTTCAATTTCGTACTTACATAATTAAATCATAATATCATCTTCGTACTGGTATGCCATTTTACAATCTGTATAACCAGCACCCTAATTGAGTAACACACTATTACTCTCAATTTGAATCACTTTGAAGCATATTGCTAATCCATTGCCCCATATGTTCGAAAAATGTGTCTGCTCAACAACGTAAATAACGTAATGAATGTTGTTGAATTGTCAAAATGAAACCCATTGCTAATTGCATTGATAGTGTGTTACGCAATTACCCTGCTGGTAAGTGTTCTGTCGTAAATAATAATAACATAGTAGCAAATGGTACATGCAAGTCGCCACCTATACATCAGTGAAGCCGTCAAGACGAGCATTACAAAGCTCAGAATTTAATCAATTTTAAAACCAGATAAACCTGGATAATGGATCGTAGTGGGTGATATTATGATTTGTTCTTTCACGTGGCACATCTCAGGGTTGCGGTATTTGTTAATTTTCTACGCATTGTAGTTAGTCAGAGGTTGTTTGTTATTTGTAATTCCACCTTGTTGTTGGGTAAAACAGATATAAAATTCTCAGAACATTTTAAGCTTGTCACATTACATACTATCTTCAATGCATGTAAGCGTGTTTACACCAAGCTATAAAAAGTGTCTTCTACACGTTGTGTCTACTGTTTTCGTTTAGCGTATGTCCGAAAGGTGGAAAATAAAATAGTTAATAAGACATACAACAAAAGCCGATATCGGACATAGCAGACAGAACCTCTATTTCACCTTTATAGACTTAGAAAAGGCCTTTGATAGGGTTCCCAGACATGAGAAGACTAGTATGGCAAGCAGTGCGGGCGCAGAATATACCAGAGACCTATGTCTATAAATTACATGATTTTTATAACTGCGTAAATCAGAAGCCCTGCAGGTATCACTGATCCATTCTGGGGGAAAGTTGGCGTCCATCAGGGTTCTGCATTCAGTCCATTGCTTTTTAACTTGTTTATGGATTATATCACGAAAGACTTACAGTCGAAAATCCCTTGTTGCACGTTATATGCGGATGACATCCTCCTAGTTACAAAAACTGCAATGGAGCTAAAAAACACTTTCAACACATGGCATGAAAAACCGGAAAACCTCGTATTGCGTATTAGCCGTCTAAAATCTGAATATATGGAGTGTGACCTAGGCGTGACAGAAAAGTTAAACTACAACCTACTGATGATAGATGTGTTCCCTCATCTCATCCTAAACACCCGCTTTAAATACATCGGGTCTATTCTTACAACTGATGCGCGCTTGGATCAGGATGTAACTCATCGAATAAACACCGGATGGTTAAAGTGGCGATCGCTCTCTGGAGTTCTTTATGATACCAGAATTAAAAAAATATATATATAAAAACAAAAGGCGAAATGTACAAAACTGGCGTGAGACTCACTGTGATGTTCGATGCTGGATGGTCATAAAGAAGCATGAAAACAACAGCTACACACAGGAAATGAATGCTGAGGATGCAGGGCGTGTCATTCGGCTGGATAAGGTCCGTAACGAATAGTTTCGAGTGTCTTTCAAAGTGGCCCCAATTTCAGACAAACTTAAAGATAGCAGACTCCGTTGGTAAGGAACGCGCTGAGATGACAACTACTCCGTGAAGACCGTTCTTAACATTTACACATAGCCAAGAAGTAGAGGCAAACCACCGGTCCCATGGTGGTCAACTGTCGCGAAAGACCTTAAATCTACAACTTTCACCTGAGACAGCCCGGGACCGACGTTCCTAGCGCAAATGCACAGGGAGGCCCGACCTCAGATAAACTGGTAAAAGGCAGGAGGAAGAAGAGTTGATAATATCAGGTTGGCACAAAAGTAATGAGACACCTAGTTTACGTTTTATATTTTTTATTATTATTGCAATACAAAAAGCTTAGTCAACCAAAATAAAAAAAAAATCAATATCAAAAGTCATGTATTTATTTGTTTATTTAATACTTCAAGCACATAAATGTACAGAGGCGGACTTAATACCATAGGCTTTTTCTACCAGTCAACCTTTGGGTGATGCAAAGACAAACAGTAGTAGGTGCAATCATGAAATTTGAGGAATAAATATTTTAAATATAAATATAATATGTACAATATATACCTAATTACATATAAATATAAGCACAAATAAATATACATAATATATATACTAGAAAGAAATAAAACAATGAGAAAATATTAGCGTTGTGATGTTACTGCCAGCTTCTTGCATTTATTCAAACATGGCTGAGAATCAGCACTTTTCGAACGTCAAAATAACAAAAGATATTCCCCCAATACGCCCGCCCTTCACCACTTCCTAATGAGGTAATCCTTTACTAAACTTTATCTATCAATTAGCATCTAAGACTTCTTGCCAACGACCCGGCAAAGTTTGGATGCCTTTCGCCCAGAATTCTGATGGCTGTGTCTCGAAAAAGTATTGCTATTGCTGTACCTATGCTCACCTTTCGGATCGGACAGGGTTTTTGTTACATGTCGTATAGATGCACTAAACATAATAATATTGTAAATAATGATTTTGGTAATATGATACTATTTCAGCACATACCAACAAATGCTAATCTATTTTATAATGCTGATTTAACTCATTGCAATGTTTTCAATGGTGCCTTGTTCACAAACTAAACTAAATTGAAGTTCAGTGCATCTTTTTCTTTCTATTTCATTAAAAAAAGGACAGAAGATAAATATTAGTTCACTCCTGTCAAATTAGTCAGCGCCTGAAGTAGGTATGTTTAGTTGCCAATTTTTTAATCACGTCTAAACTTGTCTATGGATTATCTTAATTTGACAGGACTTAACTAATATTTATCTTCTGTCCTTTTCTTAATGACATAGAAAGAAAAAGATGCACTGAACTTAAGAATTTAGTTTTTGAACAATATAATCGGCACCAATGTTTAGTAATTATCCTTAAACTTTTCTACAAATAATGATATTTCAACATTTGTTCTTGTCTTTTGTCCTGTGACCTCGTAATTTTGTATGTTTAAGTAAACTAATAATATTGTACAGTCTATGTTACCTAGTATTTCATTATTGATGCTTAAATGTTGAGTGCATCATTTGCAGAAAAAGAAGGATTTCTACGGATCGGTTCGCTTAACGTGAGGGTGAAGAAAACCACAGAAGCGTTTAGTAACTTCCTTGGTGTGGGCGCAACCAGATCTTCGGCGTACGTACCAAAGTCTACTCGCGACCGTGAAGAAAGGCGGTCTGACGACAGCGACCAGCTGAAGAGTTGGGGCTCTGCTGACAATATACAAGTAAGGATACGACTAATGTATTGCTTCAATATGATACGAGTATAGAACGTGTGAATGTGTAGGACTTGTTTGTGTAGTGTGTGTCTAATCATTGTTTTAGGTGCCTTTAACCAATAGGTACCAACATTTGTTGAATAAGTTACAAAGAAGCGTTATAATATAACAAGCAGTGGTAGTAAAACTGATCTCGAACTACCTGCAGGTACTCAGTCCTATTATTGGGGAGATTTTGAAACCTTTAAACACAGTTTTCCTTAACTCTAGAACCAGTGACATGAAACTACCTCTAACAGCCGGTCGATTCTGTAAAAATCTCACCGTAAAATCATAAGTGAAGTGAGCAGTGTCAATAGTGTTAATCCCTAATGACAGCTCACTCCACGCTCACTTCACCCAAGTTCTCACGGTGAGATGGTTACAGAATCGCACGGCAGGTCCATATTTGACATATCGACCAATCTCTGTATATTAAATATGAGATGACAAAGTTTTCAAAGCGACTGCTGAGCGTCAGAAACGAAGCAGCGGAGGCATGGAACTCGCCCTTGTATTTCAATGCAGCACTACACACTTGCGACGATATGCGTTGTACTTTGGCAGTGGTCTAACGTCGGCAAAGTGAGACATACGCGTCTAACGACTCGCAGATTAAATATATAGTAGGGGAGCCCAAGAAGGGATTTTTGAAGTGAGCGTGTCAGAAAATTATATAGGGAGAATCCTTGCATCCTTTAAAGTACCTCTACCAAGTATGAACCCTCCATATGGTGGGGTGTGTTGAGGGGAACCCGTCTGATTGGTAAAAAAAAATCGATCCATAGAAAAACTCGAGCGCGTCAGATTAAGAGAAAGTTGATTAATTACATTGAGAAGATTGTATATCTCAATAATCTGACAATTTGAGCGTGACATTAAGAAACAAGCAAGTCTCGAAGTTGTAAAAAAAAAACGTCACCTTGAAGTACTCGAGCGCGTTTCATTTTTTTTTTATTTTGAAGGAAACAATATTAGAATTACAAAGAACTAATAATCTGACAGTTTTCATGGGGCGATGTTAGTAGAATCGTGGAGCAAAGGTGAAGCGTACAGCGGCTGAGAGCTGTGTATTCACATTGACATTGATGAATTTTATATAAACAATGACATGGATATTTACTTTGTCAAGTATCTTATTTTTATTATTATTACTGTGAGTGTGAAGACTATGTGGGTCATTTCTTTTTTTCGGTTTTCCTTCTTAGTTAGTTTTAATCATGATCTGGCAGTTTGAGTCATTTATGCGGCCTACCCAAATGTCCTTTCATTGGTATTGTTCGTCGAATCGTAAGGCTCCTCAAGTTCTGAGTTGAGCTGCACGATTTTTGACAAATGCGTGCACTGACTGGACAGGTCCGCTCAATCTGTGTGGTTCTTTACTCAAAAGACCATTTCAGACACCAATCTACATGGTCTTCACATTATCTGACCAAGATTATGTCTGGACTTTAAAAGAGACTGTGACCTCTGAGTTTGTTTCGGCCTTTCTTCTCAGAGTAGTCAGATAGGAAACGCCGACCTCATCTAGTTTAAAAAAATATGATTGACATGTAAAAGTGTTTGTACAAACCTACTTACAGAAAATAAATCATTTATCACTTATTCCCCACTCCGCGTCTCACTTTCCTTCTCGCTCTTTCTCTATCTCTCACTCTCTCGCACCGTCCCTAAACTAACTAATGATCTATATTTAATTTTATATTAATAAATTATCCAATTTCTGTACGTAAATACGGATATATTATTTCTAAATTTCCTTCAAAATGGTCAGACTAGCGATATCCCTCCATATAATTGTCAGATTATTATTCAGGAGGACTATGACATCAACTTGACCCTCCTGCATAAAAATCTGACGCGCTGGAGTATCTCATGATCACCTTTTTTTTTACATATACAAAAATATATTATGAGTTTGTGTCATGTCCAAATCGTCAGATATTTTAATAGGACACTTTTTAAGCTTTAGTTGACATACACTTTGAATGTCTGACACGCTCGAATAACTTTTTTTTTTTTTTTTTTCAACCGCTAGTTACGGCCAGCCCCCTTGAATTAATCGTCAGATTAATATCTAATAGTTACCAGAAATATGATGCGCGTACATACTGTAAATGACTGACGCGCTCGAGTATTTCTAAGAATCGATTTTTTTTACTAATCAGACGGGTTCCCCTCAACACACCCCACCATATGGAGGGTTCATACTTGGTAGAGGTACATTAAAGGATGCAAGGATTCTCCCTATATAATTTTCTGACACGCTCGAGTCACTTCAAAAATCCCTTCTTGGGCTCCCCTACTAATACATCTGTAGTGTTATTCTGTAAAAATCTCAAAGTGATAATTCGGTTGAAGTGAGCTTAAAGTAATAATAATAATAATAATAATAATAATAATAAATCCCTGGACATTTCACACAGCACCATTTGTCCCAAGCTAAGCAACCTAATGCTTGTGTTATGGTAACAAGATGGCTGATAAACTACTTATATACAATTTTTTTTTTTTTTTGTAAATACATACATATTATAGATAGAAGTGAGCAGTCATTAGTGTCAGTCTCTAGCATCCGATGGAATAACAGCTCACTTCACTTAACTTCTCACGGTGAGATTCTAACAGAATCGACCGGCTGGTCGCTTACATTTCCTTTTAGACACATATTTACAAACTAAAATATAGATTTTAGTGTTTATAATTTCATATGCGTTTTAAATAAAAATGTTTCTTGAACAGAAAGATGACAAGCTGATGCCACCTCCTAATAACAACAAGGTGCGACGTCGTGGCGCTAGCGGCCGGCGAGGGCTCGGAGCGGCGCACAGCCGCAGCACGCCGTCCACACCTGACCAAGTAAATACAGGGTCCCATTAACCCTTTACCGCATAGAAAACCATATATGGTTTGACATGTTTACAGTTTATTTACTCTAAAAAAATAAAAAAACTAGCGTATAAATCCTAAATAATAAAACACAACTATTTTGTCTATCATTACTTGGACATAAAAACATAAAATAAAAAAAAAAACACTATAATTAATTCTGAAGCTTTAATAAAGACATTAAGTTTAAAAAAAAAAAATTGTAACTTATTTAATATATCATGCAGTAAAGGGTTAAAATAGATGGACAAATTTTAATACAGCGCTCAGCACGTCTAACAAAAGATATCCAAGCAAAAAAAAACACTGACTAAAGTGATTTTATTTTGACTTTAAATAATAAATAGCCGGCACGTTAGTGTATTTTCGTTAGCTGATTTATTTTTCTTATAAGTATCTAATGCGTTTTTCTTATATATATTTTTTTTTACCATTGTTCTTATTTTGGTGGACTGAATGATTTCTAAAAGTTTGTCCATCTATTTTAATAGGACCTTATATTTGAAGGACCTTTATACTTTGTATGAGCTCTAAAACGTACAACTACCGGAGTAAAACATTTGCAATTAAAATTTCCTCAAAGGAACACAAAATATACCTTACTTACCTATACTAATTTTCTCCAATGTTAGAAATAGCTGATTTAACAATTATTTTTTACAGCCTCGGGCTCAAATGGGTGTAAGTGAAGAAGGAGACTCTGATTCGGATTCGGCTGCAGGGTTCCATGCGGCATGGCGGCAGCAAAGGGCTTCGAATTGCACATAGGGCTACCTTCCTCTTCAGACGATCACAGCGTAAAGTATAGGGTGTCTCAGTAAGAGTGCACTTTTTCATTTTAAAACAAAAACCAGTATTTTATGACAGAGTTGTGATATTTTTAATGTATTGTAAAGAAGACATGTTCCGATTAAGTATGGAATAAAATATCCGGCAAATGACCCCCACGGTTCCGATGACAGGCTATTACTCTTTTCATGAAATTTTCCATGACTTGCACAGAGATGTGGCTGTATCTCACCGATGACGCGTTGGATTTCCGATTTGAGCTCGGGAATTGTTTCGGGTTTATTCGCATATACCCGAGATTTCACAAAACCCCAAAGGAAAAAATCGCACGGCGTTAAATTGCACGATCTAATTTTCGGCTAAAAATTGGCGAAGTTTGCGAGCGGTTTCAGCGTAACTTTCCCCATTTTTGTAATGAGTTTTCACAATTATAACGCGTGGATCTTTCGAAAAGCTCTCCATTTTTAATAATCGGAATAAACAGAGGTCACAGCTGTCAAATTTCAGAGTTGCAACTTGCATGAAAAAAAAAATATTCCAATTTTAAAAAGTGCACTCTTACTGAGACACCCTTTATCTCATTTTTGGTCCAAAGTAATGGATCCAAAGTAATGTATTAAACGCCACGTTAGGTAATTTTCTTTACGTGTTGAAGCAATAAAATGGTTATTCAAATGTAAAATAAAAAACCATCATAGACAGCCGCATCGGCAGAATTGTAAAGTATTTTTCTTATATTGTGGAAGTTACAAACCATCTTGTTCTATGTGTGTACGAATTAAGGAACAGTTTCTAAACCAATCATTGTTTATCATAATTATGATAAACAATTATTGGTTTAGAAACTGTTCATCCAAATTATTTGGATGTTATGTGGTGGCTCTTGACATATGAAACTGACAAATGTATTAAGCTCATGGTTCCTTTCAGCGGTTTACTCGATATCCTACATGTTTATGTATAAATTACGAATGAGTCCGAACCAAACCATTATCGTTAATGATATCGCTCCTATTTCTAAATGTCCGTTCGTTTCGTTAAATAAGCTGTATCCTTTACTTTGCTTTATGTCATTATTTCCCAGAATTTTGATCCTTATTAGCGGCACTATCGGATGCTGCAATAATAATAGATGTATTTTTTATAATCAACTTGTTCTATTCCTTATAAGAAAAACTGATTTTTCAAAAATCTACTGTTGCGGTATTAGTTTTAATCAAAATCGGCCCCGAGAATCCTTTAAATATTTTTTTACCTTTAGTTTCGGATTTGGTCGATTTTAAACATTCACAAGTCGGTTAAAAATAATTTTGTATTTGATGATCCTTCTTTTAATCTAGTCAAAGATGGCGGCCTAAGCAGAAGTGAAGTAGAAGGCTTATTTAGCAAAACTCACAAAAACGAACTATTATATTAATAGGAGCGATATCAGTAACGAGATTAAGTGCAGGGGTTCGTAATTACAATGAAACCTTGAATGGAAAGGTGTTACGACGTAAACAAGTAGGTATTGTAATGTTTTCATTAATTTTTTTATCTGTGGTTTTCCAGCTTTGTCAGTTTTATCAAACAATTGACGGGCACATCTGATTATTTTTTTAATTTTTACAGTTCGTGGATAGCCCATAGTGAGATTTTTTTCTATTTTTTTTTATTGTTCTTTATTTGTTTTAGTGTCTTAGTAAAATGATGAAATTATCAACCGTACTTTTGGTTTACTTCGTTCTAATTTTTCTAGTTAACTTTTAATCATTACGTTCAATTATTTGATATTTTTAAAGTTCTGTATGAAAATCTTCACAAAAGGGTCAGCTGCAAATTAAAATAACAATCAAAGCTATTCAGCTTTTAGAGAAATATACTCTCTGAATCAATGAAATTTCGTCATATTAGCTATAAAGCTCCTTCAATCCGTCAGATATTTATATGTTCACTACCAGGACATGGAACACTATTGCAGTGAATAACCTTTATCCTTTCTGAAAATCTTTTTGAAAGTTCACAAAATCTTAGTTTTCAAAGTCAAAATCAAGGAGAGCCCGTGATTTCTTCATCAGATTTGTCTATTTGTCGGGCCGTACACGATCATACTAAAATCAACGGCGCTGAAGATCACTGTTTTTACGGGCCCTTTTGGAAATTTAGAAAATAGAACCCACGGGACTCCTATCTGTAACTTTTCAAATACAACGTGTAACGTTAAATGCACAAAACCGCAGACACCCCAACTGATTTTTAATTCAATTGACCTATTTCAGAGAGAAAATAAGTCATTAAAACAATTTTAAAGGTTTTATGTGCTGTTTTAGTTTTACTGGCCATGCTGATCGTTTCTTGCGTCTGCGACGACGATTTATCGAGGGAGTAGTCGTCACCGCGCCGCAGCGCCGCGCTGACATTGGCTTGCTTGACCTATTAATAAATAGACACGGCAACGTTTTTAATGAAGATTTTTGAAAAATGTGACCTATATTAAAAAGTGTTTCAATTATTAATTTTGCTCGTTATTCTGATCAAACTATTTTCAGGTTTGCACAGTTAACGTTACACGTTGTATATTTTCGGTGTTTTCTCATGAGACCGCATCAACTTTTCGCCATGCATATGTATGCAAAGGTTAGCACTTCCACCATTGGCTTTTCTACTCAAGAATAACATTCAATTTGCAATTCCCAACGTCGATAAGTGCTTTTACAAATGATTCTCTACTTTATTTATGCTGAATTACTAGAAATCGTTAATCGACGAAGTAGGCTATACCTACTATGTCTTCATTTATACAAATAATACTGTAATATGTAGTTTAAAATGAAGTTTTATGACAAATTAAAACCTGTGCTTTAAAACAATATATAATTATATTACAATACGGATAATTCTGTTGGAGACTTGCCACAGTTGCCACATTCCACATTTTCAAGATTTAATTTAAGTACTTACCTATATGTATAAACCTTTGAAAATGTATTCGAAACATGTGATATTTTATGAAGTTCTTTTTAAAGGGATCAGTATTCTTTAAACATTCTGTTATTCACAATGAAGTGCCTTATTTTGTAATAATTAAGATTAAGAAAGTTTAATATTTGTATGAAACTGATGAAGTATATGACTTATGATTATTTATAGCTATGTGTATATTATGTAACGTGGTTTACTCACCCGACTGCAAAGAAGGGTCATGTTTTTAGTAATGATTTGATAGTTAGGTAAGTTAAGCTTATTTTGAATAAAATTTTTGATTTATAAAATCATCCTAGTACCTATTTCAGTACTCAGACGTAATTATGACACATCGACCTTTAGCAAGAGACTATCACACAGACATGACAGAGAAACGATCATACGACGCAACATAAAACCGAACTTTTCTAACACTGAATGTACTATATTTACGGCCGGGTACTGTAATTTGTTTTATTATATTTTGAAATTAACCTTTATTTTAATATTCATATACAACACCATGGCGTTAGTTCAAGGAAAGATTTATGTTAGTGAAACACCCTTAAACTCAAACCATTTATTTCAATTAAACCTATTACAGCCGCTTTTGAATTGTCAAGACGTCGTCGTTCAGTCAGATAGAAGAATAGAATAGAATAGAATAGAATACTTTTCATTATGTACACCATATAGATTACAGACATAAATATAGAAATTTTACAAAGGGTGACACAATGGGCGGTCTTATCGCTAAGAGCAATCTTTTAAAGACAACCTTTGGATGGATTGAAAAGGGAAGGAGAGACAAATACTGTAGGTAGTCTGTGGTGTACCATTTACACGATAAAATAAATACATACATAAAGTAAATTATACCAATCTAAATAAATATATACATATAACAATAGACATGAAACAGGAGTAAAGAAAATATAATGGTGCTGTTTAAGGAGAGAGGAAGTGATTTTTTATCATAATTTTAAAAGTGGACAAAGATTGAGCACGCCTTACCGACACGGGCAAGTCATTCCATAAGCGTACTGCTTGAACAGTAAAAGATTTGTCATAGAAACTGGTGGAATGCATCGGCAACTTGAGCCACAGTTCCTAACCTGGGGGTAATTAATTACCCCTGCGTGGGTAAAACTGGTATTCTGCGGGGTTAATGAGCTGGTAACAAAGATTATAAGACGAATAAGACCGAATCTAGCTCGCCAATGCATTTCATGCCCTAACTGTGTAATCAAATGACAATTCGAAGTCGCACTTCCATTGATGTGACATGATTGGGGTAAATCAATTTCCCTGGCAACTGAAAAACTGGGGTGACAAGATCGAAAAGGTTAGGGACCAGTGCACTAGAGAGTGAATAGGTTACTCTCGATAGACAAGCGTGCTCCATCGTCATCCACATCATCGCTTACCATCATGGGTGATAGCGGTCAAACGCGAGCCTATCAATAAAAAAAAAATACCAATCTTCAATCTGGTTCGAACGATTCATACTCTTTACATTCTCTTGTCTGTCAAAAATCGAAGTACAAGGTATTTAGTTTTGTCGCTGTGGAAAATATTTTAGAATGGACCTAATTAAACACACACAAAAAAAATCATCATAATATGTTCAGAGTAACCTGACATAGGTATAATGATCGGCATCGGCGGAGAAGTTTCAAGGTCACATGCGCGAAAGTAAAATAGACCTAATGCCTATGAGAGTACGGTGCTCAAAGTCATCCCCACTCCGTTTCTTTGGCGTCAAGATCCGTGTCGGGCATGATATGTTGTAATAAAAAATGAATTTTGGAAACTAAATCATTTTATTTCTGAACAATGCAATTTATTGTTTATAATAAATTCAAAAGAATATTTGGTAAGTAGGTAGGTACTTACTTTCATTCTCATAAGTCCTTTGCATATATTTTGTTTTATGCACGTCCACACTGTCGAACCACTTTTGTGTTGCCTTCTGACGTAATATTGATGTCCACCACGCAAAAGAATAGTTCCTCCTCTTCTTTTAATATACACAAACTCACAATTACTACATGAACTACTATTAGCAATTTCCGACATAGTGGAAGATCGGGTAGGGCGCGCATTAAGTAAAACAGTTGTTGCTTGTTTTTGATTTAGTATGTCAGATAGAGGGTAGTTAAAAAAATGGTATTTTGGCGTTACCTACAAAATAAATGAGATACATAAATAAATAAAACTACGAATTCCAGCCGGTCGATTCTGTAAAAATCTCACCGTGAAATCATAAGTGAAGTGAGCAGTGTCAATAGTGTTAATCCCTAATGACAGCTCACTCCACGCTCACTTCACCCAAGTTTTCACGGTGAGATGGTTACAGAATCGCACGGCAGTTCTTTACACGTACCATATTTAACGATCAAACGTTTAGTTGATTTAAGAGATACTCGTTATTGTGGGATAATCGTTAGGTAATAATTGGTAGGTTAAGAAATACGGAACAGTTTTGGAAAAACCGAGAAACTATGTCAACTGTATGACAACGCTGCGGGCTAGCAACCTGGTTTCTCACCATGAGTCCTTCAGAATGGATGTGGGATGATTTAGGTGAGTACCTTAAGGAAGTTAATGGTCCTGAAATGGCGAACAAGAACATTAATGAATTAGTTGCACTAGAACCTGTATCCACTTATCGATTTATTGATAACAAGCTTAAAGCTATGTTGGACTTCATTATGTCATCCGATGAGCCGCTTGGAAAAGTAATACATTACTTTTGGAGACGAGAATATCAATCGCCTGGAGCGCAACACTCATTTAATGTTATGGGTAAAGACGCCCCCATACTTCATGAGCGTCTTCGATATGAGCACAAATAAAATGGACACAACTGATAATAACGCTGACAGTTTACGCTGTTTTGTGAGTGGAACCGGTTACACTGGAAAGAGCTTTTTAATAAAAACTGAAAGTTTGGGTTAAGACGTATTTAAAGAAAAAAGTGACATATAGTGTTCCAACAGGCATAGCGGCATTCAATTTGAATGGATTGACTGTACATAGACTATTGCAGCTGCCTGTGGAACACAAGCAAACACCGAAGTCCACTGACGTCACATACCAATGTCACAGAAAAGCCACTTTCTGATGAAGTGCTTCAAGTTCTAAGATCAGATTTGAAAGAATTTGTGTTGTTTATCATTCTTGTTTTTTATTTTTTTTTTTTTTTTTTTTTTTGTTTTTTTTTTGTTGGCTAAGTGTCGATGATATCCAATGTTACTTTAACATGTATTCATTTAGGTACGCTTGTCTGAGATATTCGACGATCAGAATGGGTGGTTTGGAAAAAACATCTTGTAGTTTTCTGGGAATTATTGCAGCTTCCGTCGGTAAGAGAAAAGTCACCTTTTGAAAAACTCAACTGCTGAAACTAACAAGTTGTTATGTTCCCTCAGTACCTATGCCAAATCTGTGGATTAAACTGTTCATATACGATGAACTTACTATTAACATGCGACAGCTCAATGATTCTGAATTTGTTGAAATGCTAAATAGAATAAGATTAGGTGTGACTACATAAAAAGACCGCAACTTATTCTCGACTAGATTAATAACTCTCAAATCAGATTCAAATGAAAACAGATTATTAATTGAAATAATTGAACACCTCTCGAAACTCGGTATTGTGGCGTTACCTACAAAAAACGTGTCACCAATTAAATACTGCAATGCTTAGACCTCTCCCACATCCTGAAATAAAGCTTACAGGTTGTAGATAGCATAGATTGCCCCAGGTACCTAACAAAAAGAGCTCGTGAATGCATAAAAAATATGAAGACGATGGTTCTATGACTGCGGGCCTGGAAGAGAACATAATTATAAAAATAGGAGAAAAATTCATGTTAAGGCGAAATATTGCCGTGAGTCTTGATTAAGTTAATGTTTCTATTGGTATAGTGCAAAGAGTAAAGGTTGATCCGGAAAATACGACAATAATTAAGAAAATATACATTACATTTAGTAAAGAACATGTTTACGAGCTTGGTCCGGTCAAAACGAAATTTGAAATTATTAATAGAGCTTATGTTCATCGCGAACAGTTTTCCATATGTACCTATAGCATATGCTATAACTATGCACAAACGTCAGGGCCTAGGTCTAAATAATGCGCTGATGGATATCGGTTCTGCAGTATTCACATCCGGTCAAGCTCACGTGGTACTTTCGAGAGTTACAAGTCTGCGCGGCTTACATCTAATTAATGTCGACTTTGGAAGTATTAAAGCGCAGGAATCCTCAATTTGTGAATACAATAGACTAAGAAGCATTTACCGTCCAGACTTGACAAACATTGTAACATCAAAGCCTCCGAGAAAAACCCATAGAGACAGGGAATGGGCTTTGAGAAAAACTGTAGCTGAAGCTCAAGAAGTACCTAGTACCGGAAAAGAAAAAGAGGAAGACTACCTACAAAAATAAGAAAAGCTCATAAGACAGAGTGGGCTTTAAGAACATCTGTTGTTAGTATTCAAGAAGTAGAAGGTACCGGAAAGGAAAAAGTAGGACTATCTACAAAAAGAAATGAGATGTCATCAAAAACATAACTTGTAAAAAAAGCCAAGCCTCGTAACTCAGTTCTTCCACCGTTAAATTTTATGCAGTTTCTACTTAAGGGCCTTTCTGTCTTAAGTTATTACGTAATTAGCTAACCTAACAACATCTTATAGTGACCATATCAATATTAAAAATCATTTATGTTTTAAATAAATAGATTGACTTGGCCATCGCATGAAAACACAACGTATCTCACACTTCATTCAATTTATTTATTCCGTTTATTTCAAATTGCGTGAAACTGATATTTCTGTTTTCCTGTGTGTAATTGAAGGACTATAATGAATGTGGAAGATGGTACAGCATTTACTCCAGAAGGATGTTGTCTTAATTTTTCAGTAATGATTTCAACGCAATGTGCGATGACATTGTCCGAGACGATGTGTGGTAACTTTGGGTCTAAAAAGTGCGCTATGGTAGAATCATAATAGAATAATATTATGAATCATATTACAAATTGTAAAAGGATCACAAACTGATAATTCATAATATTATCTGCATACAATTCATATAACGCTATTCATGTGTTTGACAGTTTTGTATAGAGATTCGTAAAATGGTCCACAAATTATGAATCTCTATTGAATTTTAATGTCAAATAGCAAAATAATAAGAAAGTTAGCCAAGAGCCACATCTCACAATTTATTTTGAGGATTTTGTGAAGAAATATTCTAATAATGGCAGATTTAGCCCTTTATGAAAATTTTCTTGAGCACGTGCGGGTTTTGGAGGCCATTGTATATCGCCGACGAAGTGTAGCTCGGAAAATGGACATTGCCTTAGAAATGCCAAACCTCGAGGTTGTTGGGGTATGTATATACATGTAGAATAGATAAAATTGTGTTTCGTGACCTCATTTATGAGCTGGAACCGTACATGTGTACCCGCCGCGATGGCATAGTATCTACTACCTTCAAGGCAAGTAAAAGGATTGTGATAAAATAGTCTGTTTTAATTAACGACACTATGATCTATGCCAAACCAGGTGTCCCAGGAATCAACGTCAAGCCAGAAACAGGTGAGAGGCCAAGTCGTGACAGTTATCAGAAAAATATCTTAAAAAATCTTAGTCATGTACAGACGCCAGCACATCAAGCTACTACAATCTGTCAGATTTCTTTAATAGATTTTCAAATTTATCGCTTAATCATAAGGTTCAAAGTTCATTGGGAAAATCTGACAGTTTCGGGTAGCTTGATGTGCTGGCGTCTGTACCTACTTTCAAATTAAAAGTATCAAAAAAATTATCGGAAAACCTCCAACCCTGTGATGATCGTTCAAGTCCTGTGACTACAAAAAAATAACTCTTAGATTTTTCTGTATTGTAACCTTGATCTTTGTAAATTGCAGTTTAAAATTAAAACAGAAAAGAAAAATGTTCATTCTGCACAAATGAAACATACAAAAAAACATAAAATATACACATACGACGTAGCGTAAAAAAAAATGTTGGATTTTAAAACTAATTCAAAATAATTATATCAACCAATGACGGCCACTGGACAACAGTGGCTGTTTACTACTACTTTCAAATCTTCGTCGTATTCGGTTTTCCAGCCTTGCATCATGTGTGCTGCCCCTACAGTGTCAGTGCTAATATGTCTATTATCTTTAATTGGGAATATAAACCGCATAAATTGTGCCGCTTTATTTGCCAAAGCGAGAGCCACGTTCACGTACATTCATAATAGACTTTTGGCCAAGTCCATGAATGTCTGTTGCATCATCTTGAACTTCTTGCCTAGCCCACGTCCTCAGAGCAGTACAAACTTGAAGTTCTACAGCCAGCCCGCCACCGCGAGCTTGCGGTTCGATATCACTTCTAAGTAACTCATCTGTTTTCCGTACATATGTACATATATTTGACTGAATCTATGTTTCAGTCGAAAGTCTGTCTTGTAAAGTAAAAGGATCGAAACAATTTTTGTAACATTTTCTTCTTCTTTGTGGTTTTTCATGGTCCATTTCAACAAAAACATCGAAATAATGCAAATAATCAATCATTGAGACTGATATTTGGATGCGGACGTTCCTAAAACTTGCCCGCCGTCTCCGGGTACTACGGTTACGCGCTCAATATTTACAGGGGTTGAGGAGTAAATAACAGTTGCGTAATTTCTCATAAAATAAAATATCCTGCTATAATAGATGTGTACAAGTGATTAAGCGTTATAACTCTGGTATACGTCATGTGTAATCTTTACTAGTGAGGCTGCTACAGGCGCATTGATGTAAACACGTTCGCTTCGAATAGCGCTATATCATTTTCTAGCCACTCATCCAATTTCTCTAAATAATGTTCCGTAAAGTACTTATTATTTGTATTGCTTTGGAAAACTGAGGGTCCGTTGCATTCCTTCTGTTTTGGGTTTAAAGAACTTTATTTCTCATAAGAACTTAAAAATAACAGTTCGCTATTATAATGAGATACTTAAGTGATTATAATACTAGTACTATTAACATTAGTTACCTCTACCGTGCTGGAGCCATTATATTAGCATAATTCTTCTGTCTTATGTTATTTCAAATGTTGTGATGTATTTGCCTTAATCTGCGTTGGAATGTGTTTATATTGTCACATTTAAGCTATGCACCTTCTACCAATATTGTTTTTTTCCTTAATTAGTGCGAGCGTGCGCTGGTTTTAACTCGATTTTGTTTTTATTCTTAACGTTGTATGTTATATTTTTCATACGTAGCTGTATGTTTGATTGAACAGATTTGGTGAAGATTTTTTTAATAAGGACGCAAGTGTAGTATTTGTAAAGATGAGTTATAATGAGTAGTTTGGTTTTTTTTATAGTAGATATTCTTGTCGTAGTTAAATAATGATAGTGAAATATTTTTTTATAATTTTGTTTTGTATTCTTTGTAGTGGGTCTAGGTAAGTTTGCGTGGCTGACCCCCATAGCTCAACTAAATATTCAAGATGAAATTTAAGCAGAGAGTTATTTATATTATTTTACGTACATTTTTGGAATGCAGTTAAGCTGCCAGTAATGACATTAACTTTGTTTTGACATGGTTGATGTGAAGTTTCCAAGTTAGTTTGTCATCTACATGTAATCCTAGACATTTTTCATAGGTTGACAGTTTGAGAACTTCTTTTAAATCTATTGTGAGTGATGTGAACTCCGGTAACGGTTTGTTTATTGCGCAAAAAAACATGAAAGATGTTTTTGCGGCGTTAATTTTAAGTAAATTACATTTTAAGGCTCGTACAGACAGGCGCGACGCGACGGCGCGACGTGATTCTGCGATATTATATCTCTAGAACAATTTCTATGGAAACGCGCGAGACCATTCACACAGGGGCGATCTGTCGCGCCGCAACATGGTTGCGCCGCGACTCCAATAGGTACATTTTGTATGGCGACGCGGCGATATCGCGGTGATATTCGCGCAGCGGCCGCGACGCCGTACAAAATGTTCCTTTTTTATGGCGACGCGACGATATCGCGGTAGCGGCCGCGATTCGCGTCGCTCTAGTGTGAAAGGTGTTGCGGCGCGATAATATCGCAGAATCGGCCAGCGCCACGTCGCGCGACAAGTCGCGCCAGTCTGCACGAGCCTTCATTCATTCCATTCGTTCAGCAGGTCAAGGTCGTTTTGTTCCCCGTTATAATGTTATGAATAGAATTATTGAAATAAAATAGACATGTGTCATCCGCGTATAGAGTTAAGTGCCCTTTAAGCCCTATTGTATTTCTTATTGATATTATTAACATAGATTAGAAAGAGTAGTGAGCTAATAACCGAATCTTGGTTAAGTTACGTAGACGTATAAAAAAAGTCTTCATGGAAACCAGTTACGAAACCCCGGTTTCCTTGACGGCCGAAGCGGATTTCGGAGGTCTCTGGTGAAGTTGAGAGACCAATGAAGATCTTCATCTTGCGACACCACTTTGTGAGAGAGGCAGTTGAGCATGGCCATATTGAATAAGAGTATATAGAGACAAGTCGTAAGGTTGCGGATGTTTTAACGAAACCTCTGTTGAAAGAGAAGTTCAACTGGTGTACGCTAGGTATGGGTGTTGTGTCTCTGATGGATAAAAGTAGAGAAATTAATAAAAAGAGATGTTTTTTGATATCAATCCTTTTTGTTCTGTGTAACGGTCACCCGATTGCCAGCCATGCCAAAGCCATGCCATGCCGTGTCGTCTTGGTTCAGCCAAAGCCACAGCCACAGCCTCAGCCAAAGCCATAGCCATGACAACCAAGTACGCCACGGCAGCCACAGTAAAGAGAAAGTCAATTGACTAGCACGTCACGTGCGCTTGTCAACCTAACGCGATGGGCGTTACCGAGCGGCGATCCCCTCCTCGATTTAGAGTGGTGGTAAACTTATAAATAGGTCGCGCAGCGCATTTGGTGATATATTTCTGATCTAGAACCTAGCCTAAGCCGAAACTCTGTTCAATTATAATTTATACAATAAATACCTACAATCGAGAAAATTGTTTTTCGCTATCCTGTGTTTCACTCAGAAGTGGGATGAAGCGAAATCGCCGTGAACTTCATGGACGTGGGGTGCGTCCACCCGGACGGGACCCCTCGAGCGACGCCGAGCAAGATGAAGACGGCGATTCTACACCACCGCCCGCTAGAAAAATTCTGAAACACCTTCTGCAAAATGAGGTCTACAAGGCCGTCCGCGAACTGGATTCAGATATCGGTACATCCAAAAATCATCGTGCTGCATCCCTCATTCCTGAATTCGACCCGGATGGCGAAGATTGCACAGTATCAGTATGGTTAAGAAAAATCGATCAACTCGGCGACATACATCGTTGGAGCGATGAGATAAAGGCATTCCATCTGCAAGACAAACTACGGGGACAAGCTCGCAAATGGTACAACCGACTCGACGAGTATAATTACTCGTGGGACGAGTGGAAACAGATGCTGCTGCGTGCCTTTCCAAAACATCGGGACTACAGTGCATTGTTGGACGAGATGATGCAAAGACGGAAGATGACTAATGAAACAATGACCAAGTATTATCAAGATAAAGTATCCATGTGCTTCCGTTGTAAGCTATCAGACAGCGCCAGTGTCTCGTGCATCATTCGAGGCCTACCCTCATCTTTGCAACCAAATGCACGAGCTTTCCAATGTGAACGCCCTGATGAACTATATGAAGCATTTCTTTGTGCCCTCGACGACTACCGCGGCCCCGCGCCAGATATTCGCCTACCGAGTAAGGATCCTCGCCCAATACCTGCCGAAAAGAAGACTTTTACGGAGAGTGATCCGTGCCCACGCTGTAAGAAGACGGGTCACATGTTGCGAAATTGTACGATGCCCGATCAACGTGTGTGCTTTAAATGTGGTAAGCAAGGCCACATCGCTACCCGCTGCAATAATTCATCTGCAACCACTCTTCAAAAATCTACGTTTGATGTGAACAATAGCGTCAGGGACATTAAGATAATCCAAAACTACAATGACACCTACAAGAAAATAGCTAAGATCAACGGAGCCCACGTGAAGACCTACATCGATACCGGAAGCCAGGTGAACGTGATGACCAGTCAGATCTCCAAATTACTATCTCTCGACGTCATACCTACGAGTACGATCCTAAAAGGCTTTGCCGGCGGGTTAATTACTTCCCGTGGAGAAGTAAAATTTAATCTGGAAATAGACGGTATTCAAGTTACTTGCGATGCGTATCTGACAGACATCGAGATGGGTGACATTCATTTACTCATCGGTCAACCCGTCATCAATGCCAGCGACATTACACTCATCGTAAGCAACGGAACAGCCACACTGATGCGCGAATCTGACTCCATGCCAAAGGAAGATGTGGTTGAAGAGCTCCACAAGTTCAAGATTGTAACGACTATGCGAGAAACGTTGCCACCAGGAGCTTCCATCATCAAGGTCCTGATAGTGGGCAACCGCCAGAACTACGATATCTGTACCGCTGCACGCCACTACGAGCTTCAAGGAGTTTCCTACTCCCTGCCCGCCACTCTCCTTCGAGGCGACAGCGGACACATCAAGGTCATCAACACCGGGGCTGAAGACATCGTGTGGGAGGCTGGCCAGGTCCTCACACGCGCCGAGAGCTGCGACACATCACCCACCATAAGTCAGGTTAGCCAAGCCAAGCCACATTTGCCTTTAAAGCCTTCTGATCTATCTATTTCATGTGATTTGCCTAAATTAACTGTGCCGGAAAATATGCCTTTTGTTTTGTCTGTGGATAAAGATTCAAATCTGAGCATAGGTGGAGTTTTGTTAGACGACATAAAAATAGGCAATTTGAGTGAAATGGAACGTAAAGATTTAATCAAATTGCTAATTAGATTCAAACAAAGCTTCGCAGCCAGCACTAAAGATCTCGGCTGCACAAATTTAATTCAAATGCCAATTACTTTGATTACCGATAAGCCCGTTTATCGACAACCATATAGACTATCGCACTGTGAACAAGAAGTAGTAAAATCTAAAGTTTCTGAATTATTAGAAGCCGGTATTATTAAAGAATCAGAGTCCAACTATGCTTCTCCAGTGATATTGGTAAAAAAAAGGAACGGGGATAGCAGACTGTGCATAGATTATCGCGCACTTAACGCCATAACCGTTAAAGATAGATATCCGTTACCTAATATTGAAGATCATATTTCTAAGTTAGCCGGTAAAAAATATTTTACGTGTTTAGATATGTCTCAAGGTTACCATCAATTGGCGTTAAAACCCGAAGATACTCATAAAAGTGCATTTATTTGTCAGTCCGGTCAATTTGAATATGTTCGTGTTCCATTCGGTTTAGCTAATTATCCGTCAGTTTTCATGCGTTTAATTAACAAAATAGTGAACTCCATCCAATTTTCCCAAAATGGCGGTAGTAGCGATTCATGCGAGATTTTAGCTTTTCTAGATGACATATTGGTACCCTCAGTCGACGTTAAATCTGGTCTTGACATGTTAGAGGTTGTGTTAAATAAATTCGAAACCGAGAATCTGAAATTAAATATGAAAAAGTGTACGTTTTTAGAAACTCGAGTAACGTATTTAGGACATGAAATTTCCGAATGTGGTGTGCAACCGGCAGAGTCAAAATTAGCCGCCGTGTCACAGTTTCCGGTGCCCAAAAATGTACACGAAGTTCGACAGTTTATCGGGTTATGTAGCTATTTCCGTAAGTTTATTCATAAATTTGCTCAAATTGCCCGTGCCTTAACAAATTTAACAAAGAAAAACGTTGCATGGGATTGGGGTAGTGAACAATCAGAGAGTTTTAATGAATTAAAAAAGTGTTTGTGCTCCAAACCGGTGTTAGCGATATACGATCCCGAGCTAGAAATAGAAATACATACGGACGCTTGTAAGCTAGGCATAGCGGGTATATTATTTCAAAAACAAATTGATGGTACTTTAAGACCGGTAATGTATTTCAGTCGTGTAACTTCTAAACAAGAAAGCGTATATCACAGCTACGAACTCGAAACACTAGCGGTTGTAGAATCTTTGAAAAAGTTCCGCGTTTATGTAATTGGTAAACATGTAAAAATTGTTACGGATTGTACCGCGGTGCGTTCCACTTTGACAAAACGTGACATTATTCCGCGGATAGCCAGATGGTGGTTGATGATTCAAGATTACGATATAAGTGTAGAATACCGACCGGGTGAGCGCATGAGACATGTCGATGCACTTAGTCGAAATCCTGTTGACGCGCTTAATGTTAATCGCCTAGAAGTGTCTGATTGGTTCTTTACAGTTCAGTATCAAGATGAAAAAGTCAAAAACATAATTGATCGATTAAAATCTGGTTCAGCAGAGCGCGACTTAACAAAGGATTTCGTACTGATAGATGATAGGTTATACCGGAAAACTCTGTGCGGTAATCGTCTTGTAGTGCCGGGACCAGCTAGGTGGAAAATTGTTCAAATGCACCATGATGAAATAGGCCATGTAGGGTTCAAGCGCTGCATCGAGCTTATTAAAAATGACTACTGGTTTCCGAGAATGACGCGGTTTATTCGGAAATACGTTGCGGCGTGTTTACATTGCGCTTACGGAAAAGGGGAGCACGGGAAAAAGGAGGGTATGTTGCATCCTATTCCCAAACCAACTGAACCGTTCAGAACAGTACATGTAGATCACTTAGGACCGTTCTGTAAGACGAAGAAAGGCTATATGTACATGCTAGTGATAACCGATTCATTTACAAAGTTTGTAATTGCGGAACCAACTCGGACAGTAAACTCAATCGAGACGGTCAGGTTATTAAAACGAATTTTCGCTTTGTTTGGATACCCGGATAGAGTAGTGTCGGATCACGGAAAAGCCTTTACTAGTAGATATTTTAAGAAGTTTGCTACAGACAAACAGTTCAAGCATACTTTAACTGCTATCGCTTGTCCTCGAGCTAACGGCCAAGTTGAACGTACCAACAGAACCATTTTGAACGCGTTACGAGCTACCGACCCTAGTGAAGCCGCGAACAATTGGTCTAATAATTTACCTGACGTGATCTGGGGTATAAATAACACTTTAAACGACACAACCGGATATAAACCTTACGACTTGGTGTTTTCACGGAGTAGTAGGCCGGCATGTGATGTTTCTATTCCGGGGCGGGTAGTCGAATCGACTCACGTGAAACGCACCAAGGCTAGGCAGCGCATTGAAAAAGCTAGCGCTAAAATGAAACACCATTTTGATAAGCGTCGTAAGCCATGTCACACATATAAGAAAGGTGATTTAGTACTTTGGAAACAGGCTCCTACAAGTAGCGCGGCTAAAGTCAGTACTAAACTAGATGATCTCTACTCAGGGCCGTATATTGTCACAAAAGTTGTTGGTAAGGACAGATACAGGATCAGGAGCATAAAAGGTTTGAGAGGGTATAAGAACTTCATGGGTTTAGTATCTGCTGACTCCTTGCGACCCTATCAAAGTGTGGCTCCTGGATCTGACAGTGCCAGCAGCTCTGATGAGCAGTTAGAGACAGAGGACCTAATTGATTTACTGGAAAGCTAATTGTGTTCCCTTTTCCCATTGCGGGAGCAATTGTTTCAGGATGGCCGACTGTAACGGTCACCCGATTGCCAGCCATGCCAAAGCCATGCCATGCCGTGTCGTCTTGGTGCAGCCAAAGCCACAGCCACAGCCTCAGCCAAAGCCATAGCCATGACAACCAAGTACGCCACGGCAGCCACAGTAAAGAGAAAGTCAATTGACTAGCACGTCACGTGCGCTTGTCAACCTAACGCGATGGGCGTTACCGAGCGGCGATCCCCTCCTCGATTTAGAGTGGTGGTAAACTTATAAATAGGTCGCGCAGCGCATTTGGTGATATATTTCTGATCTAGAACCTAGCCTAAGCCGAAACTCTGTTCAATTATAATTTATACAATAAATACCTACAATCGAGAAAATTGTTTTTCGCTATCCTGTGTTTCATCTGTGTAAATTTATTTTTCTACGTTTTCTTTTTGTATGTTCCATCTTACCTATTATGTTGTCAAAGAGAATAAAACAAAAAAATATAAGTCTTATTTATCTAACGTTTTTCACAAACTCCCGCATTCCACAATACTGCAAACACTCTGCACGCTAGTGGGACTTGAGTAGCCCTACTACCAAAACTGTTTTTATAAGTTTTCCGAATAAAACGCCCAGTACTATTTGCCACCAAACGGGTCGTAGCTTGAGCACCGGGGTGGCTAAGTAGTGATGTTCGTCAGAAAACGTGTGGGGATTCTCACACATTTTCTAACGCGAGGGTGAATACGGCGTAAATACTCTTTTGCTGGATTTTATGTTTACCATTCAATTCATTCAGAAATATGGTAACTATTCTCTGTCACAGCTGTCATACCAGCTGCAATAAAATACTCTTTATTGCATAGTAGTTCAGTTCCAAACTCAACCGTTCCGAACGAGAATTCTAACTCAGCGATTGAAGTTAAATCAGCGGTGTCAAACCTGCAGACATCGTTATCAGCAGGTGAAGCATAAACATAACGTGCCACAATTCTCAAAGAGCACATACCTGAGAAGAGGATGGTTTCTTCAAGTTCCACCAGAATTAAGTTACATTAAACACAGTGTTTGGTTGCATTCTTTCCGGAACAGTATCAAATAACAGTTCATGTGATTCATTATCATCCTGTCAATAAAAGAGTTTAATTTGCAAGAATCGAATGAACAGCGAACCAAGATATGAAGATTATTTAATAAATAAAGAGATCGAAGAAACAACAGATGTTTGCATAAAATATGTCGAGCAATTTGAATTTGGTGAAGGCATTGCAAATATAGGAAGTCTCAAAGCAAAAAGCAAATTAAAACCCTTTTTGCCGAATATTGGAACTGGATGATGGAGGAATTCTTCGCGTCGCGTTCATCATAAATAATTTAGATAAGAACATAAAACATCGCGTTATATTACCACAAACACTAATACCAATTTAGTCATTGATTAGGCTCACCAAAAGACTCTTCATGGAGGTCTAACATTCATGTTGAATCTTTAGAGTATCAGATATTGTCCAGTTTTACTCAACTTACTAGTTAAGGCATGTGTAGGCGGTACTTGGGGAATAATCAACTCAATTCATGGGTCAGTTACTGTCTACTTAAGTCACACCAGCAAGACAGTTTCAATGCATCGATGTGGTCTTGGCTAGTCCCATCAACATCTCGACGTCCAAAGCTCGAGGTCACCATTCTCATAAGGGATATACTCGTATTTGCATGTTTACCTATTTGCATGGTTACCAACACTGTACAAGAAGCTCATCATCTGCCTAGCCTTTTCCCAGCTATGTTGGGGTCGGCTTCCAGTCTAACCGGATGCAGCTGAATACCAGTATTTTACATGGAGCAACTGCCTATCTGACCTCCAGAACCCAGTTACTGGGTAATACGATACCCCTAGGTAAGACTGGTTAGACTTTCAGGCTTCTGACTACCCGTAACGACTGTCAAAGATCTACGAATGACAGCCAGGACCAATGGCTCAACGTGTTTTACGAGGCACGGAGGGGTCTCGGTATGTAAAGATGGTCACCCATCCACAGACCAACCGCGGCTAGCGCAGATTAACCTGATCGATCGACCTGTGCGGCTGTTATTATTTAGCCACGGGCCCTGTTGAGACCGCTCCACTCAACATCACCGCGCGCTAGCGGCAGTGAACGAGGGGTGCGGGGACAGCGGGGAGTCAGCCGGCCGACGGCCGTGCATTAAGGCGAGCAACAGCTGACGGCCGAGCGTGGGCCCCCGCGCCACACCGCCACGACAGTCAGCTGTTGCTCGCCTTAATGCACGGCTGCGCTTGCGCGTCTTACATCTCATACATGTCATTAATTTATTCAACCGACCGTTGTAATTTCTTTACTTTCCTTCTTTATTATACATACTTCTTGTTATACAGTCCGCTATCCTTTCATTTTGCCCATCCACGAGCTATCGTCGCGACTATTGATCCTTCGATTGTTCATTGGTCCTTCTACCGTCAACGTTTGAACCAAACAAAGAAAAAACGGCGATTTTCAAATTTAAAAATCAACGGTTCGTCGGTTCGAGAACAAAAAACTTCATCTTCGAGCTCAAGTTCACAAGAGGTCTTCGTTTTCTACGTGTCATCGCCTGCATTTGGTCATCGTGAACGTCGATACGGCAACAGCCGTCTTCATCGAGTTCACACCAACGGGCGGCGCAAGAAAAGATCGTCGAAACTTGGGGCAAGAAGACTTTGAAGACAACTTTACGTCAACATTCGTCAATTGGCATCGGGAAGATCACAGGATCTACACATCGGAGCCACAGCCGTCAGCTCATCATCAGAGGTTGACAGCATAAAACCGTGAGAACGTTCCAATTCCTTTGTTCCTACATTTTACATAATCATCTTACTTAATTTCAACTTATTTAATAGTTACATTTTCAAATAGTAATCTCGTCATCCATAATCTTCAGCCTATCAACTTGTTTAGACAGTTTCCTTTGTTTTATACAGTACAGGTTTAAATAAGCCATATAAATAGCAGTGATTTTTATATTTTATTCATTTGATATTTTTAGGTATTCAATCACAGTTATTATTTGTGACATTTTTATTCTTAATCGTATTTCCAATTAATATATTTTGCATTATTCCATCTAATTGAATTGAATTCCTTTTGTTTTGTGTAAAGAAAACATTGCGTCATCCGCTTAGCATTACTCAGCAGATTCGAAACACCTAGCGCTTTTGTAATAGCAATCGCATTTCTTACTGCTTATAGCTTCCGTGCCTACTTCACAACTTGTTGCTAATCGTTTACTATCAGTAATTTTCGCTTAACAATTATTACTCTTTTTTGTCTTCTCTTTCTTACTGCAACCGTTAAATTCTCACTGTCATGGCTGACATGAAAAGTTTTATTAAGAAGCGAGCTTCAATTAAAGCCAAGCTAACGCAGTTCAATAATTATTTGAATATTTCTAAGTCTTGCGAAAAGTTGAGTGAGGTACAAGTCGTTGAAATCGAATATCGACTTAATATATTTGGAAGCCTATATAAGAAATATGATACATTACAGGATGAATTGGAGGCGTTGGTGGATGACCCCAGCGAGCAATATGCGGAACGCGAAGAATTTGAAAAGCTGTACTACGGCTTGGTGGCTTCTGCACGCCAGCTGATCACCGGTGCAAGAAAGCTTCTTAAGGGGGATTCCGTAAGCGAGGTGGATTCTTGTATTGCTAGTACACACAAACACAATTCAATTCGTTTACCCAAAATTGACTTACCCAAGTTTTCGGGTAGCTATCATGATTGGCTGGAGTTTAGAGATACCTTTGTTTCTATAGTACACAACAACACATCCTTGGATAAAATAAATAAGTTACACTATTTGCGCGCTTCCTTAAAGGGTAGTGCTTCTCTTGTTGTTGATAACCTTGACTTCAGGTCAGAAAACTACGACGCTGCCTGGAAGTTACTTTGTGAGAGGTATGACAACAAAAGATTGCTTGTCAACAATCATGTGCAAGCACTCTTTAATGTTCAGCCAATAGATAGAGAGTTAAGTAAGTCATTACGTTACATAATTGACACAACAAATAAAAATCTTAGGGCTTTGGCTACCCTTGGTCAACCCGTTCAAAACGCCTTCGTTGATGTGCTTATCATTTACATAATGACCAGTAAGCTCGACCACGTTACAAATCGTCAGTGGGAGGAGCACAGAAACACTTTTTCCGAACTTCCTACGTTATCTGCGTTCACTAGCTTCATCAGTAGCAGAGCTGACTTACTGGAGACACTTGAGGAGTCTAAGCCTATAACAACTGCTAAGAATGAACACACCGCACCTGCGACCAAGTCTAAGAGCAGTACTGTACACGATAAGTCGTTAAAACCATTGTCATGTCCCATGTGTCGTCAGGATCATTTTATTTTTGCATGCGAGCAGTTTAAGAGTCTCTCGGTACAGACTCGTATTAAAAAGGCTCAGAGCTCAAATGTGTGCATGAATTGTCTTCGTCCAGGTCATGATGTCTCCAGATGCAAGTTAGGTCATTGTAAATATTGTCGTCAAAAACACAACACTTTATTACATATCGATAGTGATAATGTTCTTCCTAGTGCACACAACACTGCATTATCAGCTAGTCAATCGTTTACATCTCGAGTAATTTTACTTTCCACAGCGCTCGTGAGGGTGACCGACGCTGACGGTAACCATCACACAGCACGAGTCTTGCTGGACAGTGGAAGTACAACAAATTTCATCTCGGAGGACTTTGTTCGTAAGCTACATGTCCCTACCTACATTACCAAGTCCAAGGTAACAGGTATAAATTATCATGTTTCTAGTTGTACTCAGGGGTGCTCAGTGTCATTAAAATCAATTGATGATAGTGAGTACGAACTGAACATTGACTGCCTCGTATTGCCGAAAGTATCAGCATCAGTTCCTAATACTTTTGTTGATACTAGCAATATTCGTATACCTACGAACGTGCGCCTTGCTGACCCCACTTATTATGTTCCGTCTTCAATCGACGTCCTTGTTGGTGCGGAAGTCTTTTGGGGTATCATAGGCACTGGCCGTATCGCATTAGGTACTCATATGCCCACTTTGCTTGAGTCAAAATTTGGTTGGCTCATTTCGGGTTCATATCATCAGTCTGATTCCTCTTCACATGTTTGTATGCACACTAATAACTTACAAGTAGATTTAGATCGGTTTTGGGAGTTAGATTCTGTGTCGACTATACATAAACACTCTGGTGAAGAAAGATCATGTGAGCAACATTTCATAGATACCACATATCGTAACTCAGATGGGCGATTTGTGGTAAGGATTCCCTTCAAAGAGTCACTGGACGTATTGTGTGACTCATACATGATGGCTAAGCAGCGATTTCTATCTCTTGAACGTCGTTTGGGTAGAGATCCTCGCCTTAAAAGCCTATATGTCGACTTCATTAATGAGTACATAGAGCTGGGGCACATGTCTGAATCTACTAGGTGCCCACTCGACTCAACATGTTCCAATTATCTACCACATCATGGTGTTCTGAAGGAGTCAAGAACCACCACCAAATTAAGGGTAGTCTTTGACGCTTCCGCTAGAACTACATCAGGTAAGTCCTTTAACGAAATACAGATGGTTGGTCCCCCTATCCAAGATGATTTGTTGTCTATATTGCTTCGATTCCGTCAGCATAAAATTGTCATAAGCGCGGACATTGAAAAAATGTATCGACAAACTCTTGTTCACGACAGCAATCGTCCTTTACAAAAAATCCTTTGGAGGGCAGAACCAACTCATCCGTCAAAGGAGTATACGCTTAATACCGTGACTTATGGCACGGCATCAGCACCCTTTTTAGCTACCAGGTGTTTACTTCAACTGGCTGAAGACTGCTCAGATTCGTCAACAAAGTTTTCGATAGCACGTGACTTCTATGTGGATGATTACTTGTCCGGTGGATCATCTGTTTCAGAAACTTTAGAGAAAAGCCGCCGAGTTGACGATGTTCTTCGCTCCGCAAAGTACAATCTTCGGAAATGGCGATCCAACTCCAGTCAGGTGCTGCAGGCGCTTAGCGGTGAACACGACGTTTCTGATGTTGTGGACCTGAGTGACAACGAGCAGTCGAAGACTCTGGGGCTCCTATGGAAGAGCTTAAGTGACACATTTTCGTTTTCTATTAACTTAAACTCCACTGACAAGGCTACTAAACGTCATATCTTGTCAACCATAGCACAAATCTTTGATCCCATTGGCCTTGTCGTTCCATGCATAGTGGAAGCCAAAATTATCATGCAGCATCTGTGGCTGGCCAAATGTTCTTGGGATGAGCTTGTTCCCACACATATTCAGTATGCCTGGAATGACTTTCAAAGTAGCCTGCACCTTTTAAACGAGTTCAAGATACCTCGGTGGGTGTTATGTGAATCTGCGTCCCGTCTACAGCTGCATATATTCACTGACGCTTCAGAAAAAGCTTATGGGGCGTGTGTTTATGTTCGCAGTGTTTCGCGAGACGGCGAGGTTAACGTACATCTCCTTACCGCTAAAAGCAAGGTAGCTCCAATCAAATCCACAACCATACCGCGGCTTGAGCTGTGTGGTGCTTTGTTGGGTTCACGGTTGTACTCAAAGGTTCGTCAGTCAATTACATTAAATTTTGATGAAGTCCATTGTTGGAGTGATTCCACCATCGTCTTGGGATGGTTATCAACTTCACCAAATCAATTAAAGACATTCGTTCGTCATCGTGTATCTGAAATTCAGGAAACTGTAGGAGGAAAGGCTTGGCACTATGTTCCGTCAGCTGAAAACCCCGCAGACCTCGCTTCGCGTGGACTTAGAACTGACAGGCTGTTGTCGTCTTCGTTGTGGTGGTCAGGACCACAATTTCTTAGCAAAGATATGTCTTCATGGCCTCAGTTCCCTGAATCAAATCATAATAATTCTGGGTTACCGGAAACAGTCTCGTCTTGTCATATTTCTAATCACATTGTTGAAAGTCCTATTACTGCGTTATTTTCAAAAATTTCAAACTTCAATACATTACAGCGTGTGGCGGCATATGTCATGCGATTCATATTTAAATGCAACAAGAAATCATTTGAGTCTGGCTCATTAACTTCTACTGAACTTAACAACTCTTTAAATTTATTGTTAAGATTCAGTCAAATGGAATCTTTCCCGGAAGAGTATCACTTACTTAAATCAGGTAAACAATTACCAGCAAAGAACAAGCTATTATCTTTGTCACCTTTCTTTGATACTCTTTCCTTTCTTTTAATTCGTGTTGGAGGAAGATTAAACAACTCATTTTATGATTACAACATTAAGCACCCCATTCTATTGTCTAGTTCTCATATAATTTGCATTCTCTTGTTCAACATGTTTCACGTACGCCTTTTGCATGCTGGGCCTCAACTTCTATTAGCCACTGTTCGTCATCATTACTATCCTATTGGGGGTAGGAACTTGGCTAAAAAGGTCACACATCAGTGCATAAAATGTTGCAGAGTCAAGGCCAACACAATTCAGCCTATCATGGGTAATCTCCCAGAGCAGCGTCTACATTTAGAGTTCCATTTTTTGACACAGGAGTGGACTACGCCGGCCCCATCATGATAGCTGACCGCAAGGGTAGAGGATGTAGGCTCATCAAATGCTTCATTTGTGTGTTTGTGTGTCTAGCTACGAGAGCCATCCACCTCGAGCTTGTGTCGGACCTTACGAAGGAAGCTTTCTTAGCTGCACTAAATCGTTTTATTGCTCGACGGGGAAAACCCCGCAACATCTTCTCCGACAACGGTACCACCTTTGTCGGTGCTTTCAATGAGTTGGCCAGGCTGCTTTCGCAAGACTTAAACTTCAACAACATCGACCCTGGCATAAACTTTTCATTTATACCTGCGTATACACCGCACTTCGGAGGCCTATGGGAGTCTGCAGCTAAATCCACCAAGCATCATCTACGACGCATTTTGGGTTTAACAAACCTTACCTTTGAGGAAATGGCTACTTGTTTAATTCAAGTTGAGGCTATTTTAAACTCAAGGCCCTTAACTCCACTATCCAACGACCCTTCCGACCTCGCTCCTTTAACACCGGCACACTTCCTTATTGGTCGTTCTCTAATAATGCTGCTCTGTACAAGAAGCTATCAGTGATTTATCGGCTCAAGATATTAGTGCAGGTTTTAAAAACTAAGGCTGAGGATAGTATTCCTTTAACTTGTTACATTGGAGAACCTCTGTTAACGGTGGCTGAACAAAACCAGAAGATGCTAACGTGAATAGTTTCGACGTCGGAAATTCACAAGCAACTACTCATGATGCAGAACTTTTGGCGACACACTTCATGAACCTACTATAATAGTAATCTATCAACCCTCTTCTTCTCAGACCCCAAATTCTACAGGGACAGGTCCAACAAAACATGTGCCCAAAATCTTTGCGATTGAATGATAACTATAAATTACTCTTCTTCTGATTATAATTATATTTTTTTTTTACTTTTCGCACGTCCCGGGACAATAGGTTCCCGGACCTTTGGTAGGTATACGAGGGGCCGAAGGCCACTCGCAGAGGCCCATTAGACTATCCTAATTTGCTATAAAATATTTTTCACATGATGTCCATTAAACAAAAATTGAGTTCGCATATAGTCTGTGCCAAAGTGTGATCGATCATCATAATTAAATATTCTAAGACTTCCGTTTTCTTAAATCTAATTATGGTAAGCCAAGTTACGCCTCACCAATTGGAGCTCCTTCTAGATTTTCTGGAGGAACACCAATCATTGTCTTTGGGCAAGCTAATAGGTAGAAAGGGAACCCTTAAACCTTTTAAACACTCTGGAGACAATGCGCCGACATTTTAAATGCTGATGCCGTAGAAAACTGGGCCGGAGTGAAAGAAGGCATTAGAGTGAATACAACAAATACATCATTTATTTTGTTTGCAGAACCATAACCAGTACAAAAGCCGGACGAACGCAAAGCTCCGTCAAATCAAGAAGGCCTAACACAGTCTCCCCCCCACCCCTCGCCCTCTGCAAGTCTGGGAGAGCCCGCTTGATACTCCGGCAAAAACTTGAAACATCATTTTGCCTATACCCTGAATTTATGACTTGCTTGACTAGTCCTGTGAACCAGCAACTGACAGTAGTCGTGGACATGCTGATGGCCCTGATGAGATCAGCACTGTGCACCAGGACGCTGACCTACTTATTGTCACCCCAACTGCGACGCAGATATAATATAGACTTAGTATAAATTATATAAATAATATAATATAGACTTATATAAATAATATAATATAGACTTAGTTTAACCCTTAAATGCATGAAGAATTTGTTTCTCTCGGGAAAAATAGTATATGTGCTAGGAAAAAAAACTACATGTCGAGCCTTTTCAGGAAGAACATCGTAATCGCCCAAATTCCCAAAAAACGGTTTTAATTATTAACCGCCAGATCAACTGATTTTGAATCTTTTGTCACTTACTTGAGTTCATAGTAGAAATGGTAATAAACTTTTTTAATGACTAAATTTTCATCGTAAGTTACAACCCATTCGGTTTTTTTAACGTAACCTCCACCGACTGACAGATCGTTAGTACAGCACCTTACGATATAATCTTAGGTTAATAATTTTATTGCAAACATCCTACTTGTCGCTTGCGATACAAATAAAATGCGTTTTGCGTTTAGTTGTTCGTGAACTGTAACATTATAGTAGTGTAATAAATTAAAATATGAATGCCATTAACTTTGGTTACTATAGTAGAAAACTTACCTTGACTTTAGGTTAGTAATAGAAATAACGAAACTGCTTATATTGAGGTCTCGGCAGAATGAACAAGCTATTCGTGAACCTAAAACTGCTTACACTGGAAAAATTCCCATTTCGAAGGCGAAATACGAAGATTTAAAGAAAATGTGCGAAAAGGGTATCATACCAGAAGTTTATACAAAAGAATATCTGGATTTGCCCTGCGATAGAAACACAAGAGACGCTTTACCTGCGACTGATGAAGACGAGGACTGATGACTCTTTTTGTATTTCATTTTATTAATAAAGCTCAAATTCACTTAGAAGTACCTACTTATTTTTTTTTTACTCGTTTGTGTTTCTGACTCTTTGTCCTTCTCTGCCTATCTCGTAAAAAAAAAAAACAAAAAATATTTCTACTATTTTATGATATTTAAGAATTATCGTAATCGACATACCATCAGCTCTACATAATTTATTATTAATAACGGTCATCAGTTTTAACGTAAGCGACTTTATGTGATTTTATAGTACTAAGTCAAATCTTAACATTTGAATTAATAGGGAGGTGCCCATATAACACCAAGTAAAAATTTCAAATTGATGCTGTAAATATTTTGAGAAATATTTAAAAAAAACGTTCTCCTGTAAAATAGCAAAATGGCGGTTACGATCTTCTTCCTGAAAAGGCTCGATGTATCGTTTTCGATGCAATATGCATTAGTGATACAAATTATACGTCTAATTTCTTACTAAATATTGACTGTGTTGTGGAATACTGTGAAGCAGTCTTTGGACTCTCTTGCGACAATAGACAATGAAATTGACAAAATTCCATAATGTCAGAACTGCCATGTGGCAAACCTCACTTTTTCGGTACCTACATAAATTAATACACAATTAAAAAAGAAATAAATAAATAAAAGCAGGAAGCGGTTGATAACGCATTGTATCGTTTTCGAAACACTATGCATTTTTTTTTTTTTTAGTAAAGTTTTAAATTAACAAAACTTTACTACGTCCGTAACTCGGTAAGTCCTGTCGTTCAACACTATTATTACAATCTAATAGTTTAATTTCATACCTACGTGTAGTACACGCTTACGCATGTTTACGTGTGAAAACCTGTCAGTAGCCGTTTAGTAATTCGTGAGTAAACACGATGTGAAAGTATGAGTATGGCATCACTTACGAAAACTCAAATTCGCGCGATAATTTATTACAATTTTCGGCGTCAGCTGTCTCGTAAACAATGTCACGAAGAAATGAATCGTGTATTGGCTGATACCGTAATAAAAACGATTCCTTTAGATACACAACGCACTGTCTGTTACGACAGAGTGGTATGTAATCGTGGTTTGTCCCGCTAATCGGCACAATTCAAGAATTGCGACCAAAAAACCAATTGCGCACTTGGCTGCTTCACCACGATAATGCACCTGCCCATAGCGCTCAGAAAACTGCACAATTTCTGGCATCTTCCGGTATTGGCCTGTTAGATCACCCACCCTACAGTCCTGATCTAGCGCCCTGCGAATTCGATCTAGCGCCCTACGAAATTCTCTTTCCATACCTAAAGAGTCTTATAAAAGAACGCTAGTTTAATAGATTTTGACTGCTTGGGAAGACGCTGCCTGGCAACGCGCCTGTCTACCAACAGGTAGGCCGGCTGTTCTTATGTCAAAATTCATCAGCGGGTCTTGAACAGCTGGCCTACTGGTTGGTAGGCAAGCGCGTTGCCGCTACGCCACGCAACCATTGCTGCGTACGGTATGAAGCTTCCTTCTACTTAAGTTACTCATAGAACTTCTAATCGTTATTTCTCGCGAATGAAAGAGCGTTGCGCCCTGCCACTTCATATGGGTAATGAGGGGAGATAGCTCTACAATATATATAAAAACGATGTGAATCGGTGATTCACAAAGTTGACGCTCCCCATGTAAGATTTTTTTGTATCAGAAGGAAGTTTTCCTGCTACAAGGTAATAATAATTTCTCGGTCAGTAACTAATTTATAAAATAACTTAAAATGGAGTCCGCAGCCGGTTGCAGCAACAATAGTGACATCCGTTACGGTTCCAGTAGAAAAAGGGCCCTAACACTGAATTATAAAAGAAACAGTACAGAAAAAATAGGTTATCCAAAGCGGTCACTCTTTTTGACGGTGCTTATCATATCACAACCGTGTACTTGACAATGGATACCAATAAAGAGATAGTTAAAATAACCAAGCACACGTGCCCAACAAAAATTATTAACAAAGATAATGAAAGAAGCCTTAGACAACCTTAAACATCGAGTAACTACTACCGTCGGGCCAATGCCAAAGATTTACAAAAACGTGACTGTAAATTACCCAAATTTTGGTAATATAAAATCTGGAATTTACAAGTAAAGAAACAAAGCCCACGGAGTGGATAGATTGTTTTCCAAATATCCGGAAAACGTTCAAGTAAGTAACTTTCGACATTGACTTTCAACCCTTCGTCACTTAAATTATGTGAATGGGCCACCTACTTACTTTTTCATTTATTTATTTTTAGGTTCCAAAAAATATATCAACCTATTATAACTTCAAGGATGGAATATCTCGAATTATTTTGTTTGCCACGGATAAAAGCAGGGGGGCAATACTTGCAAAAACATGCTATATTTACTGTGACGGGTCCTTCAATTACGTTCCCAAGCCGTTTCCACAAATTTACAGAATACACGGCGAGATTGATGGCTTCGTAAAGCCATTAGCGTATGCTCTCCTGTTTAATGAGAGAAAGAAAAAATTTACGTACAAAACACTGTTTCAGTTGCTAAAATCCACAATTCCAGCCATGCATTTACATTTCTTTTTAGTGATTTTGAAGAAGCCGCCGTCAGAGGCTTCCTTGCTGTGTTTGCGAATTCAAGTGTCAAAAAGGGTGCTCCCTTCCCTTCAAAAAGTTTGGTTTGGGCTACAACGTCAAATACTTGCATGACTTTGCAAATGTTAGACGTTGTAGCAGAAACAAGTCATTCTAAAATCAATTCATCCACAAAAGGTGACCACCACCTTTTGAAGCTACGGCACTTGGCAGCATGAAAGCGCGCAGGGTCACTGCGGAAGCCGCCTACAAGCGCCGTCAATATGAAAATATGAGGTATTAATCAGGTATTAATCAAAGCGCTATAAGCCAAAAAAGGACTCAAAGTGGGTAAAAATTGAATAGAATAGAATAGAAAACTGTTTATTATTTACACCATATAAATTACAGACATAAATGTAGAAATTTTACAAAGGGTGATTCAATGGGCGGTCTTATCGCTAAGAGCGATCTTTCAATCACCATTTATTGAGTCGTGGTCATTCGCAGTGTACAGGCGTGCTCATTAGCAATATTTAATAATTACCTACTTTAATAATAGTGACCTCCTTTAGTGCATTACAAACGTAATGCAACTGTAATTTTGCTTAGTGTGTAGTTTCGGTGTATAATGTATACGAATTAGTGAACTCTTAAAAATATAAAATTGATAACAGCCCCTTTAATCCAAGGGGGGCAATGCAACCCTCCGCATCGCCGTCGAAGATGACGACGCAGAACCCAGCTATTGAGTCGGTCACGGCTGATGTTGTTTCAACGCTCGAGGTTCAAAAATGGATGACAGCATCGAACAGCACTTAAATGAAGTTTGCTCTTTTGACGCGGATGGCTAACTCAAATCGGAGCAAAATCTGAAAAATTCCACCCTGTGCCGTAAAGTAGGATCTGGAACTTCACAAATGGCAGTTCTATACCAGTCGCTGAAGCAGAAAGCCATACAGGCGTAAAAGCGTGATTTTACAGAACATATTTCGAAGCTCAAGCAGATGATTAAGGACTCTGGTTCTGCGGGAAATGTTTCGTTTGCTGATATGATGAAGAAGGTAGTAAATGATTTCATTCGATCGGACAATTTAAGTTCCGTACCTATTTACCCAACGATAAATTAAAGCCAAATGACGAAACAAAAGACCTCGTGCAAAAAATAATTCGCCCTAATCAAATGAAGCTGCATGTACGTGGTATCCGAAAGACCAAAAATGGAGGTGTTATTATTAGTACAGAGACGAAACATGATGCTGACAAACTCAAGCACGCAGTCCAGATCTCGCCATCCGGACTTACCGATGAAGAACCAAAGAAGCACAAACCTCGGATCGTGGCTGTAAGTGTGCCGACTACTTTGACTGAAACTGAAGTCTTCAGGCGCATTTATGGACAGAACGTAGCCGACAAATTTCCAGCAATGCCTAAGGAGTTCTTTTTGAGCATAGTTTAATTAAGCCACAAATGTGGGAAGAAGGATGGGTTGACCTGTAACTACGTCATTGAAGTTACAGCCAATATACGTAAAGCCCTATTATCCCAATCAAGGCTTTTTATAAATCGGGCGTCATGCCCTGTCAGGGAGTTCAGTTTGGTCACCAGTTGCTACAAATGCCAACAATATGGTCATGCAGCAAAAACATGCAGAGAGCTAAAATCTACGTGTGGTCACTGCGGCGAAGAAGGACACTCGATGTCAGAGTGCGCGAAGAAAGCTGACATAGTCATAGTCATTTATTCATGAACAAGTAACTTGTATCTGAATTGGTACAGAAAATTACATATACAGTCATACACTAAACTAAATTACATTTCAATTTCATAAATTACAATCATCAATTTACCTGTACCTAAACAATATGACGAACACCTTAAAATTGAAAATAATAACAAAACAATAATTCATTAAAGATAAATTAGCTTAGATTGATAAAAAAAAAAAAATATAGTTAAATCAATAAATCATAATGAACAAAATCCAATAAACTTTAACAACCCATGAAAAACTCAATACAAACCACAATGACAAATACAGAGACACCGAAATGTGCAACTTGCTCACGTTTTAAAAAGCCCAATAACCACAAAACGGGAGGAGCTAAGTACCCTGTTAGAAAAATAACGGAATACAGGTACCTACATCAACTCTATCGACTACGAGGGCGCCTAGAGCGTCATACTTAAGGCCAGACTTCCGTGTTCCGTGTCTGTTGCTGACTCAAAAAAACACTGCACTGGCCTAGAAACCCTCGATTTGTTGATGTTTAAGCACATTGACCGCCCGCGTCAAAAATCGAATAAAAACATTGCCTCGAACGTGATTTAATTTTGTGCAACATTGACTTTAACCCACTTACCAATTTCTGCTGACGCAAAAGCATATCATGTGTTTAGCTAAGTTTTGAAGTGCAAGAAACTATTTTACACTGACTAAATAATTACATATAAAAGACTTTTTGTTATTTTGATCTTTAAGGTAAATAGTATTTAAGTAAACTAGGTATAAGATAATTTGTCATAATTTCAAGACTTCTAATTAAAAAAAAACAAATTGTTGGTAAGAATTTTACTGTCCAACAATCACCATAATGTATGCTCATGCCGCCTGTGATACAGGTTTATCCTAGTACAGGCATCTAACATCATTATACCTTTGTAAATAATTTGTAAGACTTCATGTAATAATTTTACCAATTTTACCACTGAATAAAACATTTATTATTACTATTATTCATGGAAACAAGTCGGGCGAGGTCTCACAGCCTGCTCAATTAACGGGCACTAAAGATGCTGCTACATCGTTAGCAGCACACCTCGAATATCACGCCCGTTTCGTTCCCCAAGCGCTTGGGTTTGCCGCCACAGAGCCGCAACCCTCTGTCGTGGGCCCCGAGGGACAACGCCGCAATGCGCCTGTTCTTTGTGATCTGTTTTCTCCTTTACTTTTGCAAGCATTTGCAGACACTGCCGCTGCAGCTAAATCATTGGTCGCTACACAAGATAAGAAAAAATGCCTCATACTTTTTTTACTTGTTCAAAATTTTTTAATAATAAGCACTAAAAATTGAGCTCTTTACATTTACGGGCAACGCATCACAATGGATTCAATTCAAGAAGATATTTGATATTACCAAACGTTCATTTACCCCCGCAGAGTATGTCGCACTTTTACAGAATGCGCTCCGCGGCCTTGCACGCGTAGCAGTCGCATCTCTGCTTATCTCTGCCGAGGACCCCGAGGACATCATGCACGCCCTCAAGCGTAGCTTTGCGTGCCCTGAGATGATCGTCTTCGGACAACTACAGGTACTAAAACAGTTGCCGCATCTAAGTGCCGATCTTAAAGAGCTGCACTTTCCGATGTATGGCCCACCAATGTTTTTTCTGCAAAATAAAGAAGGCAAAACCAATCAGTCCTAAGACAGGCCATCTCCTGGCACAACGGCTTGCTCACCATCGCCGTCTATTTACTTATACTGGCGTGGACTATTTTGGCCACATCTTCGCCACCATTGGCTGAAGGAGAAAGGAATGTTATGTTGCCCTTTTTACCTACTACATGACCTCCAGAGCCGTCCACTTAGAATTGGTGTATTCTCTCAGCGAATTCTACCGTTATGAGCCTACGTCGTTTTATTGCGAGAAGAAGCACTCCCGACACGATATATTGACAATGGATACCAATGAAGAGATAGTTAAAATAACCAAGCAAACGTGCCCAACAAAAATTATTAACAAAGATAATGAAAGAAGCCTTAGACACTCTTAAATATCAAGTAACTACTACCGTCGAGCCAATGCCAAAGATTTACAAAAATGTTTTAATGACTTTCGAGATCAGGGTAAAAAAAAAAAAACATAAATAGTCATGTAGATGACTGTAAATTATCCAAATTTTGATAATATAAAATCTGAACTTTACAAGCAAAGAAACAAAGCCCACGAAGTGGATAGATTGTTTGCCAAATATCCGGAAGATGTTCAAGTAAGTAACTTTCAATACTGACTTTCAACCCTTCGTCGCTTAAATTATGTAGATGGGCAACCTACTTACTTCTTCATTTATTTATTTTTAGATTCCAAAAATATTTAGACCTATTAGCTGACTTAATGGATGGAATATCTCGAATTCTTTTGTTTGCCACGGATAAAAGCAGGGCAATACTTACACGATACGACATATTTACTGTGACGGAACCTCCAAGTGCGTTTCCAAGCCATTTCAACAAATTTACACGGCGAGATTGATGGCTTCGTATAGCCATTAGCGTATACTCTGCTGCTTAGTGAAAAAGAAAAAATATACGTACAAAACACTGTTCCAGTTGCTAAAATCCACAATTCCAGCCATGCATTTACATTTCTTCACTACTGATTTTGGAGAAGCCGCCGTCAAAGTCTTCCTTGCAGTATTTGCGAATTCAAGTGTCAAAAAGGGTGCTCCCTTCCCTTCAAAAAGGCTTTAAGAAAGAAGGGGAAGGAAACCAAACCGATTTAATCAAGTGTGTCACGTATGAAAGCAAATTAATTTCAAAAACCAAACTAAACAAACACGTAAGACACAATGCAATTTCCTACCGCAAGATTGTCCAGAGAATTTGTGGTGTGCATACTGCATAGGTGTTATTCCAATCTCATCAAGAACACCTATCACTGGCTACTGGAATAATATGAATGTGGCCACAATTCCCGAGATAAAAACTCTCAAGTGAGATATAGTTGAGTGTGTGTAGAGTGAGTGAGAGTTGTAGTTGAAAAACTGCATAGCGCGAATTCAACCGATCAGTATGAAGTTAATTTAAACAACATAATAATTGCTTTGAATTGTTTACAAGCTAACAATCATTTACACAGAATCGACCGGCTTATGTGTACATAACACATAAGCCGGTCGATTCTGTAAAAATCTCACCTTGAGATCATAAGTAGTGAGTTCATTAGTAGTGTTAATCCCTAGCGAATGACAGCTCACTCCACGCTCACTTCACCCAAGCTTTCACGGTGAGATTGTTACAGAATCGATCAGCAGAATAAAGGGGGTAGCGGGTTAAGGGGGGTCTGGCGGCCCCCACCGAATCTGGTAAAATCGTTCCAAAAATCTTGAAGAGGGTCGAAAAACAAGCAGTGTAAGCTTTTTACCGACATTACAATCCCAAACGAAAACACAGTAATGGCGAAAAATATGTTTTTTTGTGATTTTTATTTTTTTCAACCAGTTTCATTTATTTTTAAATGGTTTAAACTCAATTAAAAAATTGTTTTGGATGTGTGGAAGTCCCCTGAATTTTTTCAGATTTTTTGGTCAAGTAAAAACATGTGAATTTTAGGTTTAAATGCGAAAAAATCGTGAAAAACGCGTCATTTTCAAGATACAACCCTCTTATTTTTAGGGTTGTTTTCATTTTCCCGAGGGGTGCTGTATAGTATAGATAGCGGCAATCGTCCTCTTTCGAATGCAGGCAATTGGACTCAATTTGGTCAAACCTGGTGAGCGGGGCGATTTTTTGAAGAAAACTCGGATTTTCAACTTTCGGTAAATTACGGCGCGTAGGTACTTGGTATAATGCGTCTTTGCTATAAAAAATACATCTCTATAGGGGTTTTTGAGATCGCTGATCACGCATTTGATAAAAGGTAATGAATTGTTATTTCTTGTACTTTTTGGTATAAATCATATTTTATTCAAGCTTAAATAAAATATGATTTATACCAGAAAATTTAGTTTCATTGATTATATTAGTTGAACACGATATTAAAATTGTATAAATGCTGTGATTCAATGATATTTTTTACATTATCAAACCTGTGTTAATAAATATGTATGGGTGAATTTGTTGTCAAAAAAAATTTTTGTCCTCAAATTCGTGATCAGCGACCTCAAAAACCCCTATAGAGATGTATTTTTTATAGCAAAGACGCATTATACCAAGTACGCGCCGTAATTTACCGAAAGTTGAAATTTCGAGTTTTTTTTTCAAAAAATCGCCCCGCTCACCAGAATTGACCAAATTGAGTCCAATTGCCTGCATTCGAAAGAGGACGATTGCCGCTATGTATACTATACAGCACCTCTCGGGAAAATGAAAACAACCCTAAAAATAAGAGGGTTGAATCTTGAAAATGACGCGTTTTTCACGATTTTTTCGCATTGAAACCTAAAATTCACAAGTTTTTACTTGACCAAAAAATCTGAAAAAATTCAGGGGACTTCCACACATCCAAAACAAATTTTTAATTGCGTTTAAACCATTTAAAAATAAATTAAACTGGTTGAAAAAAATAAAAATCACAAAAAATCATATTTTTCGCCATTACTGTGTTTTCGTTTGGGGTTGTAATGTCGGTAAAAAGCTTATACTGCTTGTTTTTTGACCCTCTTTAAGATTTTTAGAACGATTTTACCAGATTCGGTGGGGGCCGCCAGACCCCCCTTAACCCGCTACCCCCTTTCAGCCAACATCAAGCCTTAAAACGTAACAGTATAAAATAAAAAAATTTTTTTTTTTAAACTGTGAGGGTGACTACGGAAAAACAAAAGTGATCTAACAAGTATGAAACAAGAAAATATTTAAGACAGAAATCAAGACATAGACACAAAAATGGTCACGGTAAAGCCGTGGCCGCATGCCATTATAATTTAATTAGTAGGTGATCCTTTTTTTTTTTTGTTTTCGGGGGAAACCTTCGAAAGGCACCCGACCTCTGGGGAGGTCGGGGAGTGTGAGATTTTTACTTCACTAAAACCACCCCGGTGATCACCATCAGAACATAGGAGTGGTCTCGGTTCCTCTTAAAAGACCAATGGCACCCACATGGTATACAGGCATGCGACTAAGGCTATATACATATACCCTTACAATTTTTATTTTATATTTGGTGAATAAGAGAACGCTGTAGACCTTATTGACTGTAGATTTGTAGACCATTTTCTATTTTATTAAGTACCTGGTACTTGTTGACAGGCCTACACTGACGTCCCAAAATACCTATTAACACTGTAATTTGAAAACATTGTATAAGCCAATTATTTTTAAAAGAGTAAACGTGGAGTTTTTTGCCGGGTCTTCTCTAAAGAAAACGACCAATTGGAACAGTTCACACAGCTTCTGACGTTTCATAACTGCCCTGTTTGTATTGGTGGTTTATGTAGAATGAAATATTTTGATTTAAATCGGCCATTACAACTTTTTTTATTACCTAACCATATTCATTACCATGTTAATGTGTCGCCATTTTCCCCTAATAGCCTGTATGTATCGTTTCGCTGCAGTGTAAACAACACGCATTCTTTGTGATCTAACCATGTCAACTTTTGTTCCAACAAAATTCAAAATATACAGTTCATTCAAAAATTTCCGTGACTAATTTTTTATAAAAACTATAATCAGCGTTATCTATTATTGAACGATGGAATTATGTAGTAGCATTCTTTAACTACTCGCATGCGAGATTTCAGCGCTCTAACCTCATTTAATGCCAACCCGTCGTCGTTCGAAGTAAACGTTTCTTTACGATGGAGCAACGTGCGGCTATCAAATTTTGTTTTAAATTAGGAAAAAGTGGTTCCGAAACGTACGAATGATGGTGTTTTCAATACGATCCATCGACCAAACGCCAGACCGCTGAGTGGCGAGGCAAGGATGAAGGACGACTTGTCAAAGTTCGTGCAACGAAGTCAAAAATCAAAACAATGCTCATTACTTTTTTTGATTCTCGCAGGATAATCCATAACATAAAGATGTCCTGGATCGACTTTTGAAGCGGATTCGACGAGCGAGACCGGAATTTTATCGCACTGGTGATTGGTCTTCTGCATGACAATGCACCGGTCCATTCCTCGATCATCATTTCACAATTTTTAGCAAAAAAGTCAGTCACTGTAGGATTACAGTGACTGACACTGTAACCCTACAGTGTCAGTCCTACTGTGTCTGTGGCGGATGCCACGCACCAGATCTCGCTCCAGCAGACTTTTTTCTGTTTCACAAGCTGAAAATCGCGATGAAGGGAGAACGTTTTGAAGATATTGAGGTGATTAAAAAGAATGTGACCAAGGTTTTAAAAACTATTCCAGAGGAAGAGTTCTCCAGGTCGTTTCAGCGGCTATACGTGCGTTGTAAAATTTGTATAGAAAGAGAAGGGAATTATGTTGAAAATTAAATAAAAACTTTTTCGGAACTCTTTTTTTTTCGTAAAAAAAATCAGTCCCGGAACTTTTTGAATGAACTGTGTAACATTTGCGGGAAGCGCTGATTTTTTTGCATCAACTTGAAGAAAAGTGCAGCTGAAGGACTGCTATGTGAGGCATATGGGGAACATGCTCCATCAATAAAAACATGTGAGTTTTGATTCTGGCGTTTCAATAATGCCGATTTTGACACCAGTGACCAAAAAAAAACGCGCACTAAGGTTTAAAGACGCTGAGTTGGAGACATCATTGGACCAAGATCCAAGTCAAAGTCAAGAGGAGCTGGCTGAAATCTTGGGAGTGACTCAACAAGCGATTTCAAACCGTCTCAAGGCCATGGGTATGATTAAAAAACCAAGGATATTGGGTTCCGCATGAACTCAAGCCAAGAGACGTCGAACGCCGTTTTTGCGAACAACTGCTCCAAAGGCAAAATCGAAAGAGTTTTTTGCATCAAATAGTGACGGGGGACGAAAATTGGATCCAAAGAGCAAAAATCGTGGGGTAAGCCCGGCCATGCATCAACTTCATCTTCAACGGCCAAACCGAATATTTATTTATTTATTAAAACTTTATGCACAAGTAAAAAAACGTACTGTACAAAGGCGGACTTAATGCCTGAGGCATTTTCTACCAGTCAACCTTAGGGTGATGCAGTGACAAAACACATATATTCATTGCAAGAAGCTAATGCTGTGTATCTGGTAGGATCAACTGGGAGTGGTTTACTATGAGCTACTCGAGCCTAACGAAACTATTACTGCGGAACGTTACCAACAACAATTGATGCTATTGAGTCGAGCATTGAAGCTTAAACGCCCCCAATGTGTCAAAAGACATGAGAAAGTGATCTTTCAGCACGACAACGCTCGGCGATACGTTGCTTAAGTCGTCAAGGAAACTTTGGAGCCACTTAACTGGGATGTCCTACCCCATCCGCCGTATTCGCCAGACATTAAATAAAAATAAAATAAAAATGTTTATGTTGCCTCACATAGCTCTCCTTGGGACTACCACTTATTCCGGTCGATGGCTCACGACCTGGCCGAGTAGCACTTGACTTCTTACGAAGAAGCAAATAATTGGGTCAATTCTTGGATCGCCTCAAAAGACGAGGATTTTTTAAACGCGGTATCCGTATGCTGCCTGAAAGATTGTCAATACTGGTAGAAAGCGATGGGCAGTACTTTAAATAACATCATTGTACTAATTTCTCTAAATGAAGGTTCAAAATTTCCAAAAGTACCCTCACTTTTACACCTAATATCTATGGTATATATCGTATAAATATGGTATATCGTGGTATATTTGGTATATACTTGTACAAATAAACGTGAGTGTGCTATCAGTCACTTCATTTCTCCTTCCAAAGTCATAGGCCTTTGCTATCAATAATTATAATGTTAATAATGTATTATACTCACAAACTTTCCGGAATAAATGTTTTTGCCGGTAAAATCCGTTGCAAACTTTGGAAGAACAATGCGGCCACACAGATAGACACGAAAAGCAATTTTAATTTATAATATCTACCTGTATTAGATACTTATATTAAAGATGTTGATGATGATCATGTCTCCAGGACACGTTCTCGAAATGATTTTCCTTAAATTATCATCATTCTGTTGCTCAATTATATATTACTATCCCAATTCATTTGGGATTGTTGCAACAAGTCTTTGTTTTCCTTATTTGACTTTCCATAATGTACATTTTTAAATAATATAAAACATAATTTACTTTTAATGTATAGATTCCTGAAATCTTACAGAAGGGAGCATTCCCGTTTGAGCACCTATTTTTAGAGCACCTATGCATGGAACACCATTAGGTATTCCCATTAGAGCACCAATCAATATTTTAACGTGGTGCTCAAAGGGAACAATAAAAAATATTCAACTTTATTCCCTTTTGAGCACCTACGGTGCGGCAGCCTCTAGTAATGGGGTGTATAATAAAACATATCGATAAAAATGGCAGTACTTTTATCATCATATTAATCTTAGGGAACTAACGAATTATTATTAATATCACAATCAGCCTTATGTTCTTTTCTAGGTACCTCATTAACTTAAGACAAATAAAAGAAATCACATTCCTCGTAACAACAGTACAGTCTTTGTTTATTTTTTTTAATTAAATATTTTTTTTATTAATACTTACATATATACAAGTAAAGATTTTAGTCATTTTGAAAAAAAAATAACTCTATGTGGGATACAGGGTTCTTCTAAATAAAATATCGCAGTCTTTTTAAATTATCGTCTTTTATTTTCTTTTATAACGCGTCTTTCCAATCCTTGTCAGTCCACCCAATATGGCGTCGCTCCAAATCCTTTCTCCCTTCCCTCGTTTATCGCTCTCTCACTCACACATAGCACTTTCTCCCTTACTTCCGCTTGCGTTCCATTTCCCACATTCGGCCATCCGACATTCATGTCTGTCCTCAGACATGCTAGACAAGACTCATTCCTCGTTATATTCTTACATAAACATCATCCTTCATTGACAGTCATCCTCATTCATCAAAACAATTACACAAAACACAAATATTAACAACAAATAAAAAATAAAATTTCAGTCTTACATCAGTAACTCTTAGCAAGGGTTAACTTCTTAACACAAAACATGTCATAAACTTAAGCACTATTTAAAAACAAAACAGTAGTAAGTTAGCTTACAATATTGACCAGCCTATGAGATTGAACTACAATCTACATTTGAAAAAACAAATGAAATGATTTTATCTTGAACACAATATAATACAAACAAAAAAAAATAAATAAAAACATCTTGTATTCATACATCACCATTTAAAACAAAACTCAACATGCTTACTCATATTTTTCACTGTTGTTAGGCCACCTCTTCATTCCATCAGCTGAGCAAGTAGTCTTTATGGGACCTTCAGATGTGACATCATCTTTCTCGACATCATAGCGATTGTTTCGTTTCACCTTGGTAATCCTATATGGGCCTAGATACTTTGGCTTTAGCTTTAGTCCTGGGCCAAACTGTGTTCTTTGTATTGCTACTCGTTCTCCTACTTCATACTTAGTACTTTCCTTTCTTTTTTTATTATAAGTACTTGTGTTTTCTTCCTGAATTTTTAATATTTGTTCTTTAGCTCTTTTCCTTAATTCTTCTCTTTCTTCATTGAATTGTTCCAGACTTTCATGCTGTAATAAATTAATTAAAGGTAGGTCTTCTTTGGATTTCATCTTGACGCCTGTTAATAGCTCAAATGGACTAGTATTAATACTTCTTTGGAATGTGCTATTTATTGCCCGTTGCAATTGACTTACATGTTTGTACCACACTGATAGATCTTCTACACATAACTTTGTTAGAATTGGTATAATGATTCCATGTATCCTTTCCACCTGTCCATTTCCTCTTGGCACCCCTGTTGTTATTTTGATGTGTTGTATATTCTCTCTATCACAATATTCCCCAAAGTCATGGCTCGTAAAAGCAGTACCCCGATCTGTTACAATCCTTTCTGGATTCCCAAACGTCTGTTGGTGGATTTTAAGCTTGTCCAGAGTTTCACTACTGGTAGTACTCTTTGTAGGGAAAAGCCACACGAATTTGGTAAAGGCATCAACTATTGTAAGAATGTGATTATACCTTTTTCTGGTCTCAGTCAATGGTCCGATGTGATCCATGTGAAGGGTATGCAGAGGGCTTTCCTCTTTTTGAATAGGGTTAAGAAAACCTTCCTGTTTTCCCTGCTTCTTTGATGCTAGTAAACATGGTATACAGCTTACAATAAAGTCATCGATTTTCTTGTCTATATCTTTGATGTAGAAATCTTTAGCAAGAAGTTCCTTCATTTTTCTCTTACCAAAATGACCATTGGCATGCACTCTTCTTATGATTTCTCTTTCCATGCTTCTAGGAATTACTAGCTGCTTCTGGTCACCCTTGTATAGTATATTGTTTTCTAACCAATAGTCTGAATAAGATTTTTCCTTTACAATTTCAATTATTGCTTTTAGTCCTTCATCCTGGATCTGTGATTCCTTGACTTGGTCATGAAGGCTTACCACCATGGCTGAAATATAAGGATGTCTGCTCAATGCATCCACACGCCTCATCTTTGAACCTTTTCTATGCTCAACTTCAAAGTCATATTGGTCTAGAAACAACACCCATCTTGCAATCTTAGCTGACAAGTCTTTTTTCTTCAGAGTTAGTGCAAATGCTTGACAATCCGTAACAATCTTAAAATGTATGCCATACAAGTAATGACGAAATTTCTTGACAGCTTCTATTATTGCTAAAGCTTCCAGTTCATAACTAGAGTACCTCTGTTCAGCATCATTTGTCTTCCTACTCATATATTGGACTGGATGTAGACCACTCTCTGGATGCTGCTGTAACAGTATTGCTGAATATGCAATGCTAGATGCGTCTGTATGAACTTCCGTGGGCAGCTTAGGGTTGTATATCTTCAACACTGGACTACACGCCAGCTTCTGCTTCAAAAAGTTAAAAGCATTGCGTTGATTTTCTTCAAAAATAAAGACAGCATTTTGTTTTAATAAGTCTGTTAAGGGTTTTGCTATTGTAGCATAATTTTCTACATATTTTCTGAAATAAGATGTAAGTCCTATAAAACTGTGCACCTGCTTAGTTGTTCTTGGTTCTGGGTATCTCATCACAGCATCTGTCTTTTCTGAACTGGGGCTAATTTCACCATTTTGTATGCAATGACCAAGATATTCAACTTCACTGCATAACAACTTTGCCTTCTTCCAATTTATCTGTAGTCCATATTCTGAAGCAACTGATAAAACTTCTTTCAATCTTTGCATACCTTGTACCTCATCCTTGGCTGGAATGATAATGTCATCAATAAAAACTAACATTGTGCCCTTATCAATTAAACTCCTGAAAACTGTTGACACAAATCGCATAAAATACTTAGGGCAGTTCGACAGACCAAAAGGTGCTCGCAAAAATTCAAATTGACCATGATGGGTCACAAATGAGGTGTAATGAATTGATTCTTGGCTGACTTTCAAATGAAAAAAACCATTTTTCAGATCAAGAACACTAAATACTTTAGAGTCTCTCAGTTTATCAATTAAATCTTCAATTACAGGTAGTGGATACTCATCCTTTATCATCTTTTTGTTGAGTTGTCTGTAGTCCACACAGACTCGTGTAGAACCATCTTTCTTCCTGACCAACACTAAAGGACTGGCATATTCAGAAAAACTTACCTGGACTATGTTGTTATCCAACCATTCCTTTACCTGATCTTCAACAATTTGCTGTTCCCTTAGCGACAATCTTCTTGGTTTTTGGGCCACTGGGATGTCGTCCTTCAATATGATTTTTAGTTGTATAGGTGCTTCTTTTACTTGGGTTGGTTTGTAGTCATTTACACACTGTAAAACCTCCTTTTTGATGTTTGGGCTGGCTGTGGAACCTACAACAACACTCAAACCTACAGTAAAACAATTTATTCGTCTCATCCACTCTTCACCAGAAGGTAACAACAACACACTTCCTTCATTCATAACCATTGTCACACTAGCGAGAAACTCATGACCTAATATTATACAATAAGGCATACAGTCTTTAGGCACAACATGGAAAATAACTCCGTCGTAACATCGTCCGTCAATCGTAGCACAAGTTGTAAACTTCCCAAATGAACGCACTTGTTTTAGTCCGAGACCCGACAACACAATACCATCTTCAGTCGTCTTTGGCTGGCCGATCACGTCGTAGAAGTCTTCTGACATTAAGTTGACATCGCTTCCCGAATCAATGAGTGCCTTGCCTTCAGTATTTTCAATAAAAATACTCAAAATCGGCTTGCCCGGCTTCTTGTCAGGTTTGTTGACTATCTGCATAACCTCTTTATTCTCATGACAGTGACAGCAGTTGTTTTCATCATCGCTGTCAGTAGGGCCAACGTAATCCATAGTGAACATGGCTGACTTCGAAGTGCTGGGATTCGTCGGATTTCTGCCCGAACGACGTCCGTCATGTTGGCAGCGCTGGCGGTCGCCTCCGCCGCTGATTAGCCGACTCGATCGGCTGTCGAAATTCTCCGAAGGCTTCCGATCGTCTTCGCGTTTCGTCGATGCAGTGCACTTGGTTGAAATATGGCCGAACTCATTGCACTTGAAGCACTTGAGACCCTTTTCCTTATGAGGACAGCTTTGCGACGAATGATTGAGTTCTCCACAATTATAGCAGCGTAACTCACTGCTTGAATTCTTCTTAGGATTCCGATTATTACCGTTACCTCCTTGATTACGTTGCGTGTCACGTCGCGCCTTCATTTTTTCTTTCACGTTTTCATAAATTTTCAGCTTCTCTTTCAGTTCACTGTAGCTCGTAACACCGTACAATAATATTTTATTAGTTTCTAGGTCTTGGATACCGTCTACAATGTACTTGATCGCAACGTAATCGGGCATCTTACCCCTCTTTCCGAGTTCTTTCATAATTAACACATAATCCATGCAGCTTTCATCAGGTTTTTTCTTACGTGCACTCATCATTTCATGAATCGTCTTCTGATCAATCGCGTCGGAAAACTCTTTACTGATGGCTTGTTTCAAATCGGTCCATGATTTGAACGGCCTTTCGCTTCTTAGCCATAGCCCCGCCGTTCCTGTTAACGATCTACGCGCGATCACGAGCTGTTGAAGCGGTGTCCATTCGAATATTTCTGTATTATCTTCGATATCTTGAACCCAACGGCTAACTGGGTAGGTATGGTCTTGACCCGAAAAATTACTTATAAAGTCTTCAGCATACTGTACACCCCTCGGTGACACGTCTTCAGTAGTTTTCGGCATCTTTACGTCTTCAGTCTTCGTCTTATTGTTAGCTCGTAGATTATACGCTTTTTCGTAGCCGCAGTCTTGTTCCCGTGCACCCAACCACGTGCAGCGTGAAAACATCAACTCGTCGTCGTCGCGTCTTTTATTCTGTATCCCGGACGAGCCCCCAAAATTGTGGGATACAGGGTTCTTCTAAATAAAATATCGCAGTCTTTTTAAATTATCGTCTTTTATTTTCTTTTATAACGCGTCTTTCCAATCCTTGTCAGTCCACCCAATATGGCGTCGCTCCAAATCCTTTCTCCCTTCCCTCGTTTATCGCTCTCTCACTCACACATAGCACTTTCTCCCTTACTTCCGCTTGCGTTCCATTTCCCACATCTATATAATTATTATTAATATCACAATAATTAGCCTTATGTTATTTTCTAGGTACCTCACTTACTTAGACAAATAAAAGAAATCACATTCCTCGTAACATCAGTAGTCTTTACGCTTTTAGTTAAATAATATTTCTTAATAATACTTACATTTAATAAACAAGTAAAGATTTTAGTTGTTTTAGAAACGAAAAATATGAACTCTATATCAGTTATAGAAACTTTTGGTAGTAGAAATAATATGTTAAAAAATAAATATAAATATATTTTTCTAAGATCACTAATAATTTTCTTGAGATTAATAAAAACAGTGCAAAAAATCTAGCAAAGATTTTAGGTGTTCTAAAACAAAACTGCAACAATTACAGTTAAATTCGCCAAAAAATGGGAAAATCGAAACCCCAAAAAGATGCGAAAAGAAGGAATCGATTGATCATTTCAATAGGTGAAGAGTACAAAAGTGGGCTTATTACAATTGGCCACTGCTTAGAAAAGCTGCGATTTTAAAATAGTAAATTGGTGTGTTGATTAGTGAGGCATATTTTTTGTAGCAACTTCAAATGGTACTGATTGTGATAAAAAAAAAGGCTGATTAATTGACTGATTATTATACTAAGAATTTGTAAAACAACCCTACAAATTCAGTTATTAGTCGATCTAGAAACGAAAAATATGAACTCTATTTCAGTTATAGAAACTATTGGTAGTAGTATTTTTTTCTTTCTTCAAAGGTTCTGTTTAGAAGGCTTCTAAGAAACACTGTATTTACTAGTTTCATGTGGCTATAATATTAATAAGCATAGCGTTATTAATAAATTTTCAAGTTAAATGGTGATAATTTAAATCTTGGAAAAACATATTTATATTTATTTTTTAACATATTATTTCTACTACCAAAAGTTTCTATAACTGATATAGAGTTCATATTTTTCGTTTCTAAACAACTAAAATCTTGACTTGTTTATTAAATGTAAGTATTATTAAGAAATATTATTTAACTAAAAGCGTAAAGACTACTGATGTTACGAGGAATGTTATTTCTTTTATTTGTCTAAGTAAGTGAGGTACCTAGAAAATAACATAAAGCTAAATTTATTGTGATATTAATAATAATTAGGTATATAGAGTTATTTTTTTTTCCAAAATGACTAAAATCTTTACTTGTATAGGTACAAAGTGTAACGTTAATTGCGCAAAACCTGAAAATAGTTTGATCAGAATAACGAGCAGAATTAATTGAACCATTTTTTAATATAGGTCACATTTTTCAAAAAATCTTCATCAAAAACGTTGCCGTGTCTATTTATTAATAGTTTAAGCAAGCCAATGGCAGCGCGGCGCAGCGGCCCGGTGACGACTGCTCCCTCGTTAAAGCGTCGTCGCAGACGCAAGAAACGATCAGAATGGCCAGTAAAACTAAAACAGCACATAAAACCTTTACACTTTTTTTGATGACTCATTTTCTCTCTGAAATAGGTTACACGTTGTATATGTAAGTATTAATAAGATTTTTTTTTTAATTAAAAACAATAAACAAAGACTGTACCGTTGTTACGAGGAATGTGATTTCTTTTATTTGTCTTAAGTTAGTGAGGTACAGACGCCAGCACATCAAGCTACCCGAAACTGTCAAATTTTCCCAATCAACTTTAAACCTTATGCTTTAGCGATAACTTTGAAAATCTATTAAAGAAATTTGACAGATTGTAGTAGCTTGATGTGAGATAGTCTGTACCTAGAAATGAACATAAGGCTGATTGTGATATTAATAATAATTCGTTAGTTCCCTAAAATTAATATGATGATAAAAGTACTGCCATTTTTATCGATATGTTTTATTATACACCCCATTACTAGAAGCTACCTCACCGTAGGTGCTCAAAAGGGAATAAAGTTGAATATTTTTTTTTGTTCCCCTTTATTTATTTATTTTATTTATTTAAACTTTTCGCACACAAAAAAGGTACAAAGGCGGACTTAATGCCTTAGGCATTCTCTACCAGTCAACCAAGGGTGGTGAAGAGATTAGATGGCAGGTGCTTTGGTTTAACTGAACAATGATAAAAAAAACTATTTAAATTGTTGAATTATAAATGAAAATACGTACACTAATACAAAATATATATAATATACATACATACTATTTATTATAATATATACTTATCATATATATACACATAAACAAAATCAAGGGAGATGATTCTACACTATTTCGTTTTGAAAATAACTCCGCAATTTCCGCTTAAATGCATACTGACTTTGAGCACCACGTTAAAATATTGATTGTTGCTCCAAAAAAGCTGCCCTAAAAATAGGTGCTCAAACGGGAATGCTCCTACAGAAGAGTTCCTTTTTATAAAAAAAAACCGGCCAAGTGCGTGACCGACCACGCACAATGAAGGGTTCCGTAGCTGGAATGAATTTATCCCAAGAACAAACTTAACATTGTAGTTGAAAATCATGTTCTCCCATACATTCCAACTGCAAAAGTAAGTTGGTATGCACAATATTGAATGATTTACCATGTTATTTTAATATCATGGACATTTTATAGGTTTTCCCATAATTTATAAGTAGAAAACTAATTTCTGTATTTTTTTCAATATTTTAGGTTCTGTAGTTTCGGAGATAAAGGAGGGGAATGGTCAATTTTCGTCTATTTTCTTGAATAACTTGGAAAATATTTATTTTAAAATTACAAAAATATATATTTGAGATCCTCACAACAAGCCATTTCATTTGATATGTCACACGATGCAGTTTGCATTTTTTTTTTGTAATTTCCATCTTGCCCCCCAAAAGTGACCCACATATACAAATTTCGTCTATTCACGCCACACCTCTGCGTTTGGGTCACAGAAATCGATATGTGTACCAAATTTCAACTTAATCTGTTTAGTAGATTCGGAGATAAGACTGTGACGGACGGACAGACGGACACACGGTTTTTTATTCGGACATACGGAACCCTAAAAAGTGAACACTAAGGAAGGAATTTTAGAAAATTCATCTCCTAAAGAGGTTGAGGGATATAGGGGATAAAAGTCTGTGTCGAAGTTCGTCATTGTTGGTGTTAAAAACATGAAACTTTTACAGAAGTCTCATATACAGAAGTCTCAAGTACCAATTACTTGAGACTTAATAAGTAAAAGTAAAAAACTAAGACTAATGATAATTTGCGGATGAAAAATCCTATCCTAGTCCTACACATCTTATAATATAATAATATAAATTAGCTGAATTTTCCAAATTGTATTATCTGTATGACGAACGGAGGGTAACGGCAGATAAAACTTTATTTAGAAAGATAAAATACATTGCAGTTGTCTTTAGATATCGCGTCGAAAGCAAGGGAGAAGAGGCGTGCAACGTGGCGGCGCCGCTGAGCGTCGGCGGCATGTTACGTCGACAGAACACCCCGGACCCGGCCGGCCAGATTGTTCCCGCCCTTCATCCGGCACTGTCGCGCCGCCCGCCCGGCCGCCCGTCGCGATACACGCACACGCCATTCGGACTTGTGCCCCCTAATTACTTATTAACTCATCGTTTGACAAATTGCTCCATTGGTGACACAATATTTCGTGTTAAGGTGAAATTTGCGGATACCATCGCGCTGAGGTAAGGACAATGACTTGTATTAGTTTCGAATTTCTTCTTAACGTTCACAATAAAAGCATGCGATAGTAAAAAGACAACCATAAAGATTCTTAAGCTGGATAAGAAATACTTAAAAGTACTCATTCACTCGAAAGCTGATAGGTACTTACTGAAGTGTTTTAAATGATTTTCTTAGTCAAAATTATAGGTTTTTTTCTGGACATGTACAATAGTTCCTTTAAACATTTTACTGGACTTAGTTCTGCGTCTTATGATGAACTTTTTACTTATTTTCTCGTTATGCTTACAGAATTTCATATACTATAATATTGGCGGTCAAGTGTAGGGTTAATTTTAAATTTCTTCTTTCTATCGGGAATAGAATCCTTTACCTTGACACGCAATAACCATAAACTTTTCCCAGCGTGCAAATGTTAATAACATTACCAAAAATGTAATTAATTAGGTATATGTTGTTAATATCCGTTTCACATGTAATACAATTTAATAGATTTCCCTTGTTGATTATGTTTTATTTCCCAATACACTAAGTGAACAGGTTCTTATCGAAAGCCTTTGGGTGAAATTAATAGAATGATGTGTTGTCTAAATCTTTTTCCAAGAAATAACGACAATTTTTACGATACACTTGTTCATTCTTAAACCAATGCACCTACCCCAGTGTGCCAATATGGCACAGTTTACCCAAGTAACGACGGGTAGTCAAGAAAACATGTGTAATACGTTTGCTTAATTAGTTAATAGTCGTCGAGGCAGTGCTACTCCCTCACTCTGGCTAAAGAATTAAGCCCACAATTAATGGAAATTACCTCAGCTGGAGGTTTTAACTGAATTAAATTGATTTTCTAAAGCACCTTCTGTTGCAAAGTTATGGCAAAATACAGATTAGGCGGTAGAAACTACGGTCCGCGTTTCGTATCAGAACTTCATTTTTAAATAAAATAATTATTTCTTCCAACAATGTTTTTAATCATCTAAAAAGAACATTTCGAATAAAAGTAATAAATATTGAATCAAATCTAGAAACGTTTAATCTTATCTCTTCGTCGTTTAATCTTATATGTAGGTTTAAGCGTACAAAAAAGTGTCATAATATTATTTTTAGGTACGTTTATCCATAGGTGTTCTAATCCAAAGTAAGTGCCTACGTTGTCTAGCTGTGACAAAAGCACCGTATAAATACGGACTTACTCAACGAAACGACGAGATGAGATAGGATACGACAGAGCGAAATCACATAGTCTACAATGTGGCTTTCATTAAAATTGTTTCGTGTAAAAGTAATAGAAAGCGGGGTGGGTGGATAGTCTTGTCAACGTGTTTTGATATGGGTATGGCGGTATTAGCAAATCCTGAATGTTACTTTTCGGTATACATCCTACTTTAAGAACATACCTACCAACCTTTTTTGGACACTTTGTTTAACCAGAAATTTTATTTTCGAAATGTTTAAATAATGAATTGTTTTTACGTTATATGAGATGTTTTCTCAGAAACGTTGGTCACTTGTTGAAAATTTGTCACAGTTTTATTTTGGAATCTTTATGCTAAAGTTCTCAGAAAACGTACTTTTTATTCCATTACCCAAGTGATGTGCTGGTGTTTAATTGAATCGGGGACAGTTCTCTACAAAAATCGGCGAGTTGTGACTCCCGTTGGAAAACAAACCATGTACCTATTCTTCTTTTCGTTTTTCTCGTTTAAGCCCTAAAATTTTGCAAGCCGTTTTATTCGGCTCCACCCCTTCCAGGCTCCTACTATTTTGCACATGACTGGATTACAGTAGGGAGCAAGCAGATTTGATCCTTCCACCACCTAAAGCATAGGGAATTCTCGACAAGGATAAGGTGACCACTGACAGAGTCACGTCGTCACGACGGAACCTCCGTCAGAAGATCTGATAGATATTTATAAGCTTTTTCCTACTTCTAGTAGTCTAGTTTATTTTAAATAACTATCCTACGGCTCAAAACATTAACATCCGACTGTGATATTTTTGAGTAATTTCGAACTTTTCGAACACAGAATACAGCGGGTTTAATACTTTTTAGACGCGGCTTAATTTTTGTTACGTGATTGTAGTGCGAATGCGGTTGCAACCGCAGTTTAAACTCGTCGCGTAACCCAATTGAATTTTAATAATATGATTGATTGTACGAAAACCTAAAGTACGAGTATTTCTTACATCCCTTTAATTTCTACAAACAATGTGACAAGTTTCTTTACGAGTTTTTATATTTTCTACATTTTTTATATTATTTTTGATACTTTTTATGTTCGGTCTTAATGTAAAGATAAATTAAACGTGTTCAGTGGCGAAAAGATTATGTATGTATTTCTTTTTTTCGCTACAGTATAGTTCTGTAGCGAAAAAAAGAAATAAATACATAATCTTTGCACAGATTTTTTTTTTTTTTAATTTGTATCTTCCTGTAGGAAGATACAAATTTTTGAACATCTATGTAGTCCAGGAAGTTAAACTAAAGGCAAATCGTGCGAAATAAATCCTAGTGAAGATTTATCACTGGGATTTTCTTTATTCAGGCATTAGAAATAAACTCAGCTTGGGGACCTTTCATAGCTAATACATTTTATATCGCACAATTTATCACAATTGACTTTTCACACAGTACTTCTAATGATTAATAAAATTATAGATAATCCCGCTGAGAATTCTTTACTAGAGCTTTATTCGCAGAAAATATATTATTCTCTTGGACTAATTACAAATAAATAAATAGTACTTATCTATGATTTTCATACAAGTTGGTTTTCCCGTTAGGAATTGCTCATTAGTAGCCCGGAGTTTGGATTTGTGCCCGGTTAATGGCAATAGGGTATCCCCGTATCACATGAATGTTAAACATGACGAGTGAAATGTGGGTGTACAGACGCCAGCACATCAAGCTACCCGAAACTGTCAAATTTTCCCAATCAACTTTGAACCTTTTGCTTTGGCAATAAAGTTGAAAATCTAATAAAGAAATTTGACAGTTTCTAGTAGCTTGATGTGCTGGCGTCTGTACTATAGATATACAATAAGCCTATAATGTTCCCACTGCTGGGACACAGCCTTACTCTGTGAGAGGGAGTAGGCCGTAATCCACCACGCGGGCCCAGTGCGGGTTGGTAGATGTCACATGCCTTCGATTTTTTAGAAAGAAAGAAAAGAAAGAAAAAACGTTTATTCTGCACAAACAAAACGCACGTTACAATTAAAACACAAAATAATAATAAAAAATAAAAAAAGACATAAAATAAAATATACAACGTAGCCAAAAGCCTCGTACTCAAGCGCTTGATGTTAGGGCCAGGGACCAAAGACAACACATACATTAATCAAGATGCGCCCGCGACACCGGCAGATGACAACTAAACAATAAACAAACTGAAAAAAAACTACTTTTGTAACAAACAATAATAATAAGTATACCTATACTCCATGTGAAATAAGATTAGACATTTAAATAAACCTCTTTTACAGTCCGTTCAACCGATTTTGACTTCTATACCGTAGTCATAAGGATGGCATTAAACAATAATAATAATAAGTATACCTATACTCCATTTGAAATAAGATTAGACATTTAAATAAACCTCTTTTACAGTCCGTTCAACCGATTTTGACTTCTATACCGTAGTCATAAGGATGGCATTAAACGATAATAATAATAAGTATACCTATACTCCATTTGAAATAAGATTAGACATTTAAATAAACCTCTTTTACAGTCCGTTCAACCGATTTTGACTTCTATACCGTAGTCATAAGGATGGCATTGAACGCTAAAAAGTGGTTACAATACCAACTGTTAACTGCAGTTGCCATGTGTCATGCCACCAACGAAATAGAATTCAAAATCGGTTGAACCGACTGTAAAAAAGGATTATTTAAATGTCTAATCTTATTTCAAATGGAGTATAATAAGCCGTGCGTCTTACATATGTGCCATGCGTGCGTCGCATCTGTGCAAGAACGGGTCGTTGCTCAGCAAAATGCTGTGGTTTCGGCTTGTTTTTGGTTCTAAAACATGCCGTCACGATGTTTTCCTTCACCGATTTGAGAGCAGTGGGGATGAAATAATTTGTACAAAGCAAAGCGCCTGTCTGGTTTGATTCTATGACCTACAACACGTATGAGTCGCGGTCGTTACCACTGGCCCTCTAACGCTCACTATAGGTACACCTCTGCCTAACCCTTCGGGGAATGCAGGCGTGATGTTATGTGATGTTGCCTTATCACGTAAGCGATAATCCCCAGATTGCATTATTCGCTGATGCCACTGCCCTCATTTTTAAAATCAAACGTCAGTTACTCAACTTTGAAGAAGAAACAACTCAAACAAACAACAACAACACTAACAATGCACTTTCAAAGTGGTCACATTGGTTTAATATAAATAATCTTCTCCTGAGCGAAAAAAAAGACTAAGCTCAATAAATTAACACCAAATATCAGGCAGCTAAGTAGTTTTCATGGAAAAGAATTGAACCCTGTTGAGTCGGCAGTTATTCTTGGAATACACATAGAAAAGTTGCCAAGGGTGGGTCTCACTATTCCGATTACCTAATACTGAGACGGTAATACTGAGACTGCACGTTTTATTTTCAAATCAGTCTCGCTATACTCATTGAATTGGAAACGACGAATGGAATTAGATTCATGTCCTCCTATAAAATGTCTCCGTATTACCATTTAGAGCGTTTTTTAAAACGCCTGGTGAAAAATCAAAATCGACGATATCTTACAGAAAATAGCCACAACAAGACATAATGAAACTTTATCTGAAAACAAATAACTGTCAAAACAGGTCGTATATATCAAATTAAGGCATGTAGGACGAGTTGATGAATTACTCTACGCATCGTAGACATTTTTTATGGTAAAAATAAAATTATTTAAGCATACTTTTCAATAATATTTATGATGCCAAAATAAAAATTCTTCGAACTTTTGTGGTGGTATTTCTATTAAAATTGTACGCAGTTCGGATAGCTGCTGTTTTGAACACGTGCAATCACAACAACCGATTTTCAACATTTCATTTTCTGAAAAATAAAATGTTTTGTTTCCAATAAATCAAATACTTATGCCTAACGTCGTTATATGCGGTATAAAGTTCCAATTTATCTTCCTTGAAGATTTTTTAGTTAATATCTTTGAAATACCCTAATGACTTCATCCCAACAGTCATCAAATTTCAAATAGTCGATTGTCTTGAGCATAATTCTCAAACACATTTCCCGAAAATGAATCAAGCAGGAGCAAAAACAAGAATCATAATATTGAGTCGAGAATATTATTGAAATAAACAAGCATTTTCTTGGTTGCGGTATAAAAACGCGGTATAAAGGAATAGTGATACAAGTAGCATCAGTATTACCATCAATGGGAAAGTTCAACGGGAAAGTTCAACGGGAATAGTGAGACCCACCCGTTGCCAAGAAGGATCAAACAGGGCGCTTGAACTGTTAAAAAAATTCGACCTATACGAGTAACTGATAGATGTAGCAGCCTTTTTTATCCGTACAGGGACCTTGTACAGACATACATTAGTGCGATATTTGCTTTACAGACAAAGACCTACAAGTTAGGTTCAAGGGATTTTCTTCGAGAAAGTTTCAAGCATCCGACTGTATCCGCACAATTATTTATATTTGAAAACCTTTTGAATTTTAAACACAATCTTGCTGTACATCCCACTCGCCCCCACAAAGTAGATAAATGATAAATAAATGATTTATTTTCTGTAAGTAGGTTTGTACAAACACTTTTACATGTCAATCATATTTTTTTAAACTAGATGAGGTCGGCGTTTCCTATCTGACTACTCTGAGAAGAAAGGCCGAAACAAACTCAGAGGTCACAGTCTCTTTTAAAGTGCAGACATAATCTTGGTCAGATAATGTGAAGACCATGTAGATTAGTGATGTAGACAATGTATGTACGCTTTTACAAAAAAAACTCCCTATTGACATTTGAAACTTACTCATTAATTAACTTAAAAGCTGTTTTAAAACCAAACTTTATAAAAAAAACGGTCTATAAAAAAAAGTAAATAAAATTTTACATTTTATTGAACAAGCATGATCATCATTTTTTTTATTCCCACATAGATTTTATACTTTAAGGGCAGGTTTTTCAAACGCTAGACAATTTTATCCGAGGAATAGTTTTGAATTTTTGACAGTTCTTCCATACAAAAACTGTCAGACGTCAATTTTACTGTCGATTGAAGATATCAGCCCTTCGTTTATGCTCTCTCTCGTCGTATTGTGGTGTGTCGAGTCGTCGAGCTCCCTAAGATAAGGTTGAGCTGACGATGGCTGATGGAGGCTTCCCGTCTGTTAGTATAGGTTTACTCAAGCTGTTTCTGGTACTTTCCTCATAAGGCCCAGTCTGGATGCTAAGCTCGGCTTTACTCCCTCGAATTCGGCTCGGGCCGAGAGAGTAATATCGTCGCTCATCGTCAACACATTTTATGTCACAAAATATGTATGTTAAATCTATGTAGCGAGAACGGAGACCGCACACTGGTGTGCGGTCTCAGGGTTACACAGCGTCTATACATTATAATAAGCAATTTTGTGAAATCAACAAACTATTCCTTAACCGAAATACTTTTAAAAGTAATATACCTAGCTAAAATTCTGAGGGATCAGCAGTATTGTTATTGCAGAACCCGGCTGAAACAACACACAAAAAGTTTTGTTGTGTTACCTTTAGTTTATTTTGTTTATATTATTAATTTTGCTCTGACTACAATTACGTTTGTTCTTAGTTATAATTTGTAAATATCTCAATTTCCCCGAATAATGTCCCCGACATTTTTTTTGTAGTACATTTGTTATTTCCATTTATTTTTAATATACTAATTCTTGTTTTCCCTTACAAATAAATAAATAAACCACTGATTTTAGATTCATATAAATGCTTGTTTAGCTTTACTTATACCTACCAATGTAGGTATTAGTAACAGTCAGTTGCTTCAATAGACCAATGTCTATTGGAGCAATGTTACTAAATAATGTAGTAGGTGTATAATGAAAGACAGAAGAAAGACTGGATATAATAGAAAAACGGAGAAGCGGCCTTCGCGTGGAAATTTTGTAATTTTATTTTATTTCCAAAAAAATTTCTTTGACATACAGTATGGAAACCACATATATGCAACAAATTATACCACATACTTGTCATCGCCTTTTCTGACAATATACAAAAAATTAGCGAAATCGGTCCAGCAGTGCGATTCTGTAACCATCTCACCGTGAAAACTTAGGTGAAGTGAGCGTGGAGTGAGCTGTCAGTGTCATCCCACCAGATACTGGGGATTGACCAAGAATACATATTTTACAATCATAATCGAGATTTTAATCATATTTTTTATGCTATTTGTATTGAATATTTTATATAATTTCAAAGCTAGTATTGTAACCGTCAAAAAATTGCTATTTTGTGGGATTTAATCTAGAAAAAAAAGACTCCTTATATAAGGTATAAAGACTAGTCTACGAAAAAAGGAAAAAAAATCTAAATTCCGACTAGGTTTCTGTATTGCTATTTTATTGTAACCTTTAAATGCATCGTGATGGAAATTTCCATCAAGCAATCCAATGCCATATTTTCGTTTCCACAGAGCACGGGGATTCACCAATTGTTAGAGATATTCAAATCATTTTGTTCCCAGTAGATTCGTTCTTATTACATAAATATGTAAATTTCCACCAGACCATTTAAAAGATAAAAAATAAAAAGTATTTTTATGAACATATTTTTTTAAATATTTTTTCCTTACTATATAGCTAATGTTACGTCCATATAAATTTAATTTGCTTAAAAAGTAAAAATCATGCAATCAAGGGTTAAAACCCTACAAAATAGTAATTTTTTGACAGTTAAAATACTAGCGTTGAATTTTTTACTAGTGTTGAGGTTCTTACAGAATCGACCGGCAGTAATTAGGTCAAAAAGTAGAGTTTTAATTATGAGCAAAGGACCGGCCACGGGACCGTACCAACTTGCAAGGGAGCAGGGTCACAACCTTTAGTCCATAAAATTACTCATATTTTTTAAATTAGTTTTACTTTTTTTTTATGAAAAAGATTCATGGATTTCGAACATCAAAAATAAATTAAATAGAATAGAATTATTTTGCATTCTCTATGGTATGTAAAAATACGCCAATTTTGTAACGTAACCTAACACTTACAAAGCCACAAGCCAAAGGCAAGACAAAGTTTCAAACTGTGTCTGGTAGTTGATATTGTTGTTTAGATCTTTGGTTTTTTATTATTTGATTGTATTAACCCGACAGACGACGTCCTGTCCAAACACACGAACTGTCATACAAAAGTCGAGTAGAAAAAAGGAACTTCAGTTTTCCCATTTCCCGGAAAACTTATCCAGCCGGTCGATTCTGTAAAAATCTCACCGTGAAATAATAAGTGAAGTGAGCACTTAATAGTGTTAATCCCTAGCGAATGACAGCTCACTCCACGCTCACTTCACCCGAGCTTTCACGGTGAGATGGTTACAGAATCGCACGGCAGTTTTTCTTTACTTAAAAACCTTATTTGGACTGTTACGAACATTTTAAAACTAAATAGCCAGTTCGGTCTAGCCGTTCTCAAGTGATGCACTTACCAAAGAACAGCATTTAATTTTCAGTAGTTATATAGAATAGAAGTATTTTTACATACCACGGGGTATGTAAAAATACTTCTATTCTACCCCTAGTAACCGAACCTAACACTTACAATGCCAAAAGCTAAAGCTAAAGTCATATACAAAGCTTACAACTATGTTTGGCAGTTGATTGAGAGCATGTCTAGCTCGCTCAAAGGCCCCGCTGATTGCGTGTGTGTTGAATCGTTCGATTCTCTGCAAAGCGGATGAGTTAAACGGTTCTGATAGTCAGTTCGTTAACCGACACCGTCAATTAAAACTAGACTGTATTGGATATGCTGCAAAGGTATACACAAACTACATATACGCGCACCTATGATGTCGAATGAAAACTGATAGCTGTTTGATTAACTACAGCGATTTTCCGATGCAGACGGATTTTCGGTTCAAGTGGCACATACTGGCTTGACTTTGGATCTGTTCAGAAGTCGATCAATTTGTAAGAAAATTTAAAGTTTGTGAAAACTAACTAAGGTAGGCATCTCACCGGCAGTAAATGTGGCCCAAGCCCTAAACGCGAATTTGTGAACAAACTAAACCTATCTATTCTTTGGGATTCTTAAAGAAAATAGATGCCAAGTAGCTTCTCTAGTTTGTAAGTAAATAATTTCACATTAGGTTACTTTAATATTGACTTGTGATAAAACTTATGCCGAAAATGTTTTTAAATTTCCCCAGGAATGTAAGTTGATTTTTTTACATTCTTTCAAGCTGTAAAAGTTTCAATGTAAGTTATGCCTATCTTACAAAAAAAATATAGGCCATACGTAGGCCATTGGTCCTGCTGGTTAATAGCCGAAGGACCCAGGACTAGCCGGTCGATTCTGGAATAATCTCACCGTGATAACTAAGGTGAAGTGAGCTTAGAGTGAGCTGTGAATCATGCTGATGTTAGGGATTGACACTATTGACGACTCACTTCACGCTCACTTCACCCAAGTTTTCACGGTGAGATGGTTACAGAATCGCACGGCTGGGCCCAGATTGAAGGAACTCAGTGTTAGAAGGCTGAAATGGTGTACTTAGTAAAATTCTGAATATTTGCTGTAAAAAGAAATCACTCTTATTTACGCGTGGTGACAAATACTGCCAGCATATATCCCACCAGCGTCCGTGAAAACAAAGCGCGGCACAACCTATAGATCAATAAAAACTCGTAAATAGAAAAATGTACACCGTGAAAGCAAAAACGAATCTTTTACATTCCTGGAGAACTTTAAAAAACAGCTTTGGAATAATTTATAAAACAAAGTAATATCATGTGAAATTATTATACAAATATATATTTAGCTTCTATCCATTCAGTTTTAATCCAAATTGGGCCATGTATTTATTTGAGTTTTTTGCATGCCCAAGAATCCGGCCATAGAAGATCTTTAAAATTGTACCCTGTAATTTATCATCTAGAGATTCAAACAGTCCAGTACCTACTTATATTGTATGTATTCAATCAAGTATTTTCTAACTGAACAGACAGCTGTGCTTCTGGGGAGTTTGTTGCGCCACTTCTCCTTCCCAGCGAAAGCACTAGGAAGTGGTGAAGGGCTGGCGTTTTGTGGGACTGTCTTTTGTAACTTTGACGTAGCCTAGTTTGAATGAATGACTTTTGATTTTGATTTTGAGTCCAATAATTATAATTATGACGACCAGTCCCTCCTCCCATTCTCCAGCAATCATCTCGCAATTAACGGTTCTCCGAAACCCATTACGTTTGATGACTTTACTATCGGTAGCAGATCTACGTTTGAACCTGCCTTAGTGCCAACAGCAGACCTAAGTTTGATGCCATCTCTGTGTCCATATCAGATCTTCGTTTGATGCCGCCTTAGTGTTAGTAGCATATCATGCTTCAGGAGATATGTGTACGTCAATCAATTAATTGCAATGCATATGTACCCGTCATTGAACAGCTTTAATGTTTTGCTAATGAGTTTTGTCGTCATGTCAACTGCATCAATAGGATATTCCTCATAGACTCATAGAAATCTCCCGATGAAATGAACCGTGTGTAACACACCAGTTTATAGGTAGTTACAGACATTGCCAAGAATACCTGCATGTAGTTGTCTATAATCTAGTGTACAATATTGTTCCAATTGATGCGCAATGTGATATATGTTTTGTGGCTACCCATTGCTACAATATTAAGAAACAAAGATTGTATAGAATAAGATTGTGTCGTACCTTTGACTGTATCTTATCCTTATACGGAGACGACCCTGGCAACATCACCAAGGCAGCGAAAATCGAAAGTTTCAAGGCAATATAACGTAAACGCACCCATTACCGCCAGTTTAAGCGGAGTTCAGATTGATATCCAAAAAATAAGCACATCCTTAATATGTGGCTTCAATTAAAATATTTTTTCAAGTACTGAAATTATAGGTTTTTTTAGTTATGTATAAGAACAGATAATCAAAGAATTACTTAAAAAATTAAAAATTAAATAAAAGTAAAAAGGGTCATGTCCCTATTACCGACTCAAAATATCGGGTGTGTGCCTAATACCGTTTATGTGACACCTAATACCGACCACTAAATAAATGGAACCGTTAAAGTTAAATAAAAATGCTCGTGTATATTAAACTGTTTATATAAATGCTCCAACACAGTACAGAATGCTATTAACACTTAACAATTATATGTATTCTTATAATAGTATATTCTTAACAGCGTTAAATCAATAAAAAATATCATGTTTATACGAATTATGTATAACAAATTACCAAAGGCCAGCATTGATTATAACTACTATAATATATAACCATTGGGGGCATTTGGTATTATACAAGAGTAAATGGCATTATATAATCTTAGTAAAAATGTAACATAGTTATATAAAATTACAATAACATTTATGAGGCGGTTTAACGTCCACTAGCGCCGCTGATTGAAAAAGTATCATAACTCGTAAATAGAATAAAAAATACAAAATGTGATCTATTAAAACAGTAGAAAAGGCATTTGACTGTAAACCGCCTCTTAAGTTTAGTAGTCATGTCAAATCAAAAATCAAATCTTGGATTAAGATTGACAAATGAAACAAATTAATAAAATTATTCATGTGAAAAAAAAATTATAAAAAATAGCATCATGTGACTCTGAATCAAATTTAAGATTAACTGTGATCTCAGTTACGTTATTATACTTCGTTGCTTCGTCCTTCGAGATTAAGATAACAATGTAGTAATACGTCTAGGGTATCGCCTTTCATCCACTAAGTTTGAATATTTTTTTTTTTTTTTTTTTTTTTTTTTTTTGTCGGTACTTTGTCTTCCTGATAGTTATGCCTGTACCGCCACTCATTCGCGTTTTAGTGCGTCGCCGATCACCACGTTATTTTCTTCGTTTCATTTGAATTGTGCAAAAAGATGCCAAAACGTAGTCACAAAAACGACGACAGTGATTATTTAAGAAAGAAGATTCGAAAACTCGAAAGGAAACTTAATAAACGCGACAGAAGGTCGCGTGTTCGAAGTTGTTCCGAGAGTAGTAGCTCGTCGACGAATATTATTATGTCGCCGGTACTATCGGACCATGAAGGTAAGCTGAAGTGTTATTTTTACAAACGGAAGATATTGTGAATAGTTTTTCGGACTATATCCGTATCATAATCTGACATGATGTCATATTATCTTAAATAGTGTTGTGTACATCTTATGGGGATGTTACCTTCACATAATTTTGGATTCCCAATTCATTGGGTATATACTACTAGTGATTGTGTACATTTGAAAGGAATGTTGCCTTCACTTTAGTTAATGACCTACTTAATAATAATTGCATTTTATATCCGTACGGACTAAAACATAGTGTTGTGGGTAGTTTTAAGGACTATCGCCGTTCTAAAACCACTAGTTGTATACTAGGAACATTGGTAGTTGTGATCATATTCACGTACCTACATAACAAAATGTTATCACTCGATTTCGTAATTCTGAATATCGGTATGGATTATAAACTTGGTGTTGTGGATAGTTTTGAGGACTATCACCGCGCTATTTTCTATCCGATACCTACATTTGGTACATTTTCTATCCCAGCTGAAATGGAAGTTCAAGGTGATGTCGCGTCATCTCCGATTATTGACTCAGATGAGCCACAACCGGGTACGTCCACCTCGACGATACATGATGTTCCTGCTACAGAAGCAGTACAGGCAGGGGAATCGGAACTACCTGTTGAAGTAACGCTTCCTGAGCTGGACGAAGAGATTCTGAATCTCTTGGGCGAAACTCCATCAAAGGATAAAAAATATGGACCAGACATTAGATGCGAGTTATCTGCTCGCTGGGAACACATCGCAACAACAGGCTTGACCAAGGATGCCAGAAAGGAGCTGCTTGATAAGCATCTGGTTCCAAAAAACTGCACAAAGATTGATGCACCCAAGTTAAATCCAGAGATAAAGGCCGCCTTATCGGAGATGCTAATAAAAAAAAGACAAAGCTTTAGAGAATAAGCAGGTGCAGGTCGCAGCAAGTATATCTTGTATAAGTGAAGCCCTAAGCATACTCTTTTCTGCAGGTTATAAAGATCAGTCGGTAATAAAATTACTGATCGAAGCCGGTCGACTGATGTGTGACTCACAACACAGCGAGTCCATGACACGGCGCAGTTTTATATGTTCTACAATCAAGAAAGATATAAAAGATCAACTGTTCAATACAGAAATCGATAAGTTTCTATTTGGCGAACATCTGACCGATACTCTAAAAGCTGCAAAAGCTATATCAAAATCAGGCGCTGAGATTAAAATAAACACACAGGTTCGAAGACCTGCACCAGCGCAGAGACCGAGACAGGCCCCTGTCCAGACTTTAAACCAGACGCCTCCGTTCCCGACAGCGCGGCAAGCGGGAACAGCGAGGAGGACAGCGCCGGCGCCGCGCCCGCGACCGGTGCAGCAGCAGCCGCGACAGCAGCCGCGCTTGCAGCAGCGCCAAGCCCCGCGGCGCTAGACCTGGTACGTTTTGCAGGTCGGTTATCCTACTTTTATGATCAATGGCAATTGATAACTAATGACCTCGTTGTATTATCGTGGATAAGAGGTTACAAGATACCGTTTACTAAACCTGTCTATCAGTTACACGAACCAAGTTTACCTGCATTAACTTCATGTGAGTCCTTTAAATACAAGGTGGCCATCACTGACCTTCTAAACAGTGGTGCTATTTCACATTGTGAACCATGTGAAGGACAGTTTCTTTCTAGTTATTTCCTGATTAAAAAACCCAATGGCAAAAACAGATTTATTTTAAACTTAAAGTCTCTAAACAAGTACATCGTAACAGAACATTTCAAAATTGAAGATCTAAGAACAACATTAAAATTAGTATCAAGAAACAGTTTCATGGCCACCTTTGATTTAAAGGATGCGTATTTTCTAGTACCTATACACCCGACGTATAGAAAGTACCTACGATTTAGGTACGAGGGTCAAATTTACCAATTCAATGTTTTGCCGTTTGGTTTAAACACAGCTCCATTTGTGTTCACAAAGCTATAAAAACCGGTAATTTGTTTACTGAGATCATTAGGTTATCTGTCATCTATCTACTTAGATGACATTTGTATCATTTCTAATAATTATCAAGATTGCTTAGATAATATTTTACAGACAAAACATATTTTAGAGTCCTTAGGATTCATAATTAACATTAAAAAAAGTTGTATGATTCCGAGTAATATTTGCAAATACCTTGGTTTTGTGATAGATACAAAAGAATTTCATGTTAGCCTTCCTAAGGAAAAACGAAATCTAATTAAACAAGAGTTACAATCGTTTCAATTGAAATCTCGTTGTAAAATAAGACAGTTTGCTCGCTTGGTAGGCCTCCTCACTTCGTCCTGCCCCGCGATTCAGTACGGTTGGCTTTACACCAAGCAGATGGAAAGATGCAAATACCTTGCATTGTGTAAAACGAGTAATTATGATAGCCACATGTCTTTACCACAGTATTTGCAGGACGATTTTTCCTGGTGGTTAAAATCTATTGATACCGCAGTGAATCCTATTAGACGGGACAGCTACTGTCTAGAAATATTTTCAGACGCTAGCAAAAAAGGGTGGGGGGCAGCATGCGGTGCGGAGACCGCCAGTGGCCAGTGGAGTAACACAGAGTCTAACAAACATATTAACTGTCTAGAACTCCTGGCTGCTTTCTTGGGCTTACAAACATTCGCAAAAGGATTAAAAAATTGTCAGGTGTTACTACGCGTTGACAACACAACTGCTATTTCGTATATCAACCGTATGGGTGGAGTAAGATTTCCACATTTAACTGAAATCACAAAATCTTTGTGGCAGTGGTGTGAAGCTCGTGGTATATTTGTATTCGCTTCATACATAAGCTCGGAAGATAACGAAATAGCAGATGCTGAGTCTAGAAAATCTCACCCCGATACCGAATGGGAGATTAAAGATCATGCTTTTGAAAAGATTGTGAGAGCCTTTGGGCAACCAAAAATTGATCTTTTCGCATCAAGGTTGAATAACAAATGTGTTAAGTACGTCTCATGGAATAGAGACCCAGGAGCATGCGCTGTGAATGCTTTTACTTTAAATTGGTCAAATCTTTGTTTCTACGCATTTCCTCCTTTTGCGGTTATATTAAAAGTATTAAGAAAACTTATATACGACCAGGCGGAGGGTATTGTTGTGGTTCCATTTTGGCCCACGCAACCCTGGTTTCCACTTTATCAAAAACTTCTCTGTTCAGAATTAGTTCAGTTTAGACCCTCTGATAAAGTGTTATTGTCTATTTCCAACAGTATCCCCAAGCTCACGTTGATTGCAGGGAAGTTATCAGGACGGCGTTACGAAACAGAGGAGTACCACCATCATCTTTAGATATTATGATAGCTTCTTTATCTGAAAGGTCAATAAAACAATATGACGTTGCCATTCGACGTTGGGTAAACTTTTGTAAGACTCACAATATCAAAATACATGAGGCGTCAATTCCGATGATTATGTATTTTCTCACTGAGTTATTTCATTCCGGCTTACAATACGGATCTTTAAACAGTCATCGCTCCGCTCTGTCTTTGATCTTAGGATCGAGAGTAGGGTCTGATGATCGCGTTGCTAGGCTATTCAAAGGTTTTTACAGACTTCGTCCTCCAGCCCCAAAATATAATATCACTTGGGACCCGTCAATAGTTTTAGAATTCTTATCAAAATGGTACCCAAATAATAATTTAAGTTTCGAACATTTAACCAAAAAGGCCGTAACTTTGCTCATACTTGTAACTGCACACAGGGTGCAAACCATTAGCAAAATCAAATTAGAAAATATGAACGTCACTGATAATCTTATATTGATCAAGATAAACGATTTGTTAAAAACATCTCGACCTGGTTTATCTCAACCTTGTTTAAATATTCCATTTTACAAAGATCGACCGGAAATATGTCCCGCTGAGGCTCTTATAGAATATATTGATAGGACAAAACATTTGAGAAACAATGCCAATAGCCTTTTTATAAGTATTAAAAAACCACATAAATCAGTAACCACAAATACCATCAGTCGGTGGATAAAAGATATATTATCATTTAGCGGAATTGACACTTCAGTATTTTCTGCCCACTCCACCAGACACGCAGCCACCTCAGCTGCTCATAGAGCTGGTGTCAATATTGACACGATACGAAAAGCAGCTGGGTGGAGTGGTAGCTCCAATGTTTTCGCTAGATATTATCATAGAGACATTCAATGTGAACAAACTGATCAATTTGCCTTATCAATCCTAACCTCTGATCGATGTTAGATTTAATTACTTAAAATTAATAACTTAAATTTATCTACCCCTAATTAAAGAAAAACTACAATTTAATTACTTTATTACTTGTAAGGTTTGATTAATATACATGTACCTAAGTATAAAAATTCAGTGTTTTAATATTTCACCATCTTTCAAAATCTACATTGTTATCTTAATCTCGAAGGACGAAGCAACGAAGTATAATTGGAGATTAAACGAACTTACCTGAAGTGAAGTTCTATCCAAATTATACGAGTTGCTTCGTCCGAAGAGATTAGTTCCCTCCCAACCCTATGAACCCCATACCTAAAGTGAAATATTAAAAAAGGTTCCAGGCTTTCAACTAAATGAGTGGCGGTACAGGCATAACTATCAGGAAGACAAAGTACCGACAAAAAAAAAAAAAAAAAAAAAAAAAAAATATTCAAACTTAGTGGATGAAAGGCGATACCCTAGACGTATTACTACATTGTTATCTTAATCTCTTCGGACGAAGCAACTCGTATAATTTGGATAGAACTTCACTTCAGGTAAGTTCGTTTAATCTCCAATTATATATTCTTAACAGCCTTCGATAAGTCTTAAAAAATATACTACTTAATATGAATTATTTGTAACCTAAAGTGTAATATTAGTATATTATTTTACAAAATGTAATATAGAAATATAAAATTAGAATGAAATCTTAATTATACTTCGTTGCTTCGTCCTTCGAGATTAAGATAACAATGTAGTAATACGTCTAGGGTATCGCCTTTCATCCACTAAGTTTGAATATTTTTTTTTTTTTTTTTTTTTGTCGGTACTTTGTCTTCCTGATAGTTATGCCTGTACCGCCACTCATTTCGCGTTTTAGTGCGTCGCCGATCACCACGTTATTTTCTTCGTTTCATTTGAATTGTGCAAAAAGATGCCAAAACGTAGTCACAAAAACGACGACAGTGATTATTTAAGAAAGAAGATTCGAAAACTCGAAAGGAAACTTAATAAACGCGACAGAAGGTCGCGTGTTCGAAGTTGTTCCGAGAGTAGTAGCTCGTCGACGAATATTATTATGTCGCCGGTACTATCGGACCATGAAGGTAAGCTGAAGTGTTATTTTTACAAACGGAAGATATTGTGAATAGTTTTTCGGACTATATCCGTATCATAATCTGACATGATGTCATATTATCTGAAATAGTGTTGTGTACATCTTATGGGGATGTTACCTTCACATAATTTTGGATTCCCAATTCATTGGGTATATACTACTAGTGATTGTGTACATTTGAAAGGAATGTTGCCTTCACTTTAGTTAATGACCTACTTAATAATAATTGCATTTTATATCCGTACGGACTAAAACATAGTGTTGTGGGTAGTTTTAAGGACTATCGCCGCTCTAAAACCACTAGTTGTATACTAGGAACATTGGTAGTTGTGATCATATTCACGTACCTACATAACAAAATGTTATCACTCGATTTCGTAATTCTGAATATCGGTATGGATTATAAACTTGGTGTTGTGGATAGTTTTGAGGACTATCACCGCGCTATTTTCTATCCGATACCTACATTTGGTACATTTTCTAGTCCAGCTGAAATGGAAGTTCAAGGTGATGTCGCGTCATCTCCGATTATTGACTCAGATGAGCCACAACCGGGTACGTCCACCTCGACGATACATGATGTTCCTGCTACAGAAGCAGTACAGGCAGGGGAATCGGAACTACCTGTTGAAGTAACGCTTCCTGAGCTGGACGAAGAGATTCTGAATCTCTTGGGCGAAACTCCATCAAAGGATAAAAAATATGGACCAGACATTAGATGCGAGTTATCTGCTCGCTGGGAACACATCGCAACAACAGGCTTGACCAAGGATGCCAGAAAGGAGCTGCTTGATAAGCATCTGGTTCCAAAAAACTGCACAAAGATTGATGCACCCAAGTTAAATCCAGAGATAAAGGCCGCCTTATCGGAGATGCTAATAAAAAAAAAAAAAAAAAAAAAGACAAAGCTTTAGAGAATAAGCAGGTGCAGGTCGCAGCAAGTATATCTTGTATAAGTGAAGCCCTAAGCATACTCTTTTCTGCAGGTTATAAAGATCAGTCGGTAATAAAATTACTGATCGAAGCCGGTCGACTGATGTGTGACTCACAACACAGCGAGTCCATGACACGGCGCAGTTTTACATGTTCTACAATCAAGAAAGATATAAAAGATCAACTGTTCAATACAGAAATCGATAAGTTTCTATTTGGCGAACATCTGACCGATACTCTAAAAGCTGCAAAAGCTATATCAAAATCAGGCGCTGAGATTAAAATAAACACACAGGTTCGAAGACCTGCACCAGCGCAGAGACCGAGACAGGCCCCTGTCCAGACTTTAAACCAGACGCCTCCGTTCCCGACAGCGCGGCAAGCGGGAACAGCGAGGAGAACAGCGCCGGCGCCGCGCCCGCGACCGGTGCAGCAGCAGCCGCGACAGCAGCCGCGCTTGCAGCAGCGCCAAGCCCCGCGGCGCTAGACCTGGTACGTTTTGCAGGTCGGTTATCCTACTTTTATGATCAATGGCAATTGATAACTAATGACCTCGTTGTATTATCGTGGATAAGAGGTTACAAGATACCGTTTACTAAACCTGTCTATCAGTTACACGAACCAAGTTTACCTGCATTAACTTCATGTGAGTCCTTTAAATACAAGGTGGCCATCACTGACCTTCTAAACAGTGGTGCTATTTCACATTGTGAACCATGTGAAGGACAGTTTCTTTCTAGTTATTTCCTGATTAAAAAACCCAATGGCAAAAACAGATTTATTTTAAACTTAAAGTCTCTAAACAAGTACATCGTAACAGAACATTTCAAAATTGAAGATCTAAGAACAACATTAAAATTAGTATCAAGAAACAGTTTCATGGCCACCTTTGATTTAAAGGATGCGTATTTTCTAGTACCTATACACCCGACGTATAGAAAATACCTACGATTTAGGTACGAGGGTCAAATTTACCAATTCAATGTTTTGCCGTTTGGTTTAAACACAGCTCCATTTGTGTTCACAAAGCTATTAAAACCGGTAATTTGTTTACTGAGATCATTAGGTTATCTGTCATCTATCTACTTAGATGACATTTGTATCATTTCTAATAATTATCAAGATTGCTTAGATAATATTTTACAGACAAAACATATTTTAGAGTCCTTAGGATTCATAATTAACATTAAAAAAAGTTGTATGATTCCGAGTAATATTTGCAAATACCTTGGTTTTGTGATAGATACAAAAGAATTTCATGTTAGCCTTCCTAAGGAAAAACGAAATCTAATTAAACAAGAGTTACAATCGTTTCAATTGAAATCTCGTTGTAAAATAAGACAGTTTGCTCGCTTGGTAGGCCTCCTCACTTCGTCCTGCCCCGCGATTCAGTACGGTTGGCTTTACACCAAGCAGATGGAAAGATGCAAATACCTTGCATTGTGTAAAACGAGTAATTATGATAGCCACATGTCTTTACCACAGTATTTGCAGGACGATTTTTCCTGGTGGTTAAAATCTATTGATACCGCAGTGAATCCTATTAGACGGGACAGCTACTGTCTAGAAATATTTTCAGACGCTAGCAAAAAAGGGTGGGGGGCAGCATGCGGTGCGGAGACCGCCAGTGGCCAGTGGAGTAACACAGAGTCTAACAAACATATTAACTGTCTAGAACTCCTGGCTGCTTTCTTGGGCTTACAAACATTCGCAAAAGGATTAAAAAATTGTCAGGTGTTACTACGCGTTGACAACACAACTGCTATTTCGTATATCAACCGTATGGGTGGAGTAAGATTTCCACATTTAACTGAAATCACAAAATCTTTGTGGCAGTGGTGTGAAGCTCGTGGTATATTTGTATTCGCTTCATACATAAGCTCGGAAGATAACGAAATAGCAGATGCTGAGTCTAGAAAATCTCACCCCGATACCGAATGGGAGATTAAAGATCATGCTTTTGAAAAGATTGTGAGAGCCTTTGGGCAACCAAAAATTGATCTTTTCGCATCAAGGTTGAATAACAAATGTGTTAAGTACGTCTCATGGAATAGAGACCCAGGAGCATGCGCTGTGAATGCTTTTACTTTAAATTGGTCAAATCTTTGTTTCTACGCATTTCCTCCTTTTGCGGTTATATTAAAAGTATTAAGAAAACTTATATACGACCAGGCGGAGGGTATTGTTGTGGTTCCATTTTGGCCCACGCAACCCTGGTTTCCACTTTATCAAAAACTTCTCTGTTCAGAATTAGTTCAGTTGAGACCCTCTGATAAAGTGTTATTGTCTATTTCCAACAGTGTCCCCAAGCTCACGTTGATTGCAGGGAAGTTATCAGGACGGCGTTACGAAACAGAGGAGTACCACCATCATCTTTAGATATTATGATAGCTTCTTTATCTGAAAGGTCAATAAAACAATATGACGTTGCCATTCGACGTTGGGTAAACTTTTGTAAGACTCACAATATCAAAATACATGAGGCGTCAATTCCGATGATTATGTATTTTCTCACTGAGTTATTTCATTCGGGCTTACAATACGGATCTTTAAACAGTCATCGCTCCGCTCTGTCTTTGATCTTAGGATCGAGAGTAGGGTCTGATGATCGCGTTGCTAGGCTATTCAAAGGTTTTTACAGACTTCGTCCTCCAGCCCCAAAATATAATATCACTTGGGACCCGTCAATAGTTTTAGAATTCTTATCAAAATGGTACCCAAATAATAATTTAAGTTTCGAACATTTAACCAAAAAGGCCGTAACTTTGCTCATACTTGTAACTGCACACAGGGTGCAAACCATTAGCAAAATCAAATTAGAAAATATGAACGTCACTGATAATCTTATATTGATCAAGATAAACGATTTGTTAAAAACATCTCGACCTGGTTTATCTCAACCTTGTTTAAATATTCCATTTTACAAAGATCGACCGGAAATATGTCCCGCTGAGGCTCTTATAGAATATATTGATAGGACAAAACATTTGAGAAACAATGCCAATAGCCTTTTTATAAGTATTAAAAAACCACATAAATCAGTAACCACAAATACCATCAGTCGGTGGATAAAAGATATATTATCAATTAGCGGAATTGACACTTCAGTATTTTCTGCCCACTCCACCAGACACGCAGCCACCTCAGCTGCTCATAGAGCTGGTGTCAATTTTGACACGATACGAAAAGCAGCTGGGTGGAGTGGTAGCTCCAATGTTTTCGCTAGATATTATCATAGAGACATTCAATGTGAACAAACTGATCAATTTGCCTTATCAATCCTAACCTCTGATCGATGTTAGATTTAATTACTTAAAATTAATAACTTAAATTTATCTACCCCTAATTAAAGAAAAACTACAATTTAATTACTTTATTACTTGTAAGGTTTGATTAATATACATGTACCTAAGTATAAAAATTCAGTGTTTTAATATTTCACCATCTTTCAAAATCTACATTGTTATCTTAATCTCGAAGGACGAAGCAACGAAGTATAATTGGAGATTAAACGAACTTACCTGAAGTGAAGTTCTATCCAAATTATACGAGTTGCTTCGTCCGAAGAGATTAGTTCCCTCCCAACCCTATGAACCCCATACCTAAAGTGAAATATTAAAAAAGGTTCCAGGCTTTCAACTAAATGAGTGGCGGTACAGGCATAACTATCAGGAAGACAAAGTACCGACAAAAAAAAAAAAAAAAAAAAATATTCAAACTTAGTGGATGAAAGGCGATACCCTAGACGTATTACTACATTGTTATCTTAATCTCTTCGGACGAAGCAACTCGTATAATTTGGATAGAACTTCACTTCAGGTAAGTTCGTTTAATCTCCAATTCTAGCAGTCATGTCAAAATCAAATATTATAATATAAAACAAATTAAGAAAATTAACCTATGGCAAAAAAAAAAAATAAGATTAAAAAATAGATTCATCTGACTCTGAATCAAATCCACAATTATATCTCGGCCGCATAATGATCTTTGCTGGACGGTTTATTTCACAATCATCTGATATATAAACGGATAGCCAATAGTAATTAAAATTACCATATGACTTCCACATATAAATGTTAGCTAAGTATTACTATAATATAATAAAGCTTATGTTATTTTAAATCTGTATGTTTATTATGGAATACTATAATGTCTATTAAATAACTTTATGTTTACTTGAAAATAAACACCAAATAAAAAAACATGTAGTATGGGGTCCGTCGTAAATGTACAAGTAGATCGGTAATAGGTTTTCTTAAAGGAAATCGTATAACCTATTACCGACCCAAGGGAATGTGTATGAATTGTGTAAATACATGTTATTTTTGTACATGTATATGATTGTAAGTGGTGCGGTTGCTAAAAATATTTAAAAATAATGATATTTCAACTATAAAAATACACTATTTAAAAATTATACCTCCTTTATTCATCAAAATATTTACATAAGAACAAAGTTAGTGTATACGGCTACTAAAGCTCTTGAATATATGGCGTTAATAGCTCAAATATAAGTTAACATACTAAGGAACTGAGTTAGTATAGCCTCCTGCCTATTAATTTATGCATTTTAACAAAAATCATGGCATACAAAAGATACGACAAGTACTTATCAGCGACATGGGTCGACAATAGGAATAAAATTGTGATTTTTGTTCCTATTACCGCCTATTTTTAATATTGAATTTTAAGCAAAATAAAATAGTATCTCATTAAAATGAATCATTACTTGTGTTCCTGAAAGTATCAAAAATGCATCAAAAGAACTAGAAGTTACATTAAAATGCTTTACGATATAATCTTCTGCTAAAAAAGAAACAAGAATACTTACGCCATCGGGAATGCCACACTATGGAAAATGCACTAAGGTCGGCGTCCACGGACGAACTCAGCAATTATTATTTAAATCGTCGAGTTACGCACGCAAAAAAGAGATAAACATTTGCAATACAAATACATCTACATTTTTTTTAAAGCAACCAATGGTGTAGCTTTAATACATGACATAAAAATGATAGTTTTCTAAATAGGGCGGTAATGAGCGCGGATTTTAACGGGTCGTTATTAGGTGCGTTTACGTTACAAAGAGAAAGTCGCCAACATTAGTTTACTGAAATCCATCTGGACATTTTTATACGCACTAGCACATACAAGTAAAAGTAAAGAAAAGCGTATAAAATTAATTTATTTTTTTAAATACAGATAGGTGGTAGAAGGATCGTCACAATTTTAAAAATTTGCAATGCATGTTTAGGTATATACCTACAGTTGGTTTTAGAAAATGACTTCATTTCGTGCTCCCAGTCTTAAAATGGTGTTTATATGCGAAAATTTTAAAATTTAATATAAAAATAAAATAATTTAGTGCTAGCAAATGACACTCTCCGTCCCTCAAAAAATTGTGGTATATATACCATGTTTGGTAGAAGGGATGTATAATAAATGTGATTATAAAAAATAGCTTGAAGTCAAAGTCAAGCTATTTTTAAGAAAAAATTAAAAGCTTTGTTGGACACGTACACCGGTAATAGAAGGTACATTAAAATGCTACCGCTTGCTTGACTTAAAAGGCTATTAATATTCTGAGCAAATGCCGAGTAGCGTTGACCACTATTCGAAACTTTTGTTTATCTGTGTACTCCAAGTAAGTTAATAAGAAGAAACTCTCAAGTAAAGAATAATAAGACAGAAGAGATAATTGCCCATTCCAAAATGTAGTTCCATTTAGTGTAAAGTGTCCTATATAGCTTTAAGGCATCATACATGGCTTATATATTCCTTAAAACCAGCGTTTTTTTCTTTGGCATACTTATTTATTGAAAATAGAAGCTTGACATACAGATAGATATGTTTTACAAAAATTAGACAGTGGCTTAGCCATGGCAATTTACCGGTTGACAAGTCCGAAACTCCCAACAGAGCCTGCACCCGTTACAAGTTCGACAGGTGCATCGTTTTTATTCAACCATTTCACAGGAAATTGAACGACCCAGCGACATGACGCGGGCAACTGACAGAAGTTCGGATTGGCGTATTTGGGTTGTTTCCGTTTAGACAGATTTTCGTTTCGGCAGATTTTTATTTCATCGGATTTTCTTCATGTGTTGGCAAGGACACTATCAGCCGTACTAGGTACCAGTAGTGTCGTTTAAAATTAACGGCACTACCAAGCTTATCTTGGTTTAAAAGCAAATGATGTCCCTAGAACTACATTCACAGATGTAGAAAGCATTCCAATTTCTTAAGTCAGTATTGTATTGCTGGATGAATACGGATACACGTAAAAAATACTGTAGCGGCCATATTACATGTCATCGCACATCTGTGACGGCACTTCTGGGTGGTTTTCAATCTTACGAGGCAGATTTTCTGTTAACATTTGCTATTACAAATGTTATTACGAAACGGTGGCAATAATTGCGATAAAGGAAGTATTCCCAACGCAATCTTTAGTGTTTGATATTTTTTTATTTTTTAAAGGCAATTTGGAAAAAGTCCACGATAATTGGCGTAAGCGATGATAATGAGGGTAGAAAAATAACAAGATTGTGTTCACGAGTAGCGTTATTACCGGCAGAACTGATACCAGAAGCATTACTATCTATTTTTGCCAATGCTCCGAACTCGGCTGTCACAACAGCATTTCAAGATTATTTCATTAATTAATGGAAAAATAGCGTACACTCTAACGATTATAACTGTACGAAACAATGATTTGTTCCAGCAAAAAGTGACAAGTTACGATATGTCAAAAATGTATGAGTTTGCTTGGGACAACCTAATACAAAGATGAATCCATTATACATTTCAGCTACAAACTGGTTCAAACAGGTAAACAACAAATCAACACACGCACTGGTTCAATTTAACATTTTCAACGTTGAACAAATATTGTCATGGTATGTGCTATCAGGTGGAAATACGTGGGTGGTTTCCGTTTAGACAGATTTTCGTTTAGACAGATTTTTGTTTTGACAGCGTGTCACTTTGTTATCTCCAACGTACAGCTACGTACAAAATAAAATACACGGGTATATTAATAAAGTACAATGAGTACTAATAAAATATAAATATAGAAATAGTATAACAAGTGGCGGATGCCATAAACATATTCATCTGTACACTGGGTGAGTTCACAAGGGCCACGTCCTGTGTAGCATGTAAGGTTTAGTTGAGTATATTTTAAGTTATCTAGTCGCATTAGATTTATTATTATTTGTAATGGCAAAGGAAACATGTCATGTGATTAATAAATAAATAAATATTGATGGTATGACGCTATTGAAAACTAAATCGTCAATAATTATAAGTCATGCAAACCCAATGGCAATCTACCTTTTCTCGTTGTCACATTATGATCGATAACTGGACAGAAACACTCAATCACACCTATACTGCCCTGATAAGCCAAAAAGCGCTAACTCAATCAAAGTAAGTTTTGAGAAAAACGACTTTAGTAAATTGTTTTTTCCACCTTCAAACGGGGGTTAGAAAAAATCTTTTTAAAAATGCTAAAACTTGTTTATACGTACAGTAGAGCGTCGATTATCCAAACTAATTGGGAACTTGGGTGTTCGGAAAATCGGTATTTTCGGATAATCGAACTAAAAAAAAAACAAAAACTATTTATTTCAACATGCATTCATCAAGATTTATAATTACATGAGAATAACGCTCGATTCAGCCATACATATTTACGTACAAGGTAATGAAAACTACATTTACATTTACGTAACAAATCGACAAGTCGTGACAAGTGACTGCCGCAAGCACTGTAGCGCGGGAGGCAGGAGAGAGGCTCGCGTGAGTCGGGCGGGCGTAGTAGTTCGGATAAGCGGTCGTTCGGTTGAGCGACGTACGGATAATCGACGCTTCACTGTATTTTTACATACTATTAAAAACGTACGTACGTACTATTACGTACGTATACGTACTATTAAAACCTAATATCAAAACTGCCTCTGCTATTTTCCACTTCAACAATGTCACTAATGTAAGGTCGAGATGACTGCCGGGAAAGTTTGTATTAGGTCGTATAAGACTTATATGGAACGGATTTCCGAATATTCTCTCCTGGATCAACATTGTGTCAGATACAGCTACAAACTACGCCAAGAAAGGGGCGAACTGTAAAATATGTTTTCAGGAGAACTTCCTATATGGCCTCTCTGTCCTCGCTGAGTGCTATCGTGAGTACTGTTACCTACCACCCACCGTTGCCTTGATAATAAAGGAGAAATGTTGTGTGTGGGAATTGCCTAAAGGGTTGCCCTTATTGAGAGTAATAAGTGACCTTACCCAGGTGGAAGATAGACACTTAGCGCAAACCAACATATACGATAACCCACGACTGTCATATTCGGTCCATACAGCACACACAGTAGCAGCATGGACCACACACACAAGAGACATAAGAGAGGAGGAGTTCGTGACTTCTCTCGAGAATCATGCCATATCCGAAAGTGTTCATGCCTCATTTTTGAACATGATCGAATTCAAAGGGGTTGCCGTCGACGTCCTGGTGCGACGTCTGGTTTTCTACTTAATGCTCTATGACAGAAACTTCTTGTCAACCAACTTGGTATACTTCGATGAGATCTACGCTCCTAAGAAAACTCCGTATGACGTGTTTCTGGACCCCATACTTATAAATTTTCGAACTCTGCTTACAGCTTCGCAAAAGTCATCAGTCATATTTTTATTTTTCATTCGCGTCATCGCCAATTCTACTCTATGGTGAAAAGAGTCTGCAGACGTAAACGTGTGTCCGGCTTTAAAGTATTTAATAATAATCTTATCTGCATTGATCTGATCCGAAAGTATAATATAGATAAGAAACGAAAAAAACGTTCTACCTAATATATATCTCCATTTCAAGACACGCTCTATTGTGAAATGTAAGTGAGTGTGATCCTTATTACTAAAAACATTAAAGTCAATTAAACTTACCTACTTTATTTAGGTATAGCCGTGTCTCAAACCTTAGCGAACTAATAATACCCGCATTTCCTTAGCGCGGAAGTGCTAGCTCCGGAACTTTTTCGAAAGATAAACTTACCGCTTATTGCTTTAGAAATTGAATTAAGTTGTTATTAACATTTTTTTAAGCGTTACTAGCCAATGTCAATATACGACCATTTGGCTTCATAAAAACGACATGCCGTCAAATCTCTTAGTAATTTTTCTTGTCTGTTTATATATGTGTGTACATAAATGGTAAAATAAAATAAAATAATAATAAATAATTTATAATAACCCGTTGTGCTTGTTTATCAGTTTTCGTTCTGTGACTGATATTTTTTCTACCTTTTTATTAATTATTTTTTAAACTTTTTATATATTATTATATATAAAAAGTATTACGAATATTTAACTAAATTATACGTATTTCCGTGGCGAAAAGTGTATTTATTTTCTTTTTTTCGCTACAACACTTAGAAAATTAAGAAATTCTAAGTAAGAGTTTCTTTTCAATAGATGGCACATTAAAATGTACTTGTTTGGTGACTAAATAAAGAAATTAAGTTACATGAAACATTCAAGTCTAGATCATGGCCAAATTGCTTCTTATGCTGATACTGGCATTCTATTTTCGGCTGAGTCAGAAAAAAATGTCTACAAGGTTGCGCAATACGGATTCAATATTGTTAATAAATGTCTTCAACATAATTCACTAACACTAAATGCAAAAAAGACCAATTGTATTAAGTTTTCGTACGTTCTATTTATTTTTTAAATTAGATTTTTATTTAATTTTTCATTAGAGTATAAAATACTGCACATGCATAAATAAGTATGGTATAAGATTTTCTAAGTAGTTTCTTTTCAATACATGGCTAACTAAAATATCCCTAGATATTATTGATGTGTGTATAACTTTGTTAGGAAGTGTACAAACATTATTTATCCAAAAAAGAATACGATCGACGCTTTGGTGAAGGTTCGTGAGCCGGGGTAGTGCGGGTATAGTATGTCAATATACCACTAAACGATTACTATTACCGTTTTTTTTTTGCGGGTCGTTTCTGTTCATTATATCGTATAATTTACTATTGTTGTCTGCTTTAGATGAACCGTTTCTTTACTATAGTCTGCAGACCTTAAAATTATTATTATAGGTACTCACTAAGGAATCCCACGCAGTGCATTGTCAGACATGCCACATTCTTAGTTTTCAACACTACCGTCTTGTTATAATAATGTAAAGTTTTCCTGATGGCGAAAGGAGAGATATCCTATATTATTTTAAAATATGTATTTAAAGTTCAATAATATCTTCTGTACCCGGTTGAGTAGAGTAGGTGCATAGGGATTCACCGCGATCCTCAACAAAGCATTATTAATTAGAAATCCATTCAATTAGACATCCATTCAACAAATCCATCGAATCGCAGCCAAATTAATCAGAGGCATTATTATTATAGGGGCGGCAGATCGAATCTGCGACAGAATTATTCAAGGTGACTGAAACACAAACAGACTTCAATTAAAAGTTCTTTTTGACGTGCAACGTGATCGACAAATTTATCACGTTTTTCCATTAAACGCCGGCTCTATCCAGAAACCCAGGCGAAAAAGAATGTGAGTTTTCTATACCGTATTGATTCGCTTTAATGACTATGCATAAAGAAGACCGAACCTTATCACTCTGGTGCAAAAGAGGACCATTAATAGTAGATTATTCACTAAGGAGATAAGTAAAGCAGTGCCTTAATGTCGCGGGCGCTATTTTGAATCCTGAACACAACGAAGGATTTAACTCCTTTGCGAAACGGGCGAGTTAAGACTAGAATAATTCTGAGTGCAGTGAGGGATTCAAGCTCGCCCAAGACGAAGACACTTTTATACCCGAGGAGAATACTTTACCTTTCGCACCTACTGCGAGGTAATAAAAACTAAATCGATTATCGAATTAGTAGTTTATGAAACACGAACTAAAACGCGCTTAAGCTATTACAACGAACATAAGTTTGAATGTATGTATATTCTCATAGTATTTGTTCAGTTTTATTAAGAGAATAATTGATTACGATTTTATGTTTTTTTTTGTCTCCTTTACTCTTTCACACGCTGTCTACATCTAATGTCCTATTGTAGGTATGCTGGAAGAGATTTCTTATGAAATAAGCATCACCTTTGTACCAAATTTTTCTGTTCTGTTTTTTCTTGTCTACTTAAAAATTAATATATTGCAATAAATAAATGCTCTTTAGTGTTAAAAAGAATATTAGTTAGATCTGTATTTAATAATTTATGTATTCGTAGATACTGAATTGCAAAAAGTCTAAGGTATTTGATATCTCCATCGAATAGATTTGTAAATCAACGAACCAAGAACTGCAGTGCTATTCTGTAAAAATCTCACCGTGAGTACTTAGGTGAAGTGAGCGAGAAGTGAGCTGTCATTAGGGTTTAACACTATTGACACTGCTCACTTCAAGTTCACTTCACTTATGATTTCACGGTGAAATTTTTACAGAATCGACCGTCTGAAGGTCAATTCCCGTTATTAAAAACGTTAAATCAAGCCCCAATCTCATCTCAAGGACAATCAATGTCAAAAACTTGTCCTAAATTTTAGGGAAATTAGAGGTATTTTTGACAGATTGCGACAGAAATCAGACTGTGAAAGTTCTTAAAAATACGAGAATTGCCCCTCAGATTTATCCACTTACTACCCAATTTGACCAACTATACACAGACGTGAGACAATATTATGTAAAATGTTCATAACTGTGATTCCCATTGCTGTTATAAACTGAACAATTCTTAGGACTCCACAGTATGCCTTTCGGGCAGCAAACATTCTAATAACCTACAGTTTAAATATAACATTGCTATGCCATAGTCGGAGTCCGGTTTCCAAAGTAAAAAGTCGTCGTAACAAAGTCCATTTGAAAAGTAATCGTTAAATGTTGTGGGTACGAAGTCCGTATAGAAAATATGTTGAGCAGTCTGAATAAAATTGACCTAAGTCAAGGTAAGCACTAAGCATAGAGCTAGACACAGAGCTTGACCCCTAATTGCGTAACATTGTTTCAATCACAATCCTAGAGTAATTATGAAACATATTTCTAATTCATTGGTTCATAGGTTTAACAAATTCGTCTGCTCAACAAAGTAAATGACGCAATGAACGTGGCTGAACAATTGTCATTTTATGTGTGTTACGCAATTACAACTCTGTTATACAGGGTAAGTTGTAATTCGCCGTACTCCTTCCAGGATGTGATAGTATGACTTCTTTGTAAGGAAACTGAATGGCATCCATCGCTTATACCTACTTCAACAAAGCTTTTGTCGTAATCAAAAACAAAAAAAAATAAACGTTATATTATGAAGTTAAGTACTCATTTTCAAAAATCGCAGTTCAAGAACTTGGACAACATAAAACTCAAAAAAAATGTATGATATTAAAAGAGAGGCTATAAGACAAATATCTTCATTTAGTCAGCTATCTATCTGTAATTTGTTTTTACTCCTGCCATCCCACGGTGTGCGTGCACGTCCAGACGTTTTGTCGTGGTTTGCTCGTAGCACGTGCATCATGCGCGTCTCGTACGTACATACATGACACACACACAGCACAGGTAGGTACTTATGTGTATGTATGCACAGTACGATGACACTAACACAATTAACACGCACCACAGTCGACAAGACACACGAACACGCGCCAGTGCGCTTGTTCGCGCCGCCTCGTGTCTGTGTACAGTGCTAAACCAGGTGGTTTAGCACTGTACACAGTGACGAGGCGGCGTTGGTCCCGCGGGGGCCCGTGGCTAACTAATAACAGTCACACAAGTCGATCGATCAGGTTAAGCTGCGCTTGCCGCATTTGCTCTGTGGATGGGTGACCATCTTTACATACCAAGACCCCACCGTGCCTCGGAAAGCGCGTTAAGCTGTTAGTCCTGGCTGTCATTCGTGCATGTTTGACAGTCGTTACGGGTCGTCAGAAGCCCGAAAGTCTGACAACCAGTCTTACCAAGGGGTAACGTATTACCCAGCAACTGGGTTGTGGAGGTCAGATAGGCAGTCGCTCCATATAAAATACTGGTATTCAGCTGCATCCGGTTAGACTGGAAGATGACTTCAACATAGTTGGGAAAAGGCTAGGCAGGTGATGATGAATCAGCTATGGATCTAACAGGTACAAATGTTAAATCAAGAGGTGTCCATGAAACAGTCGATAGTGCGCTGGTGAATATATTAAATTGTTTTAGTCATCTTAAGTACTTTCTAACTTCCCAGTAATCCTGCATGCGTTAAATCCTAACAAAAATGTCTAAAATTGCAGCCTCTTAATATATGCACACGTACACTACGAGAACTTTGCCTGCTTAAAATATTACTTACAGCAACATGTACGATATCAGTAGTATAATGATTGAAAGTACATTATTTGAAGTAAATTGTCATGTTTATGGTATAGGCGAGTGACGCTCCCATAAAATGCAACACAATAACATAGCGGTTTACGCAATAATCAATACCCGCAGCTCCACATAGGCCCTCACCACCACAAGTGGACGAATCAAGAATACTAATAGCCGTTAAGGTTGTAACTTATATTTACAGCCGTGCGATTATGTAACCATCACACCGTGAAAACTTGGGTGAAGTGAGCGTGGAGTGAGCTGTCATTAGGGATTAGCACTATTGACACTGCTCACTTCGAGCTCACTTCTGATTTCACGGTGAGATTTTTACAGAATCGACCGGCAGATATATTTTATGTGTAAGCTTTAAATAAGTTGGTGTGGTATATAAAGTGTCAGTTTATGTTACCAGTCAAAAAAAAAACAATATTAAAAGGGCTTAAAAACCATTTTAATGACTTTTTAATAACTTTTATAGGTACTATTGAAAGTATTTCTTTTATTCTGGAATTTTAAAGTCAATTTGAATGGTAATAAAAATGTATGAGACCGACCCACTAGATCCTATAGACAAGAAAGTGGTTAGGAGATATCGGCTCACTCGTGGAGAGTTTAATAAAATCTTAGCGTACCTAATGGATGAAAATTGCTAGGGTGGAAACGGAATAAATTGCTACAGTTTCTTCCTCAAGATTGCCTATCTATTGCTGTGTTTGGTTTGTTCGCTGTGTGCATTGCATACGTTCATTGCTTAGTTTACAAAAGATAACATACGCTGTGCAGAACGTTTGACCGCAGTCCGTCTTCACATCCGATTGCTGTTTGCATATACTCGTACATGTTGATACTGCTACTGCAAATTTACCTTCGTCTTTACCTCAATTTTGATTCAGTGAGTCTTGTTCTTTGTTCGTAACAAAACAGAATCTAATTAAATACTAGCTGACACGACAAACGCTGTCCTGTCAAAATTTCAATATTATCTTGAGTTCATAATAAAATCCCATGGAAAAAGCAGTTTGTGTTCTTCACGAATTTTCAAATTATCCGGGCAAGTTTTCCAATTTATGTACTTTTGCCGTTTTAGTGGAAGTTCTTTGATCTATGTGCTATAAAAATCCTGAGGACAGGGATCGATGAACTCTTGAGAGGCGTTTTTCACCGCCTCGTAGGATTTGAAATTTTTCGCCTATGAAAATTTATCCAAATTCCGAATAAAAATAGAAATTAGTTGGTGCAAGGTCTGAAAAGTTTAGTGTTTGCCGGAGAGTTTCCAGTCGTAGCTCCTATAGTTTTGAGACGGTCCGATGTGCGGAGTTTCGACGTGATTTTTTTGTTGTTGTTCAGACGGTACCCACTTTCCGAGCTTTTTTATCTTTCCAATTTGAAATAAATGAATCAGTATTGATTTATCACTTACGTTGAAGGCTGCTGCGAGTTCCAACGTGGTTTGAGTTGAATCTGCTTCCATTATTGCTTTCATTCATAGTTATCGACTTTCGATTCGACTCCGGTCGTCCACGGGGCTCATTGTGGTGATAAAAAATTCCAGAATGGGAGTGATCAAACCAAAAACGGACCGTACGTTGACATGCCGTACCATGTCTATACTCTTCATTACTATTGCGTGTTGTGAGTGCTGCGTAGGTGCCTCAAAGGAACTCGTATTCAAAAATAGCGCGCAATTTCGATTTTTCCATGGTTACAGAAACAGCGATATTTAAAAAAATCGAACGGCGGGAAACAAATGAATAACTGATTTTGAAAAACAAAATGTCATGCATATACATATATACATATAACATAAATGGCTGATTTTTTCAATCAACTGATAAAATTTTATTCGTGGAATAAAAATTGACATCTGACAGTTGTATGGAAGAACTGTCAAAAATTCAAAATTATTCCTCCGATAAAGTTATCTGGCGTTGGAAAAATCAGCCCTTAGTAATTTAAATATGGAATTCTGAATAGACAGAAAGATATCGATCTTCACAATGGCCAGTATCAAAAATAGGCAATTTCATAGGTAAGGACCTAGGTAATACCCAATTCGCACTATTAAGAACACTAAAAAAATAATAGACAAGTCGGTCTAGCCGTTCTCAAGTGATGCGCTTACCAATGAATAGCTTTCCAATTTTATTTATATAAATAACAACTTCTAACAGTCAGTAGTATACAAAGGTATGTAGGTATAGATAATACTGACTGCTACGAGTATTAAGAATAAAAAATAAAAGTACGTTATCATCTCATATCCCTCATTTCGTAAAGTTCTAATTATGGTTTCAAAATTAGTACCTTCATGACAGACTATCTGCGTGTAACTCTAATAAAAAAATATATTTTACAACACACTTTTCCTAACAATATAATAATAATAATAAATGTTTATTTGGACATAAAGGCGTTTACAACCAAACATTTACAAGAAGAATATACAATTATACACAATACAAAATGTTTTTTTTTTTGCTAGCCTTTGCTCTCCCACTCCGGAGCAAAAGTCTCCTTCCATTCCTTCCATTCTTCGCGAGCCAGTACAAAACACTTAAAACTTTTTTTTTTCCATTAAGTACACTTAGTTTTCTACAAAGCTTTACCGATGAATTCTTATTGGTTTTAGTTGCCGTCGACGAATAAAGTATTTTTTCTGAGCGATATTTTATAGTTGAATAATGGGTATCGATAGTGTTTATATGAATGAAATAGAAATAACAAAAATTATTGCAACAATTTAAATATTTTTATCTGGATATCGCCAAGCCAGATGTTATTAAGTAAATGGCATGTTGCATTTGTTCGCCATATTTACTATATTATTTAACGGCTTAGGATGAAATTGTATGCATAAAACCACTCGTGTGATACTATTACAAACCGTGCTCGGGTTTTAATAACCCCTGATATGTAAGAATTTCATAACCTACTATAATAATAGTAAAAATAAAAAAAGGTGTCACAATTCTCTAATACAATTGAGCTTAGTTCTGCCACACAGCGGCAGTTCATGTAGCCCAAGCCCTAAACCTTGAAGATTTGCTGTAAAATGGAAACAAGAGATTTATTTTTATGCGCGGCGAAAAAAATCTGGTAGAATAAGTACAGACGCCAGCACATCAAGCTAGCCGAAACTGTAAAATTTTCCCAATCAACTTTGAACCTTATCCTTTAGCGATAAAGTTGAAAATCTATGAAAGAAATTTGACAGATTGTAGTAGCTCGATGTGCTGGCGTCTGTACCTGCCAGCGACGACCGTAGTAGTTTTCACGGGCGAGCATAATGGTCGAATCGAATAATCAATTTCTCGTTGCTCTTAGAAGCTTCGAAATAATTTAAGCACACAGAGACGTACAAGTAACTGACATTCGACAACGACCTGTCCGTTGTCCTCTAGTCATTAATCTTTGTATTTTCTACTCAACGTCTATTATCTCGACTAACTGCATAAAAAATAAAGGTTCTGATTGAAAACCAATTTGGCAAGTACTATAATTTTATTTTATCTACTGTTATAACCAGACAACGCAAATCAACTGCATAAATCAGTAGGTACGTAAACTAATATACAACGTGTAACGTTAAATGCGCAAAAGCTGAAAATAGTTTGATCAGAATAACGAGCAGAATCCATTAAACCACTTTTTAATACAGGTCACATTTTCAAAAACTCTTCATTAAAAACGTTGCCGTGTCTATTTATTAATAGGTCAAGCCATCGCGGCACAGCGGCCCGGTGACGACTCCTCCCTCGATAAAGCGTCGTCGCAGAGGCAAGAAACGATCAGAATTGCCAGTAAAACTAAAACAGCACATAAAACCTTTACAATTTTTCTAATGACTTATTTTCTCTCTGAAATAGGTCAATATAATTAAAAATCTGTTGGGGTGTCTGAGGTTTTGCGCATTTAACGTTACACGTTGTATAATAATGGTAGATCATTAATCTGAAAAATTAAATACTAGTACCCAGGCGTTCAGAGGGGCAATTCTCGTAATTAAGAGCGTTCACAGTCTGATCTCAGCCAGGATATCCGAATAATGACACCGTAATAATTGTTGGATTTTGACAGTTTTGGTCATCTCGTACATCAAGTAAGTAGTCGTAAGTCATTGGTCTGGTGTAGGCGTAGTCTCTAAACGGTTTTCAAGAAAAACAATTATTTTTATATAAAACCATGTCTTCATTCCCAGGTTACTTGTTTTTATTTCCTCACATAGTTATTCACAGAGATTTTTTAATGGCCAATATTTTTTAAGTGTTATTCGAAAATTACTTTCTATCACAATTCCAATACAACACTATCAAGCTCTTATTATGAATTTAGGAGACTACGAACTTTTGGCTTAATAATAATGGAGTTGCCTTAGTATGGTTCTGATCAGGGCCAATTTAAAGCATATGGAATTCTAAAAGAGACGGCGACACATGGTCATACATGACCGAGACGAAACTTTATAAAGCAGCAGGTCGATTCTGTAAAAATCTCACCGTGAAATCATAAGTGAAATGAGCTTGAAGTGAGCAGTGTCAATAGTGTTAATCCCTAATGACAGCTCACTCCGCGCTCACTTCACCCAAGTTTTCACGGTGAGATGGTTACAGAATCGCACGGCTGAACTCACAATGTAGCATATCAACGGCTGGGTACTGAAACGCAGAAGCAAAAACTACAATAGTAACGAAGGGCTACCAAAAATGGCCAATGCCGCTTTGCCGTCTTCTCTAAAAATTAAAATTTATTATACTTTTTAACATAGAAGTTCCCGTCAGGACATGTCTGTACAAATATTTAAGTAAATGTTACTTATAATTTTTTGGTAAAATTACTTATAATTGAGCAATTTTACAAATTTTTTCTTGGGATTTTCATTTCTCCCATTTTCCGAAATAATTGTAATGATCTTGGAAAGTTAATGCTAATTAATTTTAAATTTATTCTAAACATACGGATTTGGGTGTATATTGAACAGATTTTTCTGGAATATTTGGCTGGATTTTGATTATTTTGATGCAATTAACTGAATTAATAAGATAATTTTGGGTTGGCTTATTTGGGCAGAACTATGTCCAAATGATATTTTTGGTTCATCAGTTGTTAAGAAACGCTGGAGGAACTCACTGCTGAAGATCATAAACGATCTAATTGGTCTACAATCTAACACTGATTCAGAAACAAAAAGTACTTACCGTCTTTTATAATAATATATGTTATTATGAATGTGCAATTTATTACAGAAGAAAACATCTGCCTACGTAAGTCAACTCTAACGGTTTTTTTTAGTTAACCTATATTGTCCCACTGCTGGTTAAAGGTTTCCACTATTTTTTGTCTTCTCCGTCCAATCGGTTAGGAACAAGTCCAAATCCTCAACTCTTGGTAAAGATTTTAAACTTAACTATCGCGGCAACATGTTTTTGGCGGGATGTCAACTACGGAAACCTAGTAGTTTTCCATTACACTCGAGTAGAGCGCAACCCTCCTTAAGCCTTGACTGCACTATACGTATACTCAAACATTAATCCGCACATGTTTCCGACATAAAGTCTCGGCAGAAATTTCAAGATTCGTATTGTCATAGCTTGGACGTCGACTTTACTGAGAGCAGGTGCTCTCGGTAAAGTCGACGTCGGTTTTGTTATTTGAAAAGGCGCAGAATACTTAGGTAAGTATTCTGCGCCTTTTGAAATAGTAAAACCTTAAAACACGACATCACCCACATACCTAGTGAAAAAAATAGCACATAAGCATCCTCATAGTTTTTGGTGATTATAAATCATCTAAGCGGCCGAGAGAATCTTACTATGAAAATTAAAAAGTAACTCCCGATGTAAACAATGAAAACCTTCCACAGTCTCGTACAATTATCATGTGTTTTGAAGTTCTCATTATACGAGTATCTGTTGAACCAATTTACTCCTATAACCTCGCCTTGCTTCCGTTCCGTTAATTCTCCTTTTGTGTATGTACACTCTGCATAGGTGCACACGAAACATGTCTTGTCTGAAATTGAAACTGTGTTGTTGAGAGCAAAATAGAATATCATCACTACATAGTATAAAACAAAGTCGCTTCCCTGTCTGTCTGTCCCTATATATGCTTAGATCTTTAAAACTCCGCAACGGATTTTGATGCGGTTTTTTTTAATAGATAGAGTGATTCAAAAGGAAGGTTTATATGTATAATACATGCATAATATAGTAGAGAAACACTGATAATTTTAGAGGTATCTAATGTGATGTCGTAAATAAACACATTTTTTTGCGCTTACATTGTAAATGCTGGCTGAACCGTTCGAGATAGATCAAAATAATGTACTACAGTATTGTACACCTTAAAAAGTTCTACAAAAAAGTCCGCGATGGTATATGTCTATCTCTTAGGGATAACCCACAATAACCATTTTTTATCCTTAACTTTTTACGAGAAATAATGGCTCTAAAATTATCAGTGTTTCTCTACTATATTATGCATGTATTATACATATAAACCTTCCTCTTGAATCATCACTACATAGTATAAAACAAAGTCGCTTCCCTGTCTGTCTGTCCCTATATATGCTTAGATCTTTAAAACTCCGCAACGGATTTTGATGCGGTTTTTTTTAATAGATAGAGTGATTCAAAAGGAAGGTTTATATGTATAATACATGCATAATATAGTAGAGAAACACTGATCATTTTAGAGGTATCTAATGTGATGTCGTAAATAAACACATTTTTTTGCGCTTACATTGTAAACGCTGGCTGAACCGTTCGAGATAGATCAAAATAATGTACTACAGTATTGTACACCTTAAAAAGTTCTACAAAAAAGTCCGCGATGGTATATGTCTATCTCTTAGGGATAACCCACAATAACCATTTTTTATCCTTAACTTTTTACGAGAAATAATGGCTCTAAAATTATCAGTGTTTCTCTACTATATTATGCATGTATTATACATATAAACCTTCCTCTTGAATCACTCTTATCTATAAAAAAGAAACCCCATCAAAATCCGTAGCGTCGTTTTCAAAATCTAAGCATACATAGAGACAGACAGAAGCAGGAAACCAACTTTGATTTATACGAGTACTATGAAGTGATCACCATTGCACCCGTGCGAAGCCGGGGCGGGTCGCTAGTAGATTATATTTGCATAGACACGCTTTTCAAAACTTTATTAAAAAATCTCGTGTCTATGCTTATAGATCAAGGGCCGAGGAATAATTTTGAATTTTTGGCAGTTCTTCCATACAAAATCAGTGAGACGTCAATTTTAATCCACGAATAAAAATTATCTGTGGATTGAAAAATCGGCGCTAAATAAATAAAAATCAAAGTTTCTCATCAAACAATGCAACAACCTATGAAGTGATCCAGATTGAATGCAAGTTTGTTAAGAATCGGTCATTTCAAAAACCTTATAAATCACATTTTTTTTGCTGAAAATGGTTCCTTGAAGGTAGATGCGTATTCTGGGTAAAAACCACATAAGTCAATACATTCCTTCCTCTTCAAATAAAAAGATTGATGGATTGATTAAACATTCATTCACACAGAACTGCAACTTCCGCACGTACTTTAAAAAATATTAGAAATTTTAAACCAGCCGGGTAATTTTCACCCAACCTCAATGACGAAGGGTTGGTAAAAAACCTTACAACTTCTGTTTCACTTCCATCAGCCAAGCCTTGGCTGATGGAAGTGAAACAGAAGTTGTAAGGTTGTTGAGAGGTTGATAGTTGTTAAGTTGTAAGGTCGATGGACACTTTTAAATCATAAGCCTTGGCTTATGATTAGCCTTGCTTATTAATTTTTATTTGCTAATAAAAAAAAATAGACGATTTAAAGCAAGTTCAGGATAGCATTCTGAAAGAGCATCTGCCAATTTATAACAACATTTTTAGCTGGCCAACTCCAAATGTTGAAGATAATCCAGATGAGAATGATGGAGAATAAGACTCATCATCATCTGCCTAGCCTTTTCCCAACTATGTTGGGGTCGGCTTCCAGTCTAACCGGATGCAGCTGAATACTAGTATTTTACATGGAGCGACTGCCTATCTGACCTCCACAACCCAGTTACTGGGTAATACGATACCCCTAGATAAGACTGGTTGTCAGATTTTCGGGCTTCTGACACCCGTAACGACAGTCAAAGATGTACGAATGACAGCCGGGACCAACGGCTTAACGTGCTTTCCGAGGCACGGAGAGGTCTCGGTATGTAAAGATGGTCACCCATCCACAGACCAACCGCGAAGACTATGTACCTTAAAATGTTAATAAGGTTATTTTTAAGTGTAATTTTCCACACACAACAATAACAAATATGATTACTACTTGTGTTTTGGTTAAATTATATACCACTAACCCTATTTCTTGCTATAACAACATAAGTCAAGAACAGCGTTTCAGGTTTTTTTTTCATTGTTTTTATTAATAAACTGTGAAGGTTATTCGCTATTAATTTTTTTTTACCACTCAAATACTAAATTAAGCACAAAAAGTCCTTTAAAACTCATTTGTTTGAGCATGAAACAGTTTTTATTGATTCCTGAAAAATTCTAATTGAATGACTTATGAGGTTTTTGAAAAGACCGATTCGTTTCTAGTAAAAGGATATTCTAAGTCAAAACATTTATTTTTGTCTAATTGCTTCATTCTACGACGTGAAAACAATTATTTTGTCAAATTGCTTCATTAAAGGTTTTAAACACTGCGTTAACTGAATATCGTGTTTCAGGTCTTCTGAGAAGGGTGCACCTCGGCTGCGCTATCATGTGGCCGTACATCATTGCTGCGGCCCGCCGCGACACGCGCCACTCCTTACATACTCGTAGGCGGAACACTTCGGCCAACAGATTTGACGACCAGCCGTACTCGTAAGTTCAAATTATTACTTGACTATAATTGTAATGTCAAATAAAAATCAAATACCAATTCATTGCAAGTAGGCTTAGCAGTCCAAGCAAACAAAAATGATGGGGTAAATTATACCAAGGTTAGTGGAATGGTCTTGGCGATTTATTTTTGACTAGCGACCCGCCCCGGCTTCGCACGGGTGCAATGGAGAAACACTGATAATTTTAGAGCCATTATTTCTCGTAAAAAGTATAGGATAGAAAATGGTTATTGTGGGTTATCCCTAAGAGATAGACATATACCATCGCGGACTTTTTTGTAGACCTTTTTAAGGTGTACAATACTGTAGTACATTATTTTGATCTATCTCGACGGGTTCAGCCAGCGTTTACAATGTAAGCGCAAAAAAATGTGTTTATTTACGACATCACATTAGGAACCTCTAAAATTATCAGTGTTTCTCTACTATATTATGCATGTATTATACACATAAACCTTCCTTTTGAATCACTCTATCTATTAAAAAAAACCCCATCAAAATCCGTTGCGTAGTTTTAAAGATCTAAGCATATATAGGGACAGACAGACAGGGAAGCGACTTTGTTTTATACTATGTAGTGATTAATTAGCTTTTCAGTTTTTCTTGTCATAACCACTTAATACATATGAATACCTATATGAATATGAATGTCGGTTCAACTTAGTACTAAGATGATCTAGATAAGTTTTTAATATTTGCATTGGCATTTGAAACGCTACCTCAGCCCCACAACTTCAGCGCGACGTATTTGTTTACGAAACTCCGCCGAACTCTTCGCGGAAAATCCATACCACAGTATAAAATATTTGCAGACGAATTGGTTTCATTATTAGGTACGATTTTCGTTCGTTAGTTTTGCATGTTTTAGATTGTTTGGTTATAATTATTTTAGTTTTCTACACTGTATTATAGTGTAGAAAACTAAAATAATTCTACATTAGCGCTGGCGAGGGAAGCGCTTGAAGAGAGGCTTCTCAAAATACATTCCACTGTGAACCTATATGCGTTGCAATAAGAGCCACTTTACGAGCAAGTGCAATGTTACAGAGGCATTTTATTCTTGGAATTCAATCTCGTATTATGGAAAGCAATGAATGAGGGTAACGATGAAACGAGCATAGTTTAGGTTAACGGGTTAGAGAAAAATAGGCAACAAAGCTGTGCGCATATTTCTACATATTTTCACAACTGCGAGTCTGATGGACTATTCAAATCACTATTATTTTTAAGATTACAAATATAATGTTTTAAGATCGGATTTTTTCTGAATGAAACATATTTTCGCAGATTTCGTGATGGAAGAGCTTTCACGTTGACAAGCTCGGGCCCAAATCCTGGACCATCTGGGACTCGCAGCCGGAGCAAAATCCGTGTCAAACGACATTATTCACGATCTGAGAGTTCTAATACTCCGAAGACTCTGAGCCCCGTTCACTTGCCGAACCCGTACAGACATGAGCTGGAGGCCATAGAGCCCTTTGACGAGGTAAGTTTTACAACGACAAGTTTTTGGTTACGACGCCGAATTCTAATGCACGGAAACCAGAAAGGCTAGCTTTGTTAGACAAAAACATTCCTTTTAATCCTACGTTGACCACTTTATTTGTGGATTTGTATAATTTTGTAACGCCGACTTAAAATCATAAAAATCCAGTCTGAATATACTTAGCCCAGTATGAGTCATTACTCATGTTAGTGAGGATTTATTACCGGGATTATCTTTATTCAGGCATTAGAAATACTGTGTGAAAAGTCCATTAAAATGCATTGTGCAACAAATAAAATCGGCTGTCAAACGTTCCAAAAGTTCGTCTGTTGCTAATATTTCGTAAAATATTGGTTTTACGTCAGTTTACGTTATCACCTACTTATTCCAAATTAAGGGGCACATGAAAATTACGGATATTCCATAAAAGTGCTTAATTTTTATTTTCTTATGATAAAAAAAGTTACAAGGCCGAACAAATTGTTAACGTCTTCGTGAGTTCATATCATTGTTTCCTATCTCAGTTCAATATTATAAACTGCCAGGCCAATTTCTTTTCCTTTGTGCTTCGGTACACTCCAGATCAGTGGTACATAAAAGATAATAATACGAGTTGCATTCTTCGCTACGGCTACGGAACGGAACCCCATAACTGTAACACAAAGTTGTATTACCTGTATTACCGTATAATTATATAGGTATTTTAAACATGTGCTCAAAGAGGTTATGTTAGTAACACACGAAATATTTTATTTCCGCTTCATCGCAAAACAATTTATTTCAAAAGGATAGTTTCCCACTAACCTTTTATATTCATTTTCAACCCATAAGCTTCCGTTTCTTTTATTGTAGTTATGTATCAAATAGAAACCTTCTTCACACTCGTACCTATTATTACAGGTAAGACATTCAAATAAGTTAATTAATTCAGTAAATTACCTTAGATGATGGATGATGATTAGCCACCTTAATTGAAGGCAAACAATGTCAGCTTCACAAAGAAATTTCAAACTCGCTGGAAAATGTACTAATTTACTTAAAACGTTTAGATCGCAAACACAGCAGTGTAATTGTGATGAGGCATCGAAACATGATCAAGTTAATGCATTAACTTTTAAAGGGGGCAATTAGAAGTATTACGTTCGGCGATGGTGGTCGGGCAATCAGTATTTACGACGGAAGCTACGGTGAACGCGTCATAAACGTGACATCGGGAAGTTGCTCGTGGTGTGGCGCGCTCCTCATGGCCTATTGTTTCGATGCTACTGCCTTGGACACGCACGGACTAACCATTAAATTTGGACTTGATGCTCATTCCCTTTTCAATTGTGGAAGCAACGGACGCCTGAACTACCCACCGCGCATTTAATATTGAAACATTAAAATAAAACTCTTTACAAGTTTTGTTTTTCAAATAATAGTGACATCGGTCTTAATTGAAGACATGTCGCACCCTCATATCTATTAGTCGTGTTAACAAAATTCCTTTAATTGAAGTTCGTGCTAAGTCGGTATCGTGACCCAACCTTCTAACAATTACTTTGATACCGATCTATACTGTTTGTCGACGACTCTTAATGACTGTATTTATTTTGAAGACATCGTTGTGGTGAATAAGAGTGGATAGTAAAATGAAATTACTGCGGTGACTGGCAGTCGCGTGTGCCTGTAGCAAATCATGAGTCCTGTTTACACTATTCAAAAAATAGGTCTGCAACAAAACAGCATGGCTGCGGTAAGTAGCTATTTTTTTTTTTCTTCACAAATGTCGCAATTATTCGTGGTCGGAAAAGTATCGTAAAATGTTTGTATCCACATAAACCCACAGTCTAAGAAAATGACCAGAAATAACGATAAAAATAAAACGACTTTATTGCCTTTTTTAATATTATTCGTTTTTAACTTCCTGACTAAGGAAGTTATAGTAATCACCACGATTTTTTTATATACAAATGATTAAGAATAGGAGGATTACAGGTGTGCATTATTAAAGCTTAATTAGTCGCGAAGTTGCTGTAATAATTTAATTTCATAAATACGTAATTAAATCATCTTTTTCCAGAACACTTTATTCAATACGGAAATTATTAGGTAATCATCCCCACCGTTATATGATACTATTACAAGATACTAGTATGTCTAATATAGGTACTAGTATCTTGGTAATAAGCTTAGTCAAGGACCAAGTCTATTACGGTACAGATAAACAATTCGGTTAGGTACGAGTATCACATTCCAAATTTATTTAAAGTGAGACAACCCACGTTTAATCTGGAAATTCTTTTGATGTATTTTGTGCAACAATTTTCATCGGCGATCGAAAATTGGAGGGAATTTTATTTCAAATACGCGGCATTAGTAGGCGTTTCGTTTATTTTTATTGGAGATATCTGATAGTTGGTATCAGATATTTCCAATTTAAACATACATTTTTACTGTAAAACTTGATGCTTGGTTACGTTTGTATGACCAATAAAACAATGAGGTTTTCCAATTCACTGCCATTTTAATCTATTATTAGTAATTACACATACTTTTATTAATAACATATTTTTGCAACCCTCTTGCTAACTAGATATGTAGGCATTAAATAAGAAATTAAATTTTAATTGAATTAAATTATGACTTCATTCGCGCTCCTGTCGATTCTGTAAAAATCTCACCGTGAAAACTTGCGTGGATTGAGCTGTCAGCGTCATCCCACTGATGCTAGGGATTGACCAAGGAATTTTTTTTTTTAGTATCATAATCGAGATTTTAATTATATTTTTGGTGCTAATTCTATTGATCATCATCTGCCTAGCCTTTTCCCAACTATATTGGGGACGGCTTCCAGTCTAACCGGATGCAGCTGAATACTTACCAGTATTTTACATGGAGCGACGGCCTATCTGACCTCCACAACCCAGTTACTGGGTAATATGATACCCCTTGGTAAGACTGGTTGTTAGACTTTCGGGCTTCTGACTACCCGTAACGACTGTCAGAGATCTCAGAATGACAGCCGGGACCAACAAATGAATTCATATTAATTCATAATGGGCTAATTCTATTGATCATTTTATATAATTTCATTATTCAATATTTTAGTTTTCAAACCCACGTTTAATCCCACGTAGTTTGTGTGGCGTGATCACTTCACCCGATTCACGAAATGTCTTGAATCGGGTGAACTGATCACGCCGACTCGTCAGGACTAGTCTAGGAAAAAAAAACAACTTTGAGATTCTGACTGAGTTTCTGTTTTGCTATTTTATTTTAAAACCCCACAAAATAGTAATGCTTTGACAACTAAAATACTAGCATTGAAATTATATAAAATTATGAATAGAATTAGCATTAAAAATATTATTGTAATCTCGAGTATGATTGTAAAATGTATGCTTGGTCAATCCCTAGTATCAGGTGGGATGACACTGACACCTCACTCCACGCTCACTTCACCTAAGTTTTCACGGTGAGATGGTTACAGAATCGCACTACTGTTCAAATTGTGTTAACCTCTGTGATAGCTACACGGTGTCACACAGTCAATCGAACATTCGGTCAAGGAACTGTTTTATTTGTTGATATATCTCATTTTCATTTATAGCGGTTTGCGTACAAAACAAACGGAATTTCCTATTGCAGACTGAAGAGAAAAAGACAGAACTTTCAGTAATTTGCGGCATTTAATAGCTTAGCGCGCGCAAACGAAACTTGACGTGTCTAGCATTCGTAGTTTGCTTCTACACAAAGGAATGAACAGTGTTTAATGAACTTGACATTGTCTGCGAAGCCGCCATTAAATAGCACTACAGGATATTCATAAAAGTTGCGTATAAACTCGTTTAAGTTTCAAACTGTAACTTTTAGAGTATATACTCTAAAAGTTACAGTCTGAAACTAAAACGAGTTTATACCTACTCGTTTTGTCGTTTTTGTCGTTTGTCACGAGCATAAAATATGATCGGCATTAATATCTGATTACATTGATTATTTCCATTTTTTGATTATTTTTAAATTAAGTAAATAGGTAATAATAATAATAGTATATACATAATATAATAGTATATATACACTACGTGTAACGTTAAATGCGCAAAACCTCAGACACCCCAACTGATTTTTAATTCAATTGACCTATTTCGGAGAGAAAACGAGTCATTAAAAACAATGTAAAGGTTTTATGTGCTGTTTTAGTTTTACTGGCCATTCTGATCGTTTCTTGCGTCTGCGACGACGCTTTGTCGAGGGAGGAGTCGTCACCGGGCCGCTGCGCCGCACTGACATTGGCTTGCTTGACCTATTAATAAATAGACACGCCAACGTTTTTAATGAAGATTTTTTGAAAAATGTGACCTATGTTAAAAAGTGGTTCAATTAATTCTGCTCGTTATTCTGATCAAACTATTTTCAGGTTTTGCGCATTTAACGTTACACGTTGTATAATAATCATTTATTAAGTTTTCATTTAATAAATGACTGTTCTCAATAACACAGCAGACTTATGTAATCATCAGTGGAAGGCATTTTACGAGTAGCGGTACGAATATGTGACCTATATACTGCATTGACCGTGAAAATAATACTCGCCTACTTTAAGACGGGTCACTCACAGAGTTACGTGACGATAATGTAAATTATGATATTATTGCCGAACAGTGAGTACTTAGTAATATATTTATACACGTAACTGCACTGCACCTGCCTAATTACTTAATTTAAAAATTATCAAAAAATGGAATAAAAAGCATCAAAAAATTCGTCCGCATGGCTGTCAATAGGAAACTTGCCAAAAATGCTGGCAGCATTGCCACGTTGTATGGCAATGCTGATTCTTTGGCCAAAAAATAGGCCAGCCCTCTGGTCGTGTGAAGAGTCGACCATCCGCTTGACGATGTCTCGAAATACTAAGTGGGCACTCGGACCCCATGGCCCTAGAGTTTCAACCCCAATCGGCTCGAACATTATAAGTTCCAAAGAAATTGGAGTATTTACGCCGTTTGAGGTTTTCCGCACCTGCTGCAGCCACCCCAGCACAGCCCACCGTGCTTGGAAGATGGGATGGCGCAAGGGTGTCGAAACACGTTGCATCTCACACCAAAGGCCTACCTACCTTCCAAGGCATTATGGTCATACCGTCTGGTCCCTTCCCATCATCGCGTGCCAAGCCATTGGGTTCTGGCACCCCGGCGGTGAAAAGAGCACGACGGATGATGTCATTCATATTTACTTTACCTATTTACTTCATATTAAATATAGGGTGACTGGTAATTAGTGATCGATACTTAAACACATGATTCTACTCATGACAACAAACAACTTTTACTATGGGACCAAACCTGAAATCGCGAAAAAAAAATCAGCTGTTCCCTACATTTATGTTCGTACGAGTCGTCAAAATGTAGGGAACAGCTGATTTTTTTTTCGCGATTTCAGGTTTGGTCCCATAGTGAAAGTTGTTTGTTGCAATGAGTAGAATCATGTGTTTAAGTATCGATCACTAATTACCAGTCACCCTATATAAATAAAATAAAGTTGGGATAGTTACACCATTTATAACTGAAGTAGGGCAAGACGGATTTTTATGATCTTTGATTTATTGGATTTGTCTCCGCCCCAAATACATAGCAGAATAACTAATAAAACATGAGAAAAAATCACGAAACAAAAAAAAAAGTTAATTCACTTTCTCATACATTCGTTCTTATTGATTCTAAGGCGGCACAAAGTTTGTCGGGTCAGTTATAATAAAATAAAATGATTTACCTACACGTATGGTACCTAGGTAAAACAGGATATCAATATAGGAAAACATCTACATTTTAAATCAATAGAACAATTACAAAACAATTATAATTAAGTTAAGTTATTTATATTTAATTTACCTACTATTAGGCATTCTATATTAAAGCAACAGAGTAGCTACCCTGTATTTGAATATACCAATGCTAATTATAAAGCTGAAGAGTATGATTCTTTGTTTTTTTTTTTTCCTTATTTGTTTGAACGCGCTAATCTCTGGAACTACAAATAGGATTAAAAAAAATATTTTTTCGTGTTATAGCCCAAATCTTGAGGAAGCCTATTTAACATAACGCTAGGACCCTTACAATCCGAGCCAAAAGAAGAAAATCAGAAAGAACGCAAAGCAAAAACGAAGTAATAACGGGGGCAGGCGATGCGACGCTATGAGGTGGGTCGGCGGAACAAGACATTTCATGCGGTCGAAATCGAGAGCTGTAGTGCTATTCTGTAAAAATCTCACCGTGAAAACTAGGGTGAAGTGAGCTTAAAGTGAGCAGTCATTAGTATGTCAATCTCTAGCATCCGATGGAATGACAGCTCACTTCACCTAACTTCTCACAGTGAGATTCTAACAGAATCGACCTGCAGAAGCTAGTAAATGATTAATTGGGATACAAATTTTTATTTATAAAGTATTCCTTATGTAAACTAGCTTTTTTTATTTATTTGCACGTACTGAATACAAGTAAAAACAAATAAGTAATATATATTAAAATTAGTTTTGCATTTTTAGAAAAATAAAAAAAAATATTTTTGCAAAAATTAACAGAAATGATTATGTTTTTTCAATCATGAGTAGAATTGCAACGTGGTTTTCTCGCGGCCCTCTTGTATGTATTGTAACATCTCGAAAAACAGTCCACCAATAATCCGGCAATATTGAAACGTTCCAATATCCTTGATACCGTTTCTCCATGTTTGCGATGTCCTGCTGAAAGCGCTCGCCATTTTCGTCGCTAAAAGCTCCGCAATTATCCGGAAAGAAGTCGAAGTGTGAATGTAAAAAGTGGATTTTCAAGGACATGTTGCAACCCAGTTTTTGATCGAGATGATAAAATATTTTCGACAGGTTCAGAATAGTTGTAGAATAGTAGTAGAATAGAATAGTGGTAGAGTCATTAAATTCGGAAAATGTCAAGTGTCGCAAAAACTTAAAATAATAAATGACTTTTACCTATCAACTTGTATTTAGCATGGATAGATAAGTAGAAATTAGTTAAAATTATAATACTTTTGCATTTTAAACTAGTGAATTTACAAAATGCCAAAGTAGTAACTACCTAGAGACAAAAGCATACTCTTTCAAATATATACCATACCATATGCCATACCATATTTTCTAGTAATATTATCGGAAAGCACGTTAAGCCGTTGGTCCCGGCTGTCATTCGTGGATCTTTGATAGTCGTTACAGCTTGTCCGGAGCCCGAAAGTCTGACAACCAGTCTTACCAAGGGGTATCGTATTACCCAGTAACTGGGTTGTGGAGGTCAGATAGGCAGTCGCTCCATGTAAAATACTGGTATTCAGCTGCATCCGGTTAGACTGGAAGCCGACCCCAACCTAGTTGGGAAAAGGTTAGGCAGATGATAATTTTCTAGTAATATTATCGTATATCTATAATATTTTACAACAAGAATAAACAACAAGAATAATAGACGCTTTGGAACATTCTCAAAAACAAAAATGGAAATGGGCGGGTCACATTGCACGTATGGACAAGTAAAAATGGACACAGAGAGTAACTATCTGGCAAGGACCAACAAACAAAAGGAAAAGACCGCATCAAGCGCGCACAAAGTCCGCCTTTGTACCTTTTGTGCGAGAAGTTTAAATAAATAAATAAATAAATAAAAGAGGTAGACCGAAAGAAAAATGGGTTGATGAAATAATAAGAAAAGCCGGTGAAAATTGGATCACAAAGACAAAGGACAGGCAAACGTGGAGCAAAATGGGGGAGGCCTCCACCCGTTGAGGGGTCCATAGTGAATTATGTAATATGTAAATGAAATTGTAAATCATTTTAAAAAATTAAATTTGTTTAATATTTTAGAAATCTATATAAAAAGAAAAATAATGATTTTATAACTTTATAATCATGTTATGAATTGTATTAATTTTGTTATTTTATGCATGCACATTTATGTAATAGTAATCTTATGATATATTTGTTTTTTAAATCATTCATTATGGAAATAAAGAGGCTATAATAATAATAATAATCTATAATATTTTGGGGGTTGTGTAGGCTGACAGAAGCATTTAACACAGCATCAGGTTTAACTTTCATCTCAATTTGCACTAATTATTGTTTTCCCAATTAATTTATCAATTACTGCCAGACACCAGCCACTCCACTTGGCTCAGTAAAAAGCCGGTAATCAATTGATGTCACCATTATCATGGCAAACATGATATCATACTCTGTCAATATACATACAAGCTATGAAAGTAACACATTGTCATCGCTTAAGTGAAAATTGATAGTTCGTTCATATTTACGTTTGCATAATTTTTCCAAGGTCAATAAATGCCTTTTCAGTCAAACTCATTAGATTTAATTACAAATTCGTCATTTGTTACAAGCAGCTCCTGCTTCGCACGGTTTTTACGTCTTAATCGTAATAAATATGTCATATCCGTATGTTTTTACTGTGTGTACCTAAATAATAAATTAACACATTGAACGCCATGGTGGTCACCAGCGAGCAACAGCAATTATTTTGTTTATTCTTTGGATAGTAATAATAAATCATTATTTAGACTATTTTGAACCGTATGAGCCAGTGAAATATAATGTGTAAAATTTGTGGAAATCGCGAATCGCCGCCCGTCAGCCCAGATGGAAAGTATAGTGTGGTCACCGGTGACCACCACGGCGGCGTTCAATGTGTTAAATAATAAATATACGTAAATAAATAAAACATCAACAACGAGGTTCTATTGTTATAATTACTAGCTTCTGCCGCGACTTCGTCTGCGTGTTTCTTGTTCCCCCGACCCACCCCGTCGCATCGCAACCGCCTGCCCGCGTTATGATTTCGTTTTCGCGTAGCGTTCTTCATTTCTTTTTTCTTTTTGCACAGCTCCTTGCGATCAATTGCAAAATATTTTTTTCAAATCCGACCAGTGACTAGCGCGTTCAAACAAACGAACTTTTCAGTTGTGTTATTATTATAGATATAGATCATCATCTGCCTAGCCTTTTCCCAACTATGTTGGGGTCGTCTTCCAGTCTAACCGGATGCAGCTGAATACCAGTATTTTACATGGAGCGACTGCCTATCTGACCTCCACAACCCAGCTACTGGATAATACGATACCCCTTGGTAAGACTGGTTGTCAGACTTTCGGACTACTGACTACCCGTAACGACTGTCAAAGATCCACGAATGACAGCCGGGACCAACAGCTTAGCGTGCTTTCCGAGCCACTCAATGTCATCAATAAATGCTATGCGTAAATACTGATCCCAACCAAGGAACCCTTCACTGTGCGTGGTTGGCTTTTTTTATTTTATATCAACTTTGGATCGGAAAGCTACTTGTTCAAAATGACAATGCAAAATAATGTTTGCATTCAAAAGCGAAATTAATTTTTAACGAATGTTAGGTACTAACGATTCAGTAAGCACAGCAATTGAGGAGCGTCGGAACGAAAACCGATATATCGAATTTACCATATTTTTCACAAATTAAAAAAAAGCTTGTAACTTTTTTTAATGTTACAAAAGTGGAAAATTAATTGCATGTCAATTTGCAGTTAAAGTGACATCGATTGATGTGTGAAACTTGACGGAGGGTAGATACTTAATTTAGGGAGATACTTGGCGGACAAGTATGGATATATCGGTTTTTGACGCGATCATTTGGATATATCGGTTTTTGACGAAAGCAAAATGGATATGTCGGTATTGAACTGAATTGAATTTGAACCGACCATTGTTGAATTGTGTAAATAAGAATTATCGGTTTTTAATCCAACAACAAGAACATGTTGAATTTAAAAATGTATTTGCCGGTTTTGATTTGACCACAGTATTTTGATATTTTTTTTAAGATGTGTGTAACTGTTTTTTAATTGATTTCTTTCCTGAAGGGTGTATAATTAAACATTTTGTAACAGAAAAAAAAAAAAAAATGTCTTAATTAAGACATATCGGTTTTTGTTCCGACGCTCCTCAATTGTGATATGCAGGTGCCAATATCACTCAATTATGAACTAAATACACATGATTGCACTAAAGGATGCAAATAAATTCACTGAAAACTGTGCCCTTGATGATGGACAATCAACGGTAAAATTTTAATTGCGAGAGCATTGTAACGTGAAAACATAATAGCCGCTGTGAACGAATTTCCAACAAAGGATAATTGAGCGAAATATAAATGAATATTTGAGTATTTCGATGACCCGTGACCATTGGTACCTGACACTGGCACATCACCGGCTGTTAATGAGCCAGTTACTAAACAGTCGGCGTAAATTCAATAGCTAAGTACATTGTTATAACCGATAGAAACATCCATAGTACCCGATTCTGATGTCATAATTGCTAGTGTTTGCATTTTAATTACTAGCTTAATAGTGGCAGTACTAAATTGGAAAAGACATGTTAAAATACGTTTATCAATTAATATGTGAAAATTAAATAAAGATATAGGTAGGTTTTTTTTTTTTAATTGCTGAAAGCCACTGCAAATAAAACAAAATAAGCAATTGTGAATTAGCTACGAGGGTTCTACTGTAATTCACGGTGACGGTCTGAATTATTTATTTGACAATCTTTTAAATATGAATTAGTTTGACAAATAAGCGCTAAGCGCTCGCTAAGCGGAGAATTAAACAATTATTTTTTCATAAAACATTGGTGTCTCCAATCTCATACTGACTTGTAACCACGTGTCAATTAATATCCGTCAATCGAATCATTGTTTATAACGTAAGGTTTTGAATCGAGGTCAGACGCGAGCCTATCCAATCGAAAAAGATTTAAAGTGACATCACTATTCTGAACCACAAACCTTCCCATTAAACCGTTTTAACAGATGATTTATAACAAAAATATGAGTAAGATTCCAAAATTGTTTCAATGACATGATACACATTGATGGAGACTGATTTAAATTCAACATCCATTCCCCGACTATGGCATAACGACACCGATCGCGATATAAGCCAGCGATACGAACTATACTTGATACAAATATTAAGCAGTAACAAATGTCATGAGGAAAGTCGTTCTTCTTAATAAGGAAGCTATTTATAAATTATATTGTAATTGAAGAGACAAAGGTTGTCTACAATGTCTACTCGCTCAGGTCAAGGTTTGGACAAACCTATTTCAAATGCAAAAAACGTTACTACAAAAACCGGAGAGAAAGGAAAATTATACAAAGAAATCAATATCAATCAGACAATCAGATTACAGAATGCACACATATCGCGAGCTTGACGCAGATGGGCGTTGTTTGAAAAAATAATGTTGTTATTTTGCTATTAGTGGATCACTCTTTGATACACCTCACTTTCCCATCCTACCTTTATGATTGAGGACTTGGTTCCAGATTCTATTAGACGTTTTGACGTCGGTTCATGTGTCTTTTAGCATGTTCTTTTTTGAATTATTTGGCGCAATCATCCTTTATCCTTTTTATGTATCCACAGAAGAATGGACGTTTCAGGGCCATCAAATCGCACCCTCATCCCCTAGCTAACCAACTGCTACGCTTTCATTTCTTGTGGATTACCCATACTTATCTAGGACTCAATAGATCTCGAGATAAATACTTGACAAAAAAATAAGGGTAAGAATGCATTTCTTTTCTGCATCACAAGGCGTGTTTTGGAAAGATCACGATGGTAGAAAAAAATATTATTAGCTACTTCTCATAAAAGGGGAGATTTGTGATGTTTATCAGACTAGATTTCTCAAAATGGAAAACACACATGCGTCGTCGTATACTGAATGATTTCTTCGGACCCTTGACGAGATGTTCGATAATAATCGTTTTTGAATTATTCAGATAATCCATAATGTAATTATTGGATGTATACAGCGTGTAACGGAAGGGGGGTATCAACCCTGAAGGAGGTGAATGTGCTCATGAAACTCAACAACTTTCCCCAAAGAACATAGGTCGAAATATGAAAAAAAAATTTGGCCCTCCCTTACAAAACTGACTACCAGCTGATTGATTTACTATGGGAGGGCCAAATTTTTTCTTCATATTTCGACCTATGTTCTTTGGGGAAAGTTGTTGAGTTTCATGAGCACATTCACCTCCTTCAGGGTTGATACCCCCCTTCCGTTACACGCTGTATAACTACCCTCTTTGATGAGTGGAGAACTGTTAGAATGGTTGGGATGCTGGAAAGATGATTTGGTTATTATTGAGGGGCTCTGTCAGAAAGGATGAACTCTGTGGACGACCTGTTTTGATTCTATTTGTCACATAACATTATAAAATAATTTTAAATAGGGTGGCAAAATGTGCGGTCTTATAGCTAAAACCTTCGCATGGATTTAAAGGAAGAAAGAGAGACAATACTATAGGTAGTATGTGGTGTAACATTGACATATACAACGTGTAACGTTAAATGCGCAAAACCTCAGACACCCCAACTGATTTTTAATTCAATTGACCTATTTCAGAGAGAAAATAAGTCATAAAAAAAAATTGTAAAGGTTTTATGTGCTGTTTTAGTTTTACTGGCCATTCTGATCGTTTCTTGCGTCTGCGACGACGCTTTATCGAGGGAGGAGTCGTCACCGGGCCGCTGCGCCGCGCTGACATTGAGTTGCTTGACCTATTAATAAATAGACACGCAACGTTTTTAATGAAGATTTTTAGAAAAATGTGACCTATATTAAAAAGTGGTTCAATTAATTCTGCTCGTTATTCTGATCAAACTATTTTCAGGTTTCGCGCATTTAACGTTACACGTTGTATAATAAATAAATACCTACATAAGGCATATGGTCCAAGATCCCAGAGCCCCCAGACGTTACTCATTTTCTGAGTAAACAAATGTGTGCGACAGAGTAGTGTTAGTAGGTTCTTCTAACGTACGCATACCTGCTAGCTTGGTACGGAAGGTACGTAAAAAGTATACTCATTTTTGAGTGGCCTCCAAAAGTTACTGGACATTTTTCACTTCAGCTTCATTTCAGCTTCAACTCTAAGAATTAAAAAAAATAATAATAGTCGGGTACTCCTAAAGGATTAATTGATTATTTTTTATGGTACTCGTAAGTCAAAGGAAAAATGAGTCTATAAAAACGTTAGAAAACGCTGTTCAAACATATAGATTACTATAATTTTAAATCATAATGTGCATCGTCAAAGCTGAAGTGGAAAAATATCTACTAACTTTTGGGGGTCACCGTATGTTCTACAGAATATTGTTAATAATAAATAATCGATACTGCCAGACACTTCCCGTCGGCGTTAATTTCAGCTCAACGATTTGAAGCTTGCAAAAAAGTGTACGATCGAGATTCCCCGTCAGGAAGGAAGTTACGCGATACTCGCACACACAAACACACTCGCAGAGAGAGGGAGAAAATGTGAATTCAGTACGAGTTTTTAATACAGAGCCAGCTCAGAAAGTTGTCGCGATCTTGGATTTTCATTTTGACCTCACTATCGAGTTTAACACCCAGGAAAACCACGAAAACTATATCTCTGTCTCTTCCTATTATACATAATAGTAGGTTGTTCACACCAAACGTGTGATGACACTTAGCGCAATATTTCGAGAACGGATGCATTGCACAACCTGTTGTAATACAAGAGTATACGTAGACGAAAGACGTGTTTATTACTGCATTTCAATTCTCAATTTACTTCAAAATGGATCAAGAGCAATAAAAAAATCCGATCGACGACTATTAGCACAGGATTTTTATTAAGTTTGGTGTGGGTCTCAGCAGGACTGCGAAGCAAATTCACCAACAGCTAGTGCAATTATTAGGTGGTCAAGCTTACAGTCAACGTACAGTGGAATCAGAGAAAGCATGATGTTGAGGAGCTGTTGAAGTATTATAAAGGTTATTCAATGCGTCACATTTCTCAGCGGTTAAACTTGCCAATCGGTTAAGTTTGGACGTTTTTGACAGAAATTCTTCATTTGAAAAAGAAACTCAGTAAGTGGGTACCACACAGTTTGACTGAAAATGACTGGCCATCTATGAAACTTGGGTGTCCCTGTATACACCTCCGGACCGAAATCAGCGAAGTTTCTGGCTGGGGATAAATGAAGAGGCTCTGCATGTTGTGGCATATAATGTTAACGAGAGGAAGAGGATGCCATTCGTAGCATTAGATTATAACAGAATCGCATTTTACAGGCTTCTTGATGAAGATCAAACAATCACTGACTTATTGTATATTTCTATACTAAATGAAGATATCCCAGAATGGATGAACAAACAAAAATGTACTCATCCTGTACTCCTCCAAGATAATGCCCGCCCGCACAGAAACGTGATAGTTACAGAATTTTTAGAAGAAAAAATGATAAGTCTTTGACACATCCCCCCTTACTCGCCAGATTTAATGCCGTTAGACTACGGCTGCTTTGGTGAATTAAAGAGGCTGTCACGAGGTAACACGTATGATGGTTGGGAACAATGAATAAATTCACTAGAAAACATAATCACACTAAGCAAAGAAAATCAAAAGTTCAAAAGTGTACAGAAACTTCCAGAGTGTTGGAAGGCAGAAGCAGTAGCGAGGGAGATTAGGTATTAATTGTTACCATACTATTAAATAAAAGTCTCTTGTACGTCAAATAAATGCTTTTTTTCTTACCACATGTTTGATGTGAACAACCTAATATATTATTATTATTTTATATTATATATTACTTCGTTATTTATTGAATAACTTATCTTTTTGCATTTTTAAATAATAAAAAAAATAAGTACTAAAAAACCGGTCAAGTGCAATTCGCACTCGCCCACCGAGAATTCACTGCTTCAAGGGATTACAGCTCTGAGTATTTAATATGCATTTGAACGTGATAACTCCACGCGTCCCTGAGAAAAAGAGTCTTGACAGACGGACAGACATTTATGGTTTGTTGACTTATGGTGGATTTTTTATTTTTATTTTTTTAGTAAGTATTCAGAAAGTTAATGTTTTATTTTTAACAGCAAGTACATTCATGAAATAATAATTTATTGGCATCTTTATCTTACAAGAAATGTGTATTGTCAAAATTATAAAAGAATTTATGAAAATATTATTTTTATTAATAAGTATGTTACCTATATTTTCATTATCATCATCACTGAAGTTCGATAACTCATCATTAAGCTAATCTTGGTATTGATTATCCAAATCACAATCAGCATCCTTACTTTTCCCATGTATTTACAAATAAAATACCTAATTAAGATTCTAGTAGCTACGAGTACATAATAATTTACAAAAATGTTTGAATGCAGTACTTATGTAAAAAATACTATATAATGTTTTCTTTGAGTGAAAATTGGTATTAGTATATAAGGAGTGTCCGAAAAGTCATGGATTATCTTTTACCTGCTGATGGGTCACATTGAGATCTACCAATAAAAAAATTACTATAGTAAAAGTCTTATGGTTTCCGAGTTTTTTGATGTTTAATGAAATTTTGGAAAATCTCTACCTTTGATCAGTTTTTCCCATGCCATTTCTACGAATGAAAACTTTTTTGAGTACATGTTTTTTTTTTTAATTTTCATCTTGAATCATCCTACTATCGATTGAATACAAGAAAGTTACAGATATCATCTTTTAAATACATAAAATTTAGGTTCAAACTTATTTTCACCAAAAATAATTTCACCTTATTTTTGATCGGCCCTGGTGAAAAAAAAAAAAATGGTAGGTCTTTTCTTTTATTGGTAGATCCCAATGTGGCCCATCAGCAGGTAAAAGGTAATCCATGACTTTTCGGACACCCAGTATGTACTTCTCCACCAGGACCGGCTTGAATTTTCCACCCTGTATGTACTATTTTCTGAAATCATAACACAGTTAAAAATTGTTTGTAACAGACGACAAGCGAAGAAGATGTCGGCAGGAATTGGATGCGGAAGCAGTTTTCTAAGGTGACGCAAAATCTCCGCTACCGAATCAGCGGAGAGGGCCATTCTAAAACGCCTGACTGGTTCTTGGATAAATTCGCGGCGCAGACCTTGACTGATCCTGAGGGGCCCCTGTACCAAGCAAAACGATCCAAACTCTTTTGTGGTCTAAGGCTTGCATTTGACCCTACACTTCCTGGACACTATCACGTAAGTAGATTGTTCAATCTATTGGTTACTTTGTACTCCCGCTAGCCAACATATTTATTTATTATTTATTAAAACTTTATGCACAAGTAAAAAAAGTACTGTACAAAGGCGGACTTAATGCCTGAGGCATTTTCTACCAGTCAACCTTAGGGTGATGCAGAGACAAAATATGGTTGGTGCAACATACGGGATAGATAGCTAGGAAATTACTATACAATACAAGAATTAATAACAATACATAGATAGATACATATATACATACATATAAACAAAATTATGTATTAATATGTATTATGTAAATTATGTATTAGATATGTATTAATTATGAATTTTTAGGCAAGGCTTATCAAGTTAACAAAATATATGTAATATGTAGATAAATGGTACGGTACCTATAAATACGATCTATCAAATTATATTGCAATAAATTTAAATGGAACAGAAAGGTACAAGGAACAAGTAATAAAAATTATGTGCCCGAAATTATTTGGATAAAAAGTACGTCTGCCATGCGATTTTGTAACCATCTCACCGTGAAAACTTGGGTGAAGTGAGCGTGGAGTGAGCTGTCATTACGGATTAACACTATTGATACTGCTCACTTTAAGCTCATTTCACTTATGATTTCACGGTGAGATTTTTACAGAATCGACCGGCTATAGTACAGATAGGTATATTATACAACGTGTAACGTTAAATGCGCAAAACCTGAAAATAGTTTGATCAGAATAACGAGCAGAATTAATTGAACCACTTTTTAACATAGGTCACATTTTTCAAAAAATCTTCATTAAAAACGTTGCCGTGTCTATTTATTAATAGGTCAAGCAAGCCAATGTCAGCGCGGTGCAGCGGCCCGGTGACGACTCCTCCCTCTATAAAGCGTCGTCGCAAACACAAAAAACGATCAGAATGGCTAGTAAAACTAAAACAGCACATAAAACCTTTAGAATTTTTTAATGACTTATTTTCTCTCTGAAATAGGTCAATTGAATTAAAAATCAGTTGGGGTGTCTGAGATTTTGCGCATTTAACGTTACACGTTGTATATACTATTCTCCACAGCGTGTTAAGCTTACCAGTTCATTGAAGTATGCCAAAAATACATTCTCAGAAAATGACTAGGTATTTTTTCTGACTGTTATTCCATTAGATAAAATTTTCAAAGGTGTGCTATGTACAGACGCCAGCACATCAAGCTACCCGAAACTGTCTGTGATTTTCCCAATCAATTTTGAACCTTATCCTATAGCGCTAAAGTTGAAAATCTATTAAAGAAATCTGATAGATTGTATTGTAGCTTGATGTGCTGGCGTCTGTACTTTTCTTTAGATTTTGATAGTAATAGGCTATTGCTTGCATTTAGTGCCACAGAAATATAGAAGCTACGTCGAACCTAAAAAAAAACTCATTTTTATTTACTTGAAGTCGAGATTATTCGAAAATAATCAGAATAATACGTATTCTAATTAATCCAATCAATAAGAAAGTAATCATAAAAACTGCCTGTTCGAAGTGTCTGTAGTAGACACAGAGTTGGTCGTAGTAGCTCTACATTTTCGAAGCCTATTAAATCACTATAAAATAAATTATAGCAGTACTAGTTTTTCAGCTAAAGTCCCAATTTTAGTTAAGTTGAAGAGAGGGAAGCACGTGCTCTTATATGAAGCGTTTCAATATAATAAAAGAAGAATGAATAAAAAATAAAAACAACACCATGGATGCATAGTTAGAAAATGAAAAAGTAATTAATTGACTACAATACAAGCCAACAATCACAATACAAGTGTTCAATATTAACGCTTTCTAGATCAAGCCCTTGATCCAGCTGCTTAACGAGAGCCTCCTCAAGTTTTGGTCAAGGCTATTGACTATTACGCCATTGGCCGTCACAATTGTCGGCACAATGACTGCTGTATCCACATCCCACATGTCGACAACCTCACGAGCCAGGTCAAGATACCTAATTTGCTTATGTTTCTCAGCATTCACGAAGGTTCTCGTCATGCAGAACTGCTATATCAATAATCGATATATTACCACTATGTAGGGTTATTGGCAACAATTAACTAATATTATTATCACTGTCCTTCTCCTATTAAAATAAAATGATGCAAAAAATTTGCCTCACGATTCTCGTGTGAATCGGATCTATATACAATCATGTAGCATGAAGTACTCGTATCGCGTTAAAGCGGTACTACTGATCACGGCGCGTAACGTTAGGAATTTTCTCTATCAGGAGCCTTGACCACCGGTAGTTTGAACCATGTTCCCGGTACCGGTTGGCTACTATACTATATTTTACATTTTTAAACGTATTTTTTTTTAATATTTAATAATGTAACTGATATGGCTAAAGTAAAATAATAGTTTAGTAGAGAAATTGTAGAATTCTACAATGGAAAGATGCGCTATACGGTTGCATCTGAGGTTACAATCAATAATGACATTCAATGAGATTGTATTAAGGTTCTTAATTAAATGGTTCTTAATAGTATTGCTTTTGTAGTGGAAGAGGAAGGAAAATTAATGGATGAAGTTCTTTGGAATCCTCCGACAAACTAATTAATTGCATTATGACTAAAAAAAAAAGGAAGCCATGTGCAAAATTTCACATTCCTAGTCCGAGTAGTTTCGGCTGTGTGTTGATGTGTCAGTCAGTCAGTCAGTTTCTCCTTTTATATATATAGATTTGGCGGCACTGCTCTGGGAGATGAAGTTCCCATTCATTTCAGTCGTAATGATCTCAATGAAGAGTAATTGCTTCAATTCAAGGATTGTATGAGTCACCATAGACATAAAAAATGCGTTAGGTCGCAAAAATTAGCACTGTATTGATTTTTGAGGTGTTGTTAAGTGGGATGGATACCAATAGTGTAAAACCAGACAATCCCGCAAATCAGCATGAGCGGAGGAAACCAAACTCACCGTTTAGGTACCCATTCTTCAGAAGACAGGTAAATGAGAGAATAATCTAAATAATAAGTTTGCAGCTTTGAAAGCCCTGTGCTAGCTGTGTGGTGCTCGAAAAACCTAGAAATTTTCGGACTTCTTTCAGTTTTGACTTATAACTTCTAAAAGGTTCATCCTACGGGAAAACTAATCATTACAGAATGAGAAGAGCGAGGAGTACGAGCTCGTCATAGCCGCTGGAAAATGTTGACATCTTCGTGCTCCTTAATGGGTTGGGATCAAAATGTTCTTTTTTAATTTTTTTTTTTCATGAATAGTAGCAAGGGTGGAACAGGTTCTGAGTAGTTCATCATTCCTTCGAGGAGACTTTTCATTCCCCTCTGGAATAAAGTTGTTCCTTCACGCCTCCATTGTGACACCAACTCTGCCCTTTTCAAGCAAGGGAAAATGACGAAAGATGATAGGGTCTTTTTAAAACAGCCAGATCTTCTTGGCGCGGCTACCACGTTTCTCAATCATGGCGCCACTCATGAGGATATTTCCTCTGCTGGCAACCAATGTCGTTTGGCACTATATTAGGGAAAAATACGACTCTCTCCAGGCCTGCGTTACGAGAGATTGGTCCGATCTGCTGCCAACGCTAAAATCCACCTCACTCATCTACCTCCAACCGAAGGGGCCGCAGCCCAATATTTCTACTTATTGATAATGTACGAATCGGAAGACAGCTAAAACTATAGTTTTAAAAATGGCCTGTGTGAAGTGCTATATCTTGGGTACTTTTGGACCTAGAGAGCGACAGCTGCGCTGAAATTGTATCAAATTGTGTATAATTTCAAAACGTTTTGGTTATTTCTTCGGTAGGATGAACCTTTTAGAAATTATAAGCAGAAACCGAAAGAAGTCCGAAAGTTTCGAGCTTTTACGAACACCACGCTCCTAGCACAGGTCTTTTCAAGCTGCAAACTTAGTTTTACACTATTTATATCTATTCTAACAACATCCTAAAAAATCAGTACAGTGAAATATACAATGTTTTTAATGACTGGACTACAAGTTTATAGGAAAGAAAGCATTGATGTTTCAAAAATGGACGAAAGTATTATGAGAATGATAAAACCCGTTTAAATGGTAGAAACATCTGACGACGAAACATCAGCACAATGCTGAATCTGTGTAATTTAATGTAAATCGAGACTACTTCCATAGACGAGCATTCCACACGTTTCATTCTTGTATTATTCAGTGGCGTCCAAGATTAATTCAAAACTGTATTTATTCAAACCTGCACTGCACACCTCCGTCATATACTTTATTTGCATTAATTTTACAGTGGCTTGCTGTGGTGTCGTTAGCTATTCTGTACAACATGGTCTTCGTGATTGGTCGAGCAGTCTTCTGGGAGCTGGACAAACTGACGGTGCTCTGGTTTGTGCTGGATTATCTGTGCGATGCCATTTACCTTATCGACACCGTTGTGCACGTGCACGAAGGTACGTTACTTTAGCATATTTAGGTATTACCCACTCGATATTTCAATTTACTTGTTCATATTGTGTTCAAATATATTATGAGATTCAGGGGAGATCATCAAAACAAAGTAAATCGGTATTTAATTATCAGTTTGGATAGATAGATAATACGGGCTGGTGTCCGCAACTCCACGTCAATGCGCCTATTTTGCGTACGGTTTTTTTTGTATATATAGATATATATCAGTTTGGATATACTTAAATTAATCGAGTTTTAAGTACTATTTTACCTACTTTCCAGATTAATGAAATGGAATGAAACCATGATTAAAAAAGTCACCAGACTTCTGTCAACGTCAAGTTTTGCGTCTGTGTCACAGTCTTTTTATTTTCAGTTCTTTTTTCCCTCCGACTTCTGAATTGAGAATTTGTCCAACTCTTTGGGATTGAAACCCTTAATACCATGGGTCCGAGTGCTCATAGTGTGTAATTTACTTCTGTACTTCTGTACTGTCTATTTACTATCAGTAATTTTCCTACAATGAAAACGTCAACTTTCATATTTGACACACTGTCAGTGATTTGAAACTTTTCTTCGATGACAGATAATAACCCACTAATAAGTGCAAAATTAGAAACTTTTTAGAAAAAAACTGACTTCTAAGAAACAAAAAAGAAAATGAAAAACCAAACACTGTAATGTTTTTTGAAAGTCATTTGTTTTCATTTGTCACGTTTTACTTGTTGGAAGATAAATCATCAAGAAACACAAAGTGGATTAAATACGTGCTAAGGAAGCCAAATCAACAACTTCTCAAAAAAAGTTGTTACAATTTATATGGGACTTCCGCACGGACCCTCCGCCAAATGAAAAAGTATCACCTAAATCGGCCTAGTACGTATCACGGGAAAATCGGTGTCCATACCATGAATAAGAACAAAACAACGTGCCTAATGCATAACCTCTTCTTTTTTTCACTGCCTCGTCACTGACGTCGTGCATGAAATGAAAAAAATAAAAAAAGGACCTGTTCTTATAGTATTACAGCGAAGTTATCTACAACGTGTAACGTTATATGCGCAAAACCTGAAAATAGTTTGATCAGAATAACGAGCAGAATTAATTGAACCACTTTTTAATATAGGTCACATTTTTCAAAAAATCTTCATTAAAAACGTTGCCGTGTCTATTTATTAATAGGTCAAGCAAGCCAATGTCAGCGCGGCGCAGCGGCCCGGTGACGACTCCTCCCTCTATAAAGCGTCGTCGCAGACGCAAGAAACGATCAGAATGGCCAGTAAAACTAAAACAGCACATAAAACCTTTACAATTTTTTTTGTGACTTATTTTCTCTCTGAAATAGGTCAATTGAATTAAAAATCAGTTGGGGTGTCTGAGGTTTTGCGCATTTAACGTTACACGTTGTATATACTATTAATAAATCTGAAGAGTGTGTATGTTTGAACGCGCTAATGGAACTAACAGTAGGATTTGAATTTTTTTTTGTATTTGATAGCCGAATTCTGGAGGGCTATAATCTATGTATTTAACATCACCGAGCAAAAAGAATAAAAGTAAAAAAGAACGCTAAGTGAAAACGAAGTAATAGCGCGGACGGGCGATGCATTGCGACGGGTGGGTCGGGAAAAAGAAAGAAATTTCACGCGGACGAAGTCGCGGGCAGAAACTAGTACAAATACAGGGTGAAATTGAAAACATGCGACAAATCAAAATGAGAGATTGTACTCATCATTGTGAACAACTTTTACTATGAGATAAAACCTGAAATCGCGAAAAAAAAAATCAGCTGTTCCCTACATTTATGTTCGCATAACTCGTCAAAATGTAGGGAACAGCTGATTTTTTTTTCGCAATTTCAGGATTGGTCCCATGGTAAAAGTTGTTCGTAATGATGAGTACAATCTCCCATTTCGATTTGTCGCATGTTTTCAATTTCACCCTGTATAATTCGTCATATAATTCATCACGTTGTCAAGGATGTAGGTAAAATTGTACCTAAAACATATCATTAAAACTGATTAATAATTAAATACCGTGGTACACTGTTTTAGTTCTGAGCATAGATCCTTGGTTTGATCCCCAGGTCGGGCCAATGAGGGTTTTCACAAAAATTTACGCCACCAGTTGGCGCCACTTTGGCAAGAGGTCTTCCATTTCGGCAATTAATTTAAAATATATGATGACGTTCATCATTCGTTTCATTCATTCGTTTTTCATTCAGTCAGGACTAAAGAAAATATAGGCGCTTTGACACTTTTGACAGGTACTCGGACCTGACGTCTCAGTGCTGCCACCTAGTGAACGTCATTTCAGGAAACCCTCATTGTTATGCCCGTTTACACTAACTCTACGCAACACCTCAAAGTAAACCCGAATAAAAGCGCACCGTTGAATTTAAAACTCTCGGCGCTAAGACAATCCAACAGTGCACTTTTATTAGTCATTGAGGCGTCGCGTAGTGTACCTATGGAGATATGAGCATTAATGGGTTTTTACATTAGGAAAATCCCAGCAGCAGTATGGAGCCATTTGTGCCTTGGAAATGCAGGCGTAGGCATGTGATATTATCTGAATATGGCTCAAAGTCTAATTAATAATTTGTAATTTTTACTCTCTTTGCTAAGCGATCACAAAGCGAAAACTGCATCAAGCGAATGTTCAAAAAATGACGATGAAATTTTTGCTTTTCAAACAAATATTTCAAGAGCGCTTTAGTTTCTATAAGAAATCCCATGCTGAAATTCTGATATTCATTCCCTCTTGACCTAGTTTGTTGCATTTTTTGTCAGTAAAACCCAATCTAGCAACGGCTTTGCAATTGAAACTGTGCAAAACACTATTACTGATGTTACTTTACTATAATTACGTGTGTTTTACCCATCGCTTTGATTTTATAGGTATAATATGTTTACGTGAAGAGCATTTTCATTTACTATTCCGTGCACATGTATTTTAATTTATTCTTTTCCTTCACTTCAAACAATTTATGTTAGTTAGGGGTTACAGCGAGCTGCACTGAAATCGTGCTTCGCATTACATAAACATCCCATTCATTTGCTGTCATCAACACCATTCAGAAGAAGTCGCATTGAGATTATATTGGACAAACCTCATCATCACACTTTAGTTATGAGGATGTAGCTTAGAAATTTTGAAAAAAAAACATATCTGTTTATTTTAAACTAGTTCATTGGCATGAGGATGGAGGTTAAGTAGAAGGAGATAGTGCTATTACTTTCATTAGCAAGTTTGATGTTTGGAGAATGTTTGGAAATGTTTGGAGAATTTCCATATGGTGGGCCCATATGGAAATTCTCCAAACATTTTTATTTTATGTAGAATTTTAGTTTGCTTCTGAAATTGATAAATTGATAATACTCAATTTTATCATATTTCAACCGATGCGGCGTATACCTATAGGGAAAAAGACACTTCACCATGTCAATAAATTATACGCATTCATCGAACTACCTCATTGAGTCTGCATTCATTGTAATAGAAAAATAACGGTGAAATAAGCATAGATAATGTGATTTATTGTTGAAATTATGGAAGTTTAGTATTTTAAGTAAATGATTACTGTGTATTCGTTTATATTGAAATAACTTCACTTACTTGTCTTATGTTATAATAAATTATAGATAATGGTATAGATACAGAAATACTTGATTCTGAAATCCGATATTGAAAGTTGGAATCTGATTCAAATACGAGGAGACTACATTACTTGAAACTAAAAAACAAAAAGCAAAAAGGATTTTTTTTTAAACTTCTTATAAAATAAAATGAGGCTGAGGTTGCTAAGTCACAACCCCCAAGGACCCGCCAAAGGCGATAATAGTCGAAAAACTTAACGTGACCGCGTCAAACCCATCCTGACCGCGTCCTTCCGACGACATTATAACCAGACCAACGCAAGTTTCGGTTAGCTGCAAGAGTATAGTAATAAGTGGAATTGTTAGGTATGTGATCATCTCCTCACTGAATAATCTCTTAAGGACCTGTGTAGGTAGATATGTCTATAGAGATCCAGACAGTGTCATAACGAAGGAAGGCGTGTGAAGATGTGGTCAAATCTTTAAATTAAAGGGAGTACGACGACCACAATGACGTGACGTGACGCTGGAGAAGGTTGCAAGTTATTTGCAAAACTTCGAGGACACGCAATGTGATCGGTGACGTCAAGGTATTCTTGATCTTCAGAGCTAAGGAAGTCTCCTCTGGAAGTCAAAGCGGTTCCCTTTAAATGTGTTCTGCTGCTAATGTGTTTGAGTCCTTTTTGTAAACTCTACGTGCACCCAAATGCACGAGGGAAGGGACTCGATCCTGCTTTTCAGCTACCTACCGATAAGACCTCTCCACTAGCGGATTAGAGGCTAGATGATAAGCAGTAATCATTTTGTGCTGAAAACTAACTATTTGCGCTAAAGAGCTGAACAGTGCCGATTCAATTTGTCTCTCACGGTCTGTAGCGACATTTGAGGGGAAGTCAAAAAAAAAAAAATCCACCCGCTAAGAAGGGCTTTAGCTACTGTCTCGACCGTTATATCCTGCAAGGGTCCCTTTAAACCCTAACCCACAATGTGAGGCAATACCAGTTTTCCTACAATAATGGAAGAAGACCGACGAGATCAATACGTGGGTCCGTAAACCTAGCTCGCAGAATCTTGTATGTACCCAACGGTACCGAAAGATGTACTGTACCTTTGACCGTTGATACGCCAAGACAAAACGTGCCCAGTTGCGACAGTCTTTTCTAAGACCAGACCAAAATATTGCTGAGCTACTAGCTCAGCGGATGCTTCGGCACCTGAATGACTCAAAGAATGTAGACGATTGAATACTTAATTGCGTAAGTCCTCGGGTACATAAGTAATAATAAGGCATCGGTGGTCGCAATACAGCTGATCGGCGATCCAGCTGACTTTTTGTTTCTGACAACTGTATATTTGGAGGGGCAACAATATGAGTATGGCTCTCCTTATGTGTGATGCTAATATTGGAAGACTCAAATCTTGTAAGCATCTATCTATAGCTATGGGATTGTCACTGACAAGAAGCAGGGTGCACCAGCCTTGGGATGAAGCTCACTCACCTTTGCCCGTATTTCATAATCAGGATTCAAGTTAAGGAAAACTGACAACCAAGGCATTGGCTGGTGTGAGCATGCTGCCTATTCGGATGCACATACAGTCTTCCCGAGCTTAGTTCATGTTTTTATCACAAAAAGGGGCTTTATGTAAAATTCTCGTCAATTAGACTAAATATTAGTTTAGTCCTGTCGAATTAAGATACTCCATAGACAAGTTTAGACGAAATTAAAAAATTGACTACTAAAAATACGTCAATTTACGTCAGACGCCGACTAATTTGACAGGACTAAACTAAAATTTATCTTCTGTCCTTTTCTTAATGAAATAGAAAGAAAAAGATGCACTGAAATTAAAACTTAGTTTAGTTTGTGAACAACATAATCGGCACTAGTAATTTCAGCTGTGGAAACCATTTACTAAACCTAAACCTTGAGATTTCGTAGCAAATTTGTCGAAAGTAGAAACCAGAGAACATTTAATTGCGTAGTGAAAGCCCCCATCCATATATGTGTGTGCGGAGTCGCCCGGATCGTCGGCGCCCTGTGTTTATGCAGCGGTGCGTTTGAGCCGGTTACGAGATTTTCAGTGATCTGATTATCGCCCCGCCCAAACGCTGCCATGTCGATATTGTTGTTACACACACTAATTAATAAATACACATAAACATACCAATGTTGTTAACATGTGATATACAAAGTTTGTATTTTATCCATTGGTAGGTATCGTGATTTACAACTTTCCCCGAAAAGGTATATTAGTTTTTTGAGAACTCAATTAGTTCAGATGGATAAATTCATACTTTTACCGATTCCTATGCAATAGATTCCTCTGATTTAATAAAAAATAATATCCTAGAACTAATTTACTGTGTCAGAATTAGGTAATAGATAATTACCATAGGTATCAACTATTAAAAATTCAAAAAAACAATCATCTGAGCGCAGATTAAGACTTTCCAAAATAGACAACCATATTTAGACAATGATTGTTCAAGCAATCTGTAGGCAGGTACATACCATCTGTCTTTGTGTTCATAATATTAACATTTAGATACATGTCATGAGCCAGTAGTTGCACATCGTAAGAACTATTAAAATCGACACAGTTTACGACAATGTAAGTTACGAGTATTACTTTGGAGTGAGCCCGCAAATCAACAATTTGACACCCACACGCAGAGCCGCGCCTTGCGTCATCAAATTTAGCTAACGTGTGAACAAACATTCGACCCTGCCTAGTTGCTTTTTCCGCACAAATATTGCACTGCGCTTATAGGGGCACGAATTCACGAATATTGTGATTGATTGGTTATTTCTTTATGAAAATCGGGCGAAAAACCTGAAAAGATGACGTCAAACGGCATTATGCCAAAAATTATCTTCAGTCACCATGATCACGTTTAGGCCGCCATTCCACTTGTCGGAAATTAAACATGACAAGATGGTACCTACGTCAACTCCACTAGATGATCAAATTATTAGGAAAAGGTTTTTTTATATTCTTTCATTTACATCATTACTATAAATCCTTTTATTTCTGGTGAAACTTTGCTTTCTTTATGACCCACGGATATTACATAATATTTGTTTTCACATAAGTTGTTGTTACTCGTATTTCATTCAAAGCACTGTTCTTTCTGTTTTTCACATAGTGTAAACTCATAGCAAAACTCATCAAGTCCTAGCCATGTTGACTGAAAGTATTGCTCTTGAAACTTCACCACTTTCATCATTCTCATTGCTCAAAAAGTAATAGCATCTTCTGAGGGCCATGCCAGCGACGATGACGTCGCGAGCAGTCTGCGGTCTGCGCTGTGCGCAACAAACTCGTGCACTTCTTCAACGCTGATATTGCGCAGTGCCACTGCGGAAGCCGCCCACAAAAGCCGCCAAAGCGACAGTATAAAAGCGTTCGCTAAAGCGTACCTGCAGTGACATCTAGCTGCATACTTAAATCTAGACTAATTAAAACACATGTTTATTGTTCACAGGATATCTCGAACAAGGTCTTATGGTTAAGGATTCAAAAATGCTCAGGACGCAATATTTAAAATCCGTGTCATGGAGATATGATTTCATATCGTTAATACCGACTGATATAGCATACTACTGGTGGAGACCCGGAACGTGTGATGACGTTAGTATTAGAGATTAATATACTACTAAAATTCGCAATCTGTTTTAGATTCGGACTAGAATATTTAGTAAACCGGAAGACAATGATTGTTTTTAATATATAACTTGCCCACAAAGGAGAATACCAGCCAGCTTTAGGCCCTCTTCTTCCTCTTTTCTGGGATTATCCTGTCTCAATGAAATGATATAGGTTATAATATGACCAGGTGAAAATAAAAACCTGCTAAGACCAATAATAGGCTAGTTGACTTTTGAATTTTGTGTTGCAGAATGGTTGTGAACTAAAAGTTTTAAAATCAACTTTGGTTTTAGACCAATTAATATTTTTGAAAAATATTTGCTTAAAATAAAGCCATTGGTCACGTGACAGGTAAGGCAAATCAGACCGCAACACGTCACTACTTCCAGACGACAGTCTCAAATTGTAAATGGAAACAAACATTATACGTCAGACAAAGTTTCTTTTCCATTACCATTAGAAGTACCTACAACAGTAGTCTTGAATGGAACAACATTGATTGGTAGTGTATCTTTTTCGCATGATGTGACAGTATTAATCTACTAAATTAATAGAATTCAGTCATATGTTTTGTCGGGGCATTAAAAATTATAAAATGGAAAACGTCTACCTACCAACGAGCGTCAAATTAAACATAAAAACAAATACCTAATTATTTGTATGCTTTAAAAGACTACCGAATTTTATAATACTCCAACAGAAGTAATAAATAAAGTGTGTGTGCGAGCAACACTTTAAAAAAACTTGCAGATTTGACAGAATGAAAGAAATGAAGTCCAATTCCAATTCCAATTTTATAGTAATGGCTCCATCGTTTTATCGATAATTCTGCTAATATCAAGGTTGAAGGAAACAAAGTGTATTCACTGAGGATGACCGGTTATAAAATGAAATGACCATGACAGTACGCCCCGTTTTGAGAATCCAAATTAATGTCTAACTGTCAACTACCCTATGATTGTCACTCACTATAGTTTTTCGGGGATCTTGCTTATTGGTAGGAGCACAGAGGGTTTTTGAGCAAGCACATGCGGGGCGAATACTTGCTTGTATTCGCCCCGCATGTGCAACAAATGGTACAGACGCCAGCACATCAAGCTACTACAATCTGTCAAATTTTCCCAATCAACTTTGAACCTTATGCTTGGGAGATAAAGTTGAAAATCTATTAAAGAAATTTGACAGATTGTAGTAGCTTGATGTGCTGGCGTCTGTAAAACCATTTGTTTAACGAACCAATTTTATTTTTTTAAATACTTTACAAATATACCTTCTATAGTACTGCCGTCCGTACGAAAAGTGCAATAACTAGGTTCAAGCTACTTTCGAGAAAAACGCGGTTAAATATTTTATTTTTGATTTGTTTGTATCTTCATTACTATACATGTTATCTATTCGTGATAGATACGTAAAACTGTCCAAGAAGAAAATGTAGAACTCGCTTTGCTGATTATAGATATGTATATATAACCCTGAGAGGCCCAAAATCCGAGTTATTGCACTTTTCGTAAGGACGGCAGAGTAGTAGCCGTCATACACCCGGTTTCTAAATTAAGAATTTAAAGTTGAGAACTTTTCAAACTCTTCCTTATTGTGACTTAAAGTAAAAGGCGGCAAAATTCAAAATACTTTTGCAAGAAACATTCGTTTTAAATTTCGCGGGCTACATTGAAGGAGCTCTTAGTGCTAAAGAGAAGGTTGTCAAGTTCTCAACTTCCCAATACAGAAACCGTTTGAGACACGATGCAGAAAAGAGGCCTGAATTCTGGTAATCTCCTTTAAAACGAACCATTATGCTAAGGATGGCTCTATATCTAGGGTCGAGACAGCTCGTCCTTAAAATACAGGTAAGTCTTAAAGTTTCCTCAAAAATAGGGTATCCAGTAATTCATGGCAAGCGGAGTTGTGTGGTGCCTACTAAGAAAATGAGGTGAGCGAACTCGCAAGTTAGAAGTGGACTATTAAAAAGAAAATAATGCACTTTGAAACACTATTTAAACCAATAGCAAATGCGTAATATTCCACAGAAACATTCCTTAACTTTTTTATTACCTAAGTGTCAATATTGGTTGTTCCAGAAACGTTTGCCCTGCCCTGTTATTGTTCGACTCAATCGACTATTTCGCCTTCCTCGAATGTGGGAGTGGTTCGATCGCACTGAGACTGCCACTAGTTATCCAAATGCCTTTAGGATTTGCAAGGTTAGGAACGTGTTACATATTAAATCTTTCCCGTTTTTATAATCAAATTATTGTTATTATTAACATTCTTATTTGCTTCCAGGTCGTAATGGCTATTTTGGTGCTCATTCATTGGAACGCCTGCCTATATTTTGCCATAAGTTATGCAATTGGATTCGGCTCAGACAATTGGGTGTACAATATAACTGGAGCCCGTAACGAAACATTGTCACATCAATACATTTACAGCTTTTATTGGTCCACTCTGACTCTTACTACTATTGGAGAAACTCCACAGCCGGAGATTGATGCTGAATACCTATTTGTCGTCGCGGACTTCTTAGCTGGTGTTTTAATTTTTGCCACAATAGTCGGGAATATCGGATCAATGATTTCAAATATGAATGTCGCCAGGGTAGAATTTCAAAATAAAATGGATGGTGTAAAACAGTACATGGCGTTCAGAAAGGTTAGCGGGGAACTTGAAGCTAGAGTTATTCGTTGGTTTGCTTACACTTGGGCACAAAGCGGAGCACTTGACGAAGAACATGTCTTATCTTCTCTGCCTGACAAACTTAAAGCAGAAATTGCTATTCGCGTTCATTTGGATACTTTGCGTAAAGTGAGAATTTTCCAAGATTGTGAACCTGGGTTATTAGAGGCATTGGTATTGAAACTGAAACTTCAAGTTTTCAGTCCAGGTGATTACATTTGCCGAAAAGGAGATGTTGGGAAGGAAATGTACATTGTAAAACGCGGAAGACTTCAAGTGGTGGCCGATGATGGTAAAACTGTATTAGCTACTTTGAGCGCTGGCTCTGTTTTTGGAGAAGTGAGTGTACTAGAGATAGCTGGTAATCGTACCGGAAATAGAAGGACAGCTAACGTGCGAGCCTTGGGCTATTCTGACTTGTTTTGCTTGGCAAAAAGAGATCTTTGGGAAGCACTCGCTGATTATCCAGATGCGAGAGCAACACTCACTGAACGAGGCTGTCAGTTATTGAGGAAGGTTCGTAAATAATGTCACGATAGCAGTGACAAACAAACATAATAATAACCACACAAAGTATAACCCCACGCATAACCGTATAAAATTAAGCACAACATATAACCATATAAAGTATACCACTATTTAAATAATATTCATACACACATATATACAAATATATACAATTCTTTTGAAACTACAGGATGGCTTGCTTGATGAAGCTGTTTTCGAAAATGCGCAAACAACCCAACAGAGCATGGAAGAAACTGTACATAAATTGGAAACTACCGTTGATATGTTGAATAATCGCTTACAAGGACTACTTACAGACGTCAGCGAAGAACAGGCTAAAATAAAACAGAGAATGAGCAAAATTGAATTAAGGTGAGTATTATACCTACTGCAAAATAGTTCTTAAGATAGAGGGATACAATGCCTTTGCGATTATTTGTCTCTTTTTCAGCCCACGTATTTCGGACCATTGCGAATGTGTTTTGTTTGCTTTATTTAACAGACATTTAAAGCACGAAAATTTTCAGGGTTTTGGAAACAGAAGACGAAGATACTGATTCTGATGACATGACATCGTTAGCAGCTTCAGATTTAAAGAGCGATGTTGGTGGTTACAGTGAGTTACCCATGATCTCGGCGTACAATACCTCCATGCATCTGTTGACGCACCCTATGCCTGTGCGTGAACGTGGCCACTCGCTCAGTGTGGAAAGGTCGTCCGGATTACTGAATCGAGCTCCAGAGCCACGCAGTAAATCCCTCCGTTTGAAGCGGAACCACAAGGACACTTCTAAATAAACAGTAGTAATAAAGTGTTTAACGATTAAGAACCTTGATACTCGAAGGGAGTTAACAACGTTTAGGAGGGAAATTCCAAATTGTACAAATGTAAATTATTTTTGATACCACAGTATTTAGGGTTTTTACATATTTGATATTGAAATTCAAAATTTGGTCGGGGGTTAAGTTATTTGTTTTAATTAAACATATTTGTATCAAAACGATACACAATCAAAATCATTCAGTGCTTATTGCAAAGAAAATCATTTTTTATAACTTTTCGGAGCATTTTCAGAACTATTGAACATTTGTCTAATAAAAGTTGACAACGTTGGTTAGTTAACAATATTTATTGTGGGCATTTTAAAAGAATCTGGTGTTAACGGGAAGTGGCTTGGATGGGTGTGTTTAAAATACAAAGGATATAACTAAATGTTTCAGAATACGAATTGTTAGACTTACATTTATTGTATGTATGTAGGTATGCATTTATAACATAGGCTTAAGAATTGTTTTTATTTTTAATATTGTAGTGTCTGTAATGAATATCATAACCAATTTTAATAATGTTGGTTTTGTAACGTAAGTTTAATCATCTGTCTATTATTCTCAATTGAGATTTTTTTTAATTCATACTTTCATAATAATATCAGTAAAGTAACTGTCGAACGTTTCAAAAATAATGTTTAATATATTTAAGGTTCAGAATCCACATCAGATATCATTCCGAAATGTTACGGAGGCTGCAGGCGGAGTATTAGAAACTCAAATTGCTACCAATAAATTCATTTGGAATTAGAAATTAGACGATTGTTATAAACGCGGAAGGTGTTGACTACGTTCAAAGTGGTAACCGAATGCCGTCCTCAATGATGCGGAGTGGTGGTGCTATGTTGACACGTTGAGCGGAGTCAGAATAATACGTGCAAATGTGGTATTTAGACCGTCAGCGATACATCTAATATTGTTTCGTGATATAACAAGATGTATTTGTATTTTGTGGCGCATCTCGCCGTTTTTTTCCTGATAGAATCTGTTAAGTTCAAGGTGCATTCATGAAGCACCATCAGCGCACAGAGACTCTGACACAGCATTAATAGTTACCTAGGTAATAATGACTAATAAGGCGGACCAAGCCGTCATGACAGCCATCATGTGCGCTAGGTAGCGGATTCGTGAACATACTACATTTTTGGCTTGACTAGCGGACAAGGCTTCACGCGTTTTATCATAACATTTTATTAACCCAATCGAGTGCCTCTCGAAAGATATCACGTTATTAGCCTATATTTGTGAACTTGTCATTGATTTCTCGTGTATGTATTCAGTAAATATATGGCAATAATCAAAAAAATGATATGTAACTATCAAGTCATAAATTATGAATTTTAATTCTGATGTTGTGTACCTTTTTAATTAAATACTTGATACAATTCTGATGATATTATGAAAACTTAGTTATAATGATTGTGTACTAGTAATTTATATCAATATTTAAAATCTGTAGAAAAAAACTGTATCTGGTTTTTTGTAGATAATTTTAAATATTCCAACTGTGTCCAAATTCGATAAATATTAAACTACTCAATGCCGACTTTCATTTTGAAGCCCAAAAAGTTAACGTAGACAATATTTTTACTGTAATTTATCTACAGGTAGGTATCTACTACTAAAGACAGCAACAAGATTCCTGAACAACACCTATTAACAAATATATTTTCACAATTATTGTACACTACAAATACATATTATAATTATATAAGTTCACGATAAGTCAATACATACAACGTATAAGTATAAATCAAGGCAAATATTTCGCCACACACATTTTACAAAATATTCTAATAAATGTTCAAATATTCAATAATGTGCATTTAGTCTAACTTTTATTTAAAAATCAAATTGTTTATACGTGTGTCATTTAAATTTTCAACAAATTAAAATGCACGTTTACATCATACAATTTTTTACGTTGATCACTACACGAACTTTATATATTAAAGTCAATAATTCCATAATAATTCACGCATGGTGCTTATGATACTCTAGTCTTGTGTTTCCCTCCAACTTTGGCAACTTTACATAAAACATTTCGAATAAGGTGCTGCATTAGATACGAGACTTGAGGACGCTTCTTCTTTTACGCCAACTGCCAAAGAAATACTGTTTATTAATGTTTCATTAGGTATAGGTAATCTATGTTAAACTTAAGAAGCAAAGCATACAAAAATGCGATGCGCCACGCCCACGCCTATGATTTTGGTCTGCATTTGAGAAAACGCACGCAGAGACGTTCTGGCGCGAGTCAACTCGCCGAGTTCTGTTATTAAAATTAATCTAGTTCCTAACGGTGCAGACATGTGTATGGTATTACAAAGATTTGCAAAGAACACGTCGTCTACATGCAACTTTACTGAAACCAAAGCACCGCGACCAGTCGCGGGCGGCGGGGCGGCAGCGGCGCGCCGTTTTTGTGTCCGAAGCTCCTTACACTTATCTGCTATCATGAGGTGACGAAATGTTAAAGCATTGATTTTTATAGCACACTGGTATACAGACAAAATAAAAATGAAACCATGATGTTTTTATCTCGCCACGTGCCTACGTGACCAAATAGAAACTAGCAAGTTGTCTCCAAGGAATCGTAAGTTGGAAATAACGTTTATTAACTATGGAATCCTAGATAAGTGATAGTTACAATAATTCTGTACCTAATTCCCTGTCATGGCAGAGACCTACAGCACGAAAGTATACTCGTATACAGGGTTATTTGTAAAACACCAACAAGTTCTTAAGAGGTCATTGTACTCATCATTATAAACAACTTTTCTATGGGATCAAACATGAAAACGCGAAAAAAAAATCAGCTGTTCCCTACATTTTGACGACTCGTACGAACATAAATGTAGGTAACAGCTGATTTTTTTTTCGCGACGTCAGGTTTGGTCCCATAGTAAAAGTTGTTCATAATGATGAGTACAATGACCTCTTAAGAGGTTGTTGGTGTTTTACAAATAACCCTGTATATATTTATATAGTAAGTATAAGAAGTAGTAAGATAAGTGTTAAAAAGTGGTGGTGGAGTGGTAGAATTATCTATCGAGCTTATTTTACTAAAATAACTGAAGCGAGTGATCACTCTAGTTATATGTATACATATATGTACATATAAGTATATACTTATATATATAATTAAATACATATAACTAGAGCGGGCACTCGCTTCAGTTATTTTAGTGGTAAAAAGTGGTGAAATAAGCTCGATAGATAATTCTACCACTCCACCACCACTTTTTAACACTTATCTTTATTTGACTTATTAGCTTTCATATTTTGCCTTGAAGTCTAATCACAAAAAATCAACCTGTATGATCCATTCCTCCAAATCCATTGTAGGAATGTATCATAAGTTCCTAAGAATCGTCATCTTATTTTCCTAAGCTTTTCTCGTGGTCGACTGTCTGTCTGTCATAATATTTATCAGTATCTACGTTACCTGTGCTATTTCAGTGTACCGTTGAAAAACAAACTACCGGTGCCACGCCAGTTAATTAATTATCGATTTTAGCTCAGCGGCGCACTGACTAGAATTTCCGCCACAAGCCCTAAACTTAATGAAAGCCGTTCAAGCGCAAAGGCCGATTAGCCTAAGATAATTACAGTTGGCTATTGATGCACACATGATTAACTATACCTGCCGGTCGATTCTGGAAAAATCTCACCGTGATAACTAAGGTGAAGTGAGCTTAGAGTGAGCTGTGAGTCATGCTGATGCTAGGAATTTACACTATTGACGTTTCACTCCACGCTCACTTCACCCAAGTTTTCACGGTGAGATGGTTACAGAATCGCACGGCTGTAATACCTAGGAACATACATTTAGATTAGAGAGAGCTTAAGTACCTAGTTATTCACCAACACATTGAAAAAGTTACCATATTAAAATAATGTCTAAAACACATCAAAAAGCACTTGGTGGAAACACATTATTTATTTTTTATCAAATCTTTGTTCCACCAAATAACATTTGTTTGTTGATTAGGTACCTGGTATAACAAAAAGAATAATCATTTAAATGTTTGCTAGTGAAGATCGAGCTACGAGAAATATAATACTAAAAAATCTAGAGAAGTTTGAACTGTGGCACCTTAAAGTGTGGTTCTTCCATACACAGAGAAACACAACACTTACCGATAACCATTACTACTGAATAAAACCAAATATGTTACGAAGCAGTGATACAATATTAAAAATCAAGTCCCACAGACTTCGAAGTGAGTAGCTGCCCACTCTATCTACGATTCGTGAAATACGCTTCCGTACACTAGGCGAGGCGACAGGTCATGACTTAATAACTTTCAATAGTATAAACATTACCATATCGGGTATTCAAAAAGTAATAATAATTACAAAACTTGACAAAAAAAAGAATTGCAATACTATAAACAAGTGATCTACACAAAAAAATATTCACCACCTTCGGGCCAGAACGAGAAGCGCGCACTTGTTGCATCTGATGACGTGACGGCTTCATGGCGGCGAGTTGGCGAGAAACTGCTAGACGGCACGTAAGTTGGATTTGGACTTGGGGATCCACCTGTAAGACATAATATTATGGAAATTTTAAGAGATTGTCATTTTATGCACGGATACACAGCAGGACCAACTTATCTAAGTTGATCGAAGTCGCCTTGAATGATGAAGTACTAAACTAGAAACGACATTTTGGGTGCACTACTTACGCTTTCTTTTTAAAATCCTTCATGCCTTACAAAGTGCCGAAAATGGGTTGGTAATTTGACTGTTACCTTGATAGGTATGGGTGAAGTCTTGAGCTTATTTGCTATAATTTGGACGCCGCTAACTAAAGGTGAAAACTACCTTGTTTTCTGAGTACGTACCTACTTGAGACTGCTAATAGAGGGAAATCTGTGTACCTACTATGAAAGTTGCCTGGCAAAGGTATCCTTAACTCATTCATGCCGTGTGCCCCGTGACAGTATAGTGATATCGCCATTTTACTTTATTCAAGTCCTACCTAATGAAATAAAACTGTGTGCTTCCGTTCCCATACTATGTATAGCATGAGCATGGGCTAATCAGCCTATAATGTCCCCAGTGCTAGGACACAGGCTTCCTCTCAGTAAGAGGTAGTGGGCCGTAATTCACAACGCGGAAACAGTCCGGTTGTTAGACGTCACGTGTCATTGATTTTTTGCTTCTATGATCAGACGGTTTCCGAGTGGCTCGTGGTTAAATAATAAAAGCCGCAAAGATCGATCGATCAGATTATGCTACGCTTGCCGCGGTTGGTCTGTAGATGGGTGACCATCTTTACATACCGAGAAACCTCCGTGCCTCGGAAAGCACGTTAAGCTGTTGGTCCCGGCTGTCATTCGTAGATCTTTGACAGTTGTTACGGGGCAGCTGTTAGTCAGAAGGCCGTAAGTCTGACAACCAGTCTTACCTAGGGGTATCGTATTACCCAGTAACTGGGTTGTGCAGGTCAGATAGGCAGTCTGGTATTCAGCTGCATTCGGTTAGTCTGAAAGCCGACCCCAACATAGTTGGGAAAAGGCTAGGCAGATGATGATGATGATAAGCCGTTTCCTCACGATGTTCCGCGACTTACAAGTTATTGTTCGAAGCCTTTGAATTTGAATAAATTATTTCATCACCACTGCTCTCAAAACCGGTGAAGGAAAACATAGTGTACATAGTGTGTAATGAGAAGTACAGTCAAGTCAATATCTTTTAAACGGGGGAACCGTACCGTTTAAAAAATGTTGACTTGACTGTACTTCTCATATTTTGTGAAAAGTATATTTTAGGAATATCATACAATGGGAACGAAGGTCTTCGATTTTACAAGGACAATAATACCGTAAGTACATATTACCATTTTGATTATTATTTCAATTATCTAATTTTACCACACAACTACACATAAATGAAAAAGGGGCGCTTTGAAAATAATTTTTGTTCGGAAAATGGGGAAAACAAATAGGTACCTACTATAATAATTCCCGAAAAACAGGTGCAACCTGCAATCTCGTTAATACGCAGGTGTTGAGTACGGATCCCTAATGGATATTGCGGACCTTGCAAATTCCTCAGTTTACGCCGAGCGCATAGAAACTGCATCGTCGACATCCGGCCACGAGGCGCCACAGCGGAACTCGTTTTTAATTAATTAGTTATTTTATGTAATATATATTTTTGTCATTCCATATTCTAGCATCGAATAGGTTTTACCATTTGTAATTGTAGTTATTTCCCCTAAAACAAATTATTTTAAAGTAAGTTTGTGTTTTCGATCCTCCTGCAGTTTACGTAATTGATGCACTCGCGGGCCGGTTCGCGAAACGCGTTAGAATCATCTCACATCGACAATCACGATTGCGAGTCACCCGGGTGGCTATCAAGTCACGTCACGAGTATCCTGAATCTACAGTAAAGCTGCGGAGGTGAGTGGAGAATCCAGACTTCGATTCACGAAGAAGAACCAAAGATAAAATATGTATATGTGAGTACACCAGAATCTTTCTCCAATCTTTCCTATCCATTCCTAGTTACATTTATGTCTTTCTATTTCTCCAAGGGAACTTCGCAGCTAGAGCTCACTATGAAGTAAGGAATATGCTTCAAGGTGCTGCGTACAGCAAGCGCACAGTTGAGTTTTGGTTTAAAAGATTCAACGAAGGAAATTATGACATCAAAGAGCATCGGGGTAGTGACCTTGCTTCTCACCCTGAAAGAAATCAACGTGTGGCTCTAATCGAACAAGCCTTGTATGAATCGAGATGTTGGTCCTTAGTCTCCTCGTCGGCTCATACTGGGATGCCTAAGTCAACTCTTCATCGAATTATGACTGAAACATTGCACATGAAGAGAGTCCCGCGTGAACTTACTCCGGCACTAATGGAACAACGTGTATTGTATTCAGAAGCTAACATAAAAACATATAATCAGCAGAAAAGTCGCTTGCAACACACAGTCGCAATTGACGAAGCATGGATAAGTTTGTTCAAGCCACTTGAAAAAGACCAGGCAAAACAATGGAAAAGAAGAAGTGAGAGGCTGAAACAAGTAGCGGTTGCAGACAGACATGGCAAGAAGTATATGATGATACAAGCGTTGGACATCAATGGCATGTGTTACTATGAAATCTTGGATCAGAATAAAACTATACACTCTCAGCGTTATTTGACTTTCCTTGAAAATATCATGGATAATTTGGCATGCTAGTAAGAAGCACACAGTATGGATACTTGATGATAATGCTAAACCTCATAGAAATCGTCAAGTAAGCGACTGGTTGGAGGCGAAGGAGATTCAACGATGGGCTCTCCCACCGTATTCACCTAACTTAAGTTAGTGTCCATGTGATTATGGTTGCTTTCGTCAGTCAAAGAGTTTACTTCGATGGTCCTAGTTTTTCATTTGTGAATTCTAGTGACAGCTATGTAAACAGAACCCAGCATTGCATAAATATGTAAGCGGTCACGGCCTTTATACCTGGAGGCTTTTATTTAGATAGTAAGTTTCTGTTTACATTTTTAATTTAGATATATTATTTTTTTGCTTGAGTACGTAAAGTTTTTCTTGTATTTGTTAGTATATTAACGTGGCTAGCTAACATACAGTAAATAATTTAATTTAGTGTTCTTTGTCTTGTAATGTTAATTACTTTGCATACCGTGTATTGTATTCATTCTTTCAGTATTATCAAACACAGCTCAACAGTCTGAACAGACAGCTGTGCTGCTGAGGAGTTTGTTGCGCCACTTCTTCTCCCCAGCGAAAGCACTAGGAAGTGGTGAAGGGCGGGCGTTTTGGGGGACTGTCTTTTGTAACTTTGACGTTCGAAAAGTGCTGATTCTCAGCCTAGTTTGAATAAATAACTTTTGATTTTGATTTTAGAGGACATTCGCTGGCAGACAGTTTAAGGATCTTTCGAAGTTGAAAGAAGCCTTAGATTCCGAGATATTGAAAGGAAATCAAGAAGGCAAATGTCATGCAGTTAGCCTTTTCCTAAGCGTTGGGAAAGCTGCATTGAACTCAAAGGAGAATACTTTTAATTTGTGCTAAATATGATTAAAATAGGCTCCTTCCTTTTCGAGAAAAACAGCAATAGGACACTGGCAAAATTAGGTCCGGGAGCGGACACGAATGAAATAAATATATTTAAAAAAACGCCTTTTAACCATTGCGTACTGAAAAACACAATAAAGAAGATGATAGCAGAAGTCATTTTGAATGAACTACATATATGTGGAATTAGGAAATGCACGGGAAATGTAGAAAGAAGATGAAAGAAGATGTTTGTTATCTCACTAATATCTCAGTATTCCCATGATCAATATTGATATTGATCTTTTTATAGTAAATGATAAATGATAAATGATAATGATAAATGATAAATGATTTATTTTCTGTAAGTAGGTTTGTACAAACACTTTTACATGTCAATCATATTTTTTAAACTAGATGAGGTCGGCGTTTCCTATCTGACTACTCTGAGAAGAAAGGCCGAAACAAACTCAGAGGTCACAGTCTCTTTTAAAGTCCAGACATAATCTTGGTCAGATAATGTGAAGACCATGTAGATTGGTGTCTGAAATGGTCTTTTGAGTAAAGAACCACACAGATTGAGCGGACCTGTCCAGTCAGTGCACGCATTTGTCAAAAATCGTGCAGCTCAACTCAGAACTTGAGGAGCCTTACGATTCGACGAACAATACCAATGAAAGGACATTTGGGTAGGCCGCATAAATGACTCAAACTGCCAGATCATGATTAAAACTAACTAAGAAGGACAACCTAAAAAAAGAAATGACCCACATAGTCTTCACACTCACAGTAATAATAATAAAAATAATATACTTTACAAAGTAAATATCCATGTCATTGTTTATCTAAAATTCATCAATGTCAATGTGTATATAAAAATCCGGATATAATCTTTGAGGACCATGTAGATTCGTGTCTGAAGTGGTCTTTTGAGGAAAGAACCACACTGAGTGGACCTGTGCAGTCAGTGCACGCATTCGTCAGTAACCGTGCAGCTCAACTCAGAACTTAAGGAGCTCAACGATTCGACGAGCAATACCAAGGACAGGACATTTGTGTAGACCGCATATACCACTCAAACTGCCAGACCATGATTAAAACGGAAACAATGATCCACATAGTCCTCACATTCACAATAATTAAAATAATATACCTAAGACTTTAAACAGTAAATGTTCATGTCATTCTGTATATAAATAGATATGTATTTAGAAAGAAAAGAAAAAAAAAAAAAAAAAACAAAAAAAAAACAAAAGTGTAAATCAGCAAAATAAAAAAAGTAAATAATATTTATGACCAGTCATTTAGCATTTGTATTATTATTGTCTATTGAGTTGAAAAAGTGGGCCTGACGAAGTACCTATGGGCGTTTGACAGTGTCCTTTACGCGCAAGTTTGCTTGCAATCCAATAACGGTATTAGCCTTAGTAAAGAATGGATGTCCTAACATACCTAGTACTATCATAGACCAAATAACAAAAAATCAGGAAAAAGTTAATGCAATGTTAATAAAATTTGTGAAGTTTTCCCAAATTTTAGGAATAATACCTAATAATGTAGAGGATTTAATGTTAGAGAAAATTAAGTTAGAAAATAGAATGGCTTTTATACGCGCGTCTAGCACCCACCATCCTATGACTAACATAGAAGTGTTAAGATCTATGATAGATCGGCTAAAATCAATATACAAACAAGAGCAAATCCTAAATTTTAGAGTTACGAGAATATTATGACCTATTAAAACCAGGTTCCTAATTAATTGAGAAAAGAATAGTAATATTATACAGTTTTCCCATAGTCTCTAAGGACTTTTACGATATAAACAAACTATCCATTGTACTTAATAAGAAACAACTCGCCCTTATTCCTCCCACTCCCTTTATAACAACAAACGAGAATTAATTCGTGTACGTGGAGGCTGAATGCCCCGAAGTAGAGTAGCATCCAACTTTGTGAAAAGAAGACAAGTCAGCAGATCCGGACAAAGCCTGATATCATTCAAGAGCTCATCCTCATCATGAACCAAGGTCTAGAAGACACCTGCCAATTGACCAAGATTTCACTCTCCAAAGAAGCAATAGAACAACTGGATGATCAATCCCCTTGCCTCAACCGACCAAAGTACAATTAGCCTGCGGCAGAAAGGAATTTAATGTTTTAGAAGGAAGTTACTCGTCACCATCCTGAACCTGAAAGTGAACCTGGAAATGATTCTGGATAACTTCAGAGCATCCAGAACAAACTATTAGTGGAAAGCCCTATTCAGATCGACAATACTCAGCCGGTTGTCCTATAACATACCACAATACCATTTTACATCATTGTACCTACTATGCGCAACCATACTTATCACTTTGGTAATAAGCCGCAGATACTAATTCTGGAACCTCAGAGCAGATGACAAGGAGAAGCAGCAAACATCTAAGACACATGGGATATGAAGAGGCGACCAGAGACAGAAGGAAACGAGATGAAGCTCCTGCAACATTTTCTCTCAACATGATCAAATACCTAGTTGCTGATCTGCGGCTGGAGGTACGGATCCCTAATGATATCGCTGACCTTGCAAATTCCTCAGTTTACTGCATCGACGACATCCGTCCGTCCACGAGCCGCCGCCGACGCGAAATTCGACATTAGCTCATTAGCTATTAGTTGTTTTAATACATATTTTTGTTAATTTTGTCATTCCATATTCTTGCATCGAAAAGATTTCAAGATTTTTAATAGTTATTTCCCATAAAATAAATTAGTTTTAAAGTAACTTAGGTTTTTTTTTCGATCCTCCGTCCGCAGTTTACGTAATTTAGGTGTGTAATAGGAAGCTATCGTTAGGAAAAACACGAAATTAAATTATCCCCGGGGGTCCTCCGCAAACTTCATGACTTCACGCTCCACACGCAAATCCTCTTGGCTTTAATGCAGACGTAATTAATATAACACATTCAGGTACCCAGTACAGTAAAACGGGGTGAATAGGAATGCAGGGGTGAATCGGGACGAAACTTTAAAATGGATTTTAACATTGAAATAATTTCTTTTTTTGCCAAAATGTCTCTTAATGTGTTTACTATATTGTAGTTGACGATTAAGTGTAATTGTTGGCTACAAACTATATTACATCAACATAAAAATCCATTTAAAAGTGTCATCCCGATTCACACCCCTCGGTTCCTATTCACCCCATTTTACGGTACGCAGAATTAGCGACCTCTAACGCTTCTCTCCTGAACTCTTACGGAAGTTTGGCTCTCACAGTTTGTCCATGTTTCAGGTTCAAGTATTTTGGCGAGACTACGTACAAGTATGACCGACCTGTCAATAGAGGGCGCTTATTTTATGAATACCTCATTTTCATTGGTGCGAAGTTTTCTATCGGAGCTAGCGCTAGGAGTAAACTTAGAGAAATCTTCACGTAACAAAAAAGCGTTTTGCCACCTGTATACGACTTTTTAATATACAACATTATTTTTAATATAGGTACATATTGCAAACCTGAATATAGTTTGTTCAGAATAAGTAACTGAATCGATTCCACTAATTTTTACGCCATGTTATATTTTGTCCCAAAAATATATAAAAAAGCTAACAAGTTGGACACCGAGCGACACTGAGTACATATCCGCAATCATATGCGCACAACACAGGTCAGAGCCGACTTTTTGTACGAACAATCAGGTAACATAACAAGCTTCGTGATTTTTCATGATACAGTTTCGAAATTTTGTATTAGATTCTTTACACAAAAATAGACACGTGTTTCGGGTTTCCCATATACTAAAAATAATGTTGTTATAATACAAAGAGAGAGAGAGACAGTTTTCATGGTGTTCGAGGGTGCTGAAGCCGATAGTGAGGACAAAATGAAAATCCAAGAAGGCGGCTGCAAAACTTTTCAAATATTTCTTCATGATGAATTGTTGAACGATGTCTGCCATCTGTTAAAATAATCGTAAAAACAATAGAGGGAATGTTACAAATTTGTAAAATATTACTTGAAAGTATTTGTTCAACAGCATTCTGACAGAAAATTTCAATCAGGATCCTATTGAAAACTCTGGTAATATTAGAAGTTTAGGCGCGCGAAATGTACCACATAATTCCATTTCATTAGAGGGTTCCTATAAAGCCTTTATACTTAACAATATCAACTCACCACATGCCTATAATTGGAATTGCGAAGACGACGTTAATGCATGTCTGCAAATATTGGACTTTTTTATTGGTAAAAAAGACCAGATAAAATAGAAAAAACGACGAAATCATTATTCATTAAAATTTAGAATGCCCCTTCACCTGTCCAGTTACAGAAGAAAATAAAGGTAAGTACTGAGCAGAGAGAATATGTTTGTAACTGGGTCCTGAGCTTAGAAAGTAGTAAAATCATGTGAAACATGCAAACAAACACTTTTCTCCACAAATCCAAGTGATAATAAATATATAAAATTAAAATAATATCATCAAACGGAACGGTGGTTGTGCTATCCCTCCCAGAGATTAAAATATTTTTTCAATGTTAACACATTGAAACACAATAAAAATAGGCATATGTTAAAAACTAATAATAAAATGTTAGCGGATATGTTAAGTATGTTTTGTTTTAATTGTTCGATTCATAAAAAAACACTGCGATACTTCTTTTTAGATACAACAATTAATGTATTATAGTTGGTGTAATAATAATAATAATATTCCACAACTTTCACACAACGCCATCTAGTCCCAAACTAAGCAGAGCATGTGCTATGAGTACTAGATAACTGATAAACATAGAATTTTGGCAGGAAATCTCACACATGATGGGGATGATGAGTTGAAGAAAGCTGCACATATTTATTATAATAAACATTGTAAACACAAAAAATAAATAATTTAATCAATTTTTGTGTCAATTTTTAAATGTAGTACCTATAAGTTCCTAAACGTTCTAATTTATTAAGCCACGTTGAGTACATTTTCAGATTCAGTAGTGCGATTCTGTAACCATCTCACCGTGAAAACGTTAGGTGAAGTGAGCGTGGAGTGAGCTGTTAGTTTCATCCCACCTGATACTAGAGATTGACTAAGCATACATTTTTGGAGGCCTGTTGGTCCAGTGGTCAGTGGCCCTGACTGCTATACGCAAGGTCGTGGGTTCGATTCCCACCCAGGACAAATGTTTGTGTGATGAGCACGATCATTTGTTCTTTGTCTGAGTGTAATTTATCTAATTTATCTATAATATGTATGTATTTAGAAAGAAATATGTAAGTTTATCAGTTGTCTAGTACTCATAGCACAAGCTCTGCTTAGTTTGGGACTAGGTGGCGTGTGTGAAAGATATGGAATATTATTATTATTATTATTAAATCATAATCGTGATTTTAATAATATTTTTTATGCTAATTGTATTGATAATTTTATATAATTTCAACGCTAGTATTTCGATTATTTACTTAACTGGATAACGATAATTATCGTTACACAGACGGATGTTCATGTACCTATAGTCCTTGTTATCTAGCGAAACCTTAACCCAATGTATGTAGTAAGTATCAAGTGCTTCCATTTGATCCAAACGGAAGGTTTGGTAGCCCTGGGATCTATCTAGGTGACACATTTACTGAGTAACTACACCCACTACAGTATAACTTAGAACAAAAAAAAAGTTTACCTTCGGGCCAGAATGGAAATCTAGTAACAGCCGTGTCTGACGACGTGACGATGTCGTGATGTCTGTTCGGTGAAAAGCCGCCGGTTGAAGGGGCATAACCAGGACCGGGACTCGGAGACCCGTCTGAAAATAAGACAAAAAATATATACAGGCTGGAATTTTCGAAGCGTACCTGGAGGGAAAGTACTCTAAATACTGAAGACAGCAAGTTTTACCCAAAGGAAACATTCCTTTATTTTTAAATCGCTTTTGACCACTTAAATCATCATCTGCCTAGCCTTTTCCCAACTATGTTGGGGTCGGCTTCCAGTCTAACCGGATGCAGCTGAAAACCAGTATTTTACACGGAGCGACTGCCTATCTGACCTCCTCAGCTCAGTTACTGGGTAATACGATACCCCTTGGTAAGACTGGTTGTCAGACTTTCGGGCTTCTGACTACCCATAACGACTGTCAAAGATCTACGAATGACAGCCGGGACCAACGGCTTAACGTGCTTTCCGAGGCACGGAGGGGTGTCGATATGTAAAGATGGTCACCCATCCACAGACCAACCGCAGCAAGCGTAGCTGAACCTGATCGATCGACCTTTGCGGCTGTTATTATGTAGCCATGGGCCCCTCAAACAACAAATTTTTGACAACTTAAATAATCTACCCATAATGTTCCCACTGCTGAGACACAGGTAACGTATACGGGGTCAATGCAAGGGTTTTACTTTTACAAGCTCAATCAGTCTCAAAATGGGTAGATGTAGCAATAAATGTTCATGGGTTCAGATTATGGTAACAATTAAGCCACCAGACTAAGTGAAAGAGATGGTTATTCCGACTGACTAGACCGATGCGCCGATAGATACGATCGTTACTCTTAAATAAGAACAACTGAATTAAACAGTGCGTATATTAATATTTTGTTCGGAGCTAATTTGTAGATCCATCTACGTTGCAACGATAAAATTTTATGTTTCGTGGTAACATCAGGAATACATCATTATCAACACCGTCATCTGCCTATTCTTTTCCCAGTTGTGTTGGGGTCGGCTTCTATTGTAAGCAACTGAATAACACTGTTTTACATGGGGCTAATGCTTATCTGTCCGTCACAATTACCCAGTTATTGGGTAATACCGATACTCCTAGCAAAGACTTTTTGTCCGACATTGGGCTTCAGACTACCGGGAAGACTATCTGTAGATCTCCAAATAACCGCTAATATGATGTTCGAGACATGGAGAGCCTCGATGTGTAAACGACAGTCACCCATCCATGGACCGACCTTGGCCAGTAAAGATTCGATTGACTCTTGCTGCTGTTTTTATTAAGCCACAAGCATACATCATTGTACCTGCAATGATTACCAGGAAGGGGTACTTATTCTGGAAAAATAACCAAACAAAAACATACCTATAGCACTGACTCCAATAGCATTGTAGGAATTCATCGACATCGATTGCATGGGCTGCAAAGGACTCTGGAGCTGAAACAGATAATATCATAGTATCAACAGAGAGTTATTTTATTCTTTGCAGACTATACACATGTCAATTGTTATTACAGAAAATCATTTTCAAAAAGATTATTTTAAATATTTATTGTAAGTGCAACGCAGTGGACGCAATCCAGAAATGCATGTGCAAGAAATAGCTACACTTATGGAGTACTCGTAATACAATAAAGGCAAAAATGGAAAAGCAGCCATTTCCAATTATTATGATACCTGTATTTTTGGGTTGCGAACTTTTGTTTGCTGTACAGCCGTAATGATACTCATAATTGTTTCGAATTTGGAATGGTAACCAAACGTTCCATCAGAGAATCACTTCAAAATGAATCAGGTATTTTTCACATCACAATCTAATTATCTTTTTGTTATTCACAGAGGAATTATACAATGTTAACTGCAAACCTTAGCTAGACCTAAGATGCAGACTAATGGATTTTGTTTTTGGCCAAACAGATGTTTAGGCAACTTATATATTTTATATATATTTATACAACCATTTGTCCCAAGCTAAGCAACCTAATGCTTGTGTTATGGTAACAAGATGGCTGATAAACTACTTATATACAATTTTTTTTTTTTTTTTTTGTAAATACATACATATTATAGATAGAAAAACACCCAGACTCGGAACAAATACATGTAGGTCATACAAATATTTGTTCCGTGCGGGAATCGAACCCGCGACACGCAGCGCAGCAGTCAATCGCTTAACCACTGCGCCAACCGTGCCGTCATAACTAAAATATACAAGCGGTGATTGCGTCGTATCCCAATTTATACTAGACCTTATAGAAAAAAACTGATAAGGACTTCAAGACTGCCACCAATGGTAACCAAAACTAATGATAGGTTCAAGCTATCCTTTTTAACCAGATATGAGACCATTACCCAGTATGGCCAGTGGATTCGATGCAGTTACCGGTACACTACTGAAATCTACTACCCCCAAGGAACGATCCTAAGAAATTTCTCAATACCAAACGGTCCTTGATAAATACAACCATACAGTTCCGCATTATAATTACTTATTGCGAATATGTCAGACAAAACTCTTCAAGAAATCATTCGCTTCACTCGTCTATTGGTATGAATTGCATCGTTTATTCAATGGCACATCTGAATACAAAAGTTAGGTACGCTCTTTTTAAGGAGTTTTTCGGCCATCGTAAAGATCCGTCGTAGGTATGACATATCGACTCATGTGTCCAAAATCCACTCCCTTTGGTCAGATTTGAAAGCTGAACTAATGAAGATAGCACGGAGGGTTCTGGTATGTAAAGGTCCCATCCACGGACCAACCATGGCAAGCGTAGCTTAACCTGATCGATAAACCCGTGTGACTATTATCACTTAACCACAATATGTCCCTCTAACTCCTCTCACGAACTTAAGTTAAAATGAGTGAATGAATATTGGAATCCTACTTACGCCTATTTTCGTTTCTTTCTTTTCATTCTAATAATAATATACTGACTTGATTGATAGGTTTTCTAGCGGTTGGTTGACATTTCCCATAACCTAGACCGTAGCTTCTAAGTACTTTTGCCAAAGGCTATGGCATTGCCATCCGAGCGACGTGGCAATGTTTCTTGGTGTTTGTGTACCTACGCTACCGACCGTCTACAGCGATACGGAGGAATACTTCGGTGCCCTCTTTTCGTTCATAGGTTTTTTTTTGAAGTGAAAACTTCTTTAGCGGCGTTGTACACTTTTTTTGAAACGGGTAAAAAATGTAAAACTCGCGTCAGGACACGTGACCCTGATCGAAAATTCGTAAGACGGATGGTGAGTAGACAGCCGGCGGCGCGGCGTAGGCGAGGAAGTATCCCCCTCTCTTTCTACGGCCGGCGCGGCGAAAATGTATGCCTGGGCCTGTTGTTTAGTTTAGGTGGGGCAGGGTGCTTGCGCGAATGTTCGTGTGTGATTCCCTAACCATTCCAAAATATAAAAAATGCACAACGTTAATATTTAAGTTTTCACTTCTGCCGGCACTCCCGGAGTGCAACCCGTCGTTTTTATCTCTTTTTACCTATTTAATATCATTTATTATTAAAAACAAAGCAATTAAACAAAATACATTTACTTATTCCAATAATTATAGAAATGTGCTCCATTGATAAGATAAGATTCTGAACAGGCTATTAATGTAGGTTTACCTCTTATGAAGTTGAGAGCAAACGGTTACGACATCTAACGCCGTAAGTGCGATCGTATTCATAGTTATTTCATCGGTGTAGTCGTTTATTGAACAGTCATAGCGCCAATTTGCGAACATACAGTTTTTACTGCTTTTTGATACGCTACTCAAATTTTAATCTCGATTTAATTACTGAAATGAAATTGGCCTCTTAACACGCCATCGGAATTCACAGGAGCATTACGACACTTATGTTTACTACGAGTATAATTAAATCATTGCTTTAATAAGTATTTCACTAAAACATATGAAAATTTCCCGGAATTAAATATCACTTTTCTTTAAAATCGCGGTGTTTCTTCTCAGTCAGTTAGGGAACACCGACCTCATCTAGTTTTAAAATACACTCATGGACAAATTTAGAGGAATGAAACGTACGAAAAACAAAATATCATGGATATACCTGACAATTAAGATGATTGCTTATGTTTTTGCTTATTATTCGTTACTTTAAAATTGCAAACATTGAAAAAACAACGATCAAATGGAAAAATTAACAACATTAAGAAAAAAAAATTACAGAAAATAAACATTTTTGGACTTAACTTTTTTCACAAATCCTTATGTACTCTAAGTACTGATTATAGCCTACGTACCCTTTGTACGTAGGCTATAATCAGTACTTAGAGTTACCTCCTCTACTGTTTCCGGTCTCCTGGGCATACTCCTAATCAAGTTGTCAATAAAATCTTGAGAGATTGCGTGCCATTCTTCCTATTGTGCGTTTTTAAGATCTCTCAAATTAGCGGGGGCAGGATTTCTTTTCTTAATTTGTCTTCCAAGCTTATCCCATATATTATTTATTTTATTTAAGTCGGGCGAGCGTGCTGGCCACCCAATAGCATTGATTTCATCGTCAACTACGATCGCAGTATGGGAACATGCATTGTCATGCTTAAAAGTCTATCTATCTTCATGTGACTCCAAACTTCGTCATTCTAATTTTCTTGATTGCGAGCAAAATTAACTCGATATACGCGATGGCATATTGGCAAAGAAATGTTTTTATAACTTGGCAGTTTGAAATACCCAAGTCGAATGACACATGTTGAAAATTAAAACAGAAACTTTTAAAAGTCTCGTGCCGGGAATTAGCTTAGCTATTCTCAATTTTGCAACATTTTTAAACAGTAAAAATTTTTGTTTTCTAGCGCCACCTCGATCTAACCCTTGCGGAACGCGTCTAGGTCGTCTCGCCACCTCAGGCACCCACCGTGTGGAGACAGTTACCCAGCGGTCACTATGCATGCGGCTGACCAGACCCACCCAATCTTATTTCAGCTTGACAACCTTTTTGTCTACTTCTAGGTTTGAATTATCATTTATATTTTATAGGCTAATTATTTCGTTCTGTGTACGTGTAAAATTATTTTCTAAACCAATGTACAGAAATAAATTATCGTTTATATTCTATAGGCTATTTATCACACTGCAGCCTCCTAGAAATTTCTCAGTGAGGAAATTAAAATGTGTAACACACACAGTATACTCAAGAAAAAAATTCGGACATGCCATACAAATTTTCCCCACGTTTTTAGCCTGATACTCAGAGCCTGAACTTTAATTAATCCTACATTCGTGATTCAAAAACTATTTCTGTATTGCGTATTTAAACGTCGATTAAAAGAACATTATCTTTCCTCTATACGTGAGTATTAACATACATCTAAAGTGTACATGTGTGTATTTATATGTGTATATATACATATATTTTAGCATTATGTATTTATTTAAGTATACTTATGTTCATTTTCGCATTATATGTGTAGGTATATTTAATTTGTTAGTTTTAGACTTCACACATTCATATTTTTCTCTTCATGTTCTCACACACTATTACTATTGACTACATTTCTTTTTTACTTCTCCATTCGCAGGTCTGCTGGAAGAAATTTCTTAAGAAATAAGCAGTATCTTTGTACTCAAATTATAATTATGTCATATCCTTATGTTTTTTTTTTTTTTACAGTGTATACATAACAAAAATAACAATCATAGACCTCATTTATCGCTTTCCATCAGGCGCAGGAGTGAGGTCAAGGGCCGTTCAGCAACAAAAAAAATATAAAGTTTCGAATAAATTTGACCCCCGCGTTAAGATTCTTCCAGATAAAATATGACACCCCTTAAATCCCCACTGGAGAGTAGTTTTGAAACTTTATTATTTTATTTATAATTAATTAATGTTTTCACCACACGGCGCGTATGCAATTTTATTAAAATGTAATCGGTTTTATTTGCGCTGTCCGATTCAAATTTATGAATAGATAATCAAACTGCGGCCAAGTTATACGTGACTATGATACGATTTTCTATTCAATTAACGATCCGCTACTGCTTCGCTCATTTTTTAAGACTTTGCAAAACATCTAGTCTAAGATACGTAGAGGAACCTCGAGTAACCGGACGAAATGTGTTTTTTATGTAATAAAATATGCTAATGAAAGTAACGATGATGGGTTGCCTAATGAAATCCTGTCAAGGATATTTTTAATTAATAATGTAACAGATAATGCTGATTGTTGACAGGTATTTCATAGGCAACCTTATACCACCGTATTCGCAAAAAATAATCTTCATTTTGCTATATAATTTATTTGGTAACTCGATCGGTGAAGGTAACATTTTCGATTCACCTGTTTAAACTAAGCAACCCTACAGCCTTGACAAGAAAAAAGTAGGCAACTCTATGTTTGCATATTCTATAGAGTTTTTTTATTAGCGTTAAATTTTTTTGGTTTCTCCATCGGTGAAGGTATTGAAAAAAACTACATAAAAATATCCTTGACAAAATTTCATAGGCAACCCATCACCGTTACTTTCGTTAACATATTTTATTCCATAAAAAAACACATTTCATCCGGTTACTCGATCGGTGAAGGTCATTCTTATACGGATCCTGTACTAATCGGGATTTCTTTATTATATTTTCGTAAGTAACTCATCATCTGCCTAGCCTTTTCCCAACTATGTTGGGGTCGGCTGCCAGTCTAACCAGATGCAGCTATGTAGCAGAAGTACCTACAAAACCTTCCGGAATAAATAATTGTTGAAAACTGCATAAAATTCCACTGTCTAATAAATTTTTAGAAGAGTGACGCGGTCTCATAACCAGACAAAAAGCGAATTGAATTTATAATATGTACATATTATATAGTTTTCTCTAGCGAAAAGTAGTTTTTTCACGGCGAAAAGCGCTATAATTTTTGTCCGCTGTTCGCAAAGTTTTCAGATTCTCTTTCATACACTAATGATCTGATTGAAAGCGTATTGTTTACGAGGTGGTCGAGTGAAGAGGGCGAGAAAGTCGCAAAAACGACTTTTATGTTATACAATTATGCTAGCGACCCGCTCCTGCTTCGCACGGTGGCAATGGCATCTTTCAAAACATCCGAGATTCCTTTGCTATATCCAAGTTAGAATATTAGTGTATTTTACACATAAACCTGCTGGAATGAATGGTCTAAGTGATGGTGAAAACCGCTTCAAAATCCATTGCGTCCTTTAGAAGGTCTAAGCGGTCACAAAAGTAACATTCTTTTTATACATGAACCATTAGTGCATAATTAATATAAAAATAAAAATAAAGCTTATGAGAGAAAAACGAACTTCTGCACTTAACAGACCTAGACAAAAAAAGAACAACCGACTTCCAAAAAAGACACTACAAAGTGAGAAATATTTTTTAGGTTTATTTCCATATATTTTTACTAGAACAAGTCATTTAACATTATCTTTATCAATTTCTTTACCTTTATGATTAAGATTTATAATTTATGAAATAAGTAATTTCGGAAGTCGGTGTCGTTGGGGTCGCATTTTCGTTGTTTGCCACCGACTTCCGAAATTAAAGTTTTCACTTTTAAGTTGTTCTTGCCTCAAATTCGTATAAAACTACTTGATATGTAAATTTAAGTGACAGGAACTTATCATAACTTCAATATAAACTCAGTGGCAAAAATACGTATTATTGCAGCTTACTCAAAATCTACCCAAGCATAGTTAATACAACTTATATGGGACCACCCCTGAGGCATACCCTATGCATTCAAAAAAGATTTTTTGAAATCGATTTACAATTTGCCGGAGATATCGCGTAGAGTATACACACAAAAAAAATACAGTCGAATTGAGAACATTTCTTTTTTTTATTCCTTTTTTTTAATCGGTTAAAAACTAGGTTGCAATTGTTTTGTTACTAATTAATTACCTGTCCTTGAATTTGATGAGTGGAAAACGGATTGACGGCAACTGGCGACGACTGGTGGGGCAGCGCGCTGTGTGGCGAACACCCGGGTGGACTGCGTCCCATACTTCCGCACGCGCCCGCGTACCCCAGCCCGTTCGGCGACTGCGTTAGCCATGGACTGGAAACGTTTAAACACCACTTAACACATGCTACTCCGAACAGTGAATGCTTGAAAGCAACAAGTAATTTTAAACAAAGCTTTTAAGACCGCAAGGCCCTTCTTTGTATCTTAATAAATAGATTAAAGCGGTTGGCTCAATGATACGTAGTTACTTTGCTGGCAATACTTGTGACAAGGTTTTGCAGTCATTTTTAACACGCTTTAATTGCTTCACTTGTAATTACATAACTAACTAGCTAACTAACAAAGTAACAAAATCTTTGAAGTCAATTTTAACCTACTTCTAACTGTCGTATCAAAATGAAACTTTGTATGTATATGTAGTTCCAAAGACTAAAATATAATTTGGTATCTTTGATCTGATCTGATGATGGAGCCAGCAGGTGGATAGTGGAACTCTTCAGTGGCTACTAGTAAACCCCTAGAGTTTAGGCTCATATGATTTGTTTTGTCGAGTCCAAAAGATTGCACTTAGTTTCAAGGGTCTGATGATGGAGCCAGATGGTGGATGGTGGAACTCTTCAGTGGCTACTAGTACACCCCCTGTGTTTGGGCTTATATGATTCGTTTTGACGAGTCCAATATATTTCGCGCGGTGTCGTTCAAATAAACGAGGTTAATTCACTTGGTTCGAAAGTAAAAATGGTTGTTCTACAAGGCTTGATATTAGGTCCTTTCCTCTTTTTAGTATACATTAATGATCTACCCCATTCATTAAAAAACCAACCACAAATGGTGTTATTTGCTGACGATACTTCCTTAATTTTCAAGATTTATAATCTCTTCACCACCCTTGGTTGACTGATAGGCATTAAGTCCGCCTTTGTACCTTTTTGTGTGCGAAAAGTTTAAATAAATAAATAAATAGACGTGCATCAAATCTTGTCGACGTAAATAACGCCCTACTGCAGGTGCAAAATTGGTTCACTGCTAATAATTTATATTAAATGGGAAAAAACAAAATGCATAAGATTTGCTTTACCGAATGCTAAAAATACTGATTGTGACATAGTATTGAATAAAGAGAAACTAGAATTCGTCGATAAAACTGTTTTCCTGGGATCAGGTTCGACTCAAAGCTGCAATGGGATCCTCGTTTAACATCTCTTGCAGGACGGCTAAGTTCAGCAGCTTATGCTGTAAAAAAATCCGTCAATTTACTAATGTATCTAGAAACCGCAAGGCTAGTCTATTTCAGTTACTTTCATAGTATCATGTCTTACGGTATTTTACTATGGGGACGGGCTGCAGATACGGGTATCCAGTCTATTTTTATTCTGCAGAAAAGAGCCATCAGAGCAATATATGGCCTCCGCAGGCGCGATTCTCTAAGGGAACTCTTTAAGGATATTAATATCATGATGGTACCTTGTCAATACATCTATGAAAACATCATGTACCCAGTCGTAACGCACCGACTTCGAAAACATGTGACATCCATCGTCCCGGAGCCACGTCGTGAATCACGGCCTACTACCTGTCACAGAGAGGAGGCCTGTAGCCCAGGAGTGGGAACATTATAGGCTGATTATGGGGAAAATAATCTTTGCGTCTAAGGCAGAACTACAACCCTTTTACAACTAACAAGGAAACCTCGCGAGGTGTCCCTCACTGATTTAGTTGCGGCTTTACTATAATAATCTACATGAAAAATAATGAGATACGTATTTTTTCTTTTTTGCTAACAAACGTTTTAAAGGGGTGAAAATCACCCTCAAAGTTCGTACTTACCCCAAAATGATGGTTTGCAGTTTTCACATATTTTTAATAAAATTTTTCCAAAATGACTTTAACCATTAAAAAGAGCATAAAAAAATATGGAAAATACCTTTATTCACATATTTATAAGAATTGTGGATATACATTTGTTTTAAATTAAATATAATTATTTTTTAATGGGACCAATTTGAAGTCTTATAAATATGTGAATAAAAGTATTTTTCATAATTTTTATGCTCTTTTTAATGGTTAAAGTCATTTTGGAATTTTTTTATTAGAAATATGTGAAAACTGCCAACCATCATTGTGTGGCACGAACTTTGAGGGTGATTTATTTTCACCCCTTTAAAACGTTTGTTAGCAAAAAAAAAATACGTGTCTCATCATTTTTCATGTAGATTATTATAGTAAAGCCGCAACTAAATCGGTGAGGGACACCTCGCGAGGTTTCCTTGTAAGGGAATTATTTGAGGAACCAGTGTCGCACACGACAGCAAACGCCAATCCAACCCCCGTAGCCGTAACCAATTTTCATAATTTATTTTATTTTATAATTCATAGGGGCGATGTACAACATGCAGCTGCCTATATGTGCGTGAGTTGAAAGCAAAGGTATTAGTCTAGGAGACCATGTATGTTATACATATTACTATAGGAATTATAGCAGTTTTTCTACGGGTATTGCGCCATAATTACTCGTATCGTTAAAAGGATTTAAACAGTCAAAATACGTAATTGATTCTAATTTACGTTTGTATGGTGGTGAACAGTGACTTCTGCGCATACAAAATAATTTTGGAAGATCGTCCATATCAAAATATAATCGTACCTATACTTAGTACGAAGTCCAGCCAACTACTACAATAGAACTATGATGCGGTAGCCTCATCATAAACGGCATCTGTTCAAAGAGTATATGAACAACCAACATATTCACTAATAAATGCACACATGGTCACACACACACATACGATATACCTTTTCTTCCGTAGGTATGTTCTTTTTAGGGTTCCGAGCGTCCGAATGGAGTAATGGAACCCTTATTGGATCACTCGGTGGTCTGTCTGTCGCAGCCAATTTGCTCCGAATCTAATGGATCGATTAAGTTAAAATTTTGCACACATACGAAATTCTGTTATCCAAACACGGACGTGTAACGTAAATAAATTTATTTTGAGGAAAATAAGAAAATTTCATTGTTCGGTTCAACCAAAGCACCTGCCATCTAATCTCTTCACCACCCTTGGTTGACTGGTAGAGAATGCCTAAGGCATAAGTCCGCCTTTGTACCTTTTTTGTGTGCGAAAAGTTTGAATAAATAAATAAATAAAATTTAAAAATAAAGTTCTGTAAACTGTACAGTGTTAATCATATGAAAGGGCTTACTTTGAAGGTTTGAAATGTATTTTTTTATAATGATTATGAAAATAAATAATTGGATAAAAAAATAAAGGTATTTAAGAAATTGACTACTATCCTATCTCCGAAATTACTGAGTCTAAAATTTTGAAAAAATGCAGAAACTTCTAGATTACATGAAAACCTATAAGAAGTCAATGATAAATTCATCCCAACTACGGAACCCTTCATTGTGCGTGGTCTGACACGCAATTGGTCGGGTTTTCACTTACTTACACATTAAATTTTAAAATATTAATTCTTAACAACAAGCCCGATGGGATTTCTCATGAAAAAAAAATACGAACTTCCATAAAAACTTTCATCCCCTATTTAAAACCCTGTGGCATAGGTTTATGGAATGAGTTTTCAAAAACCCCTCCTAAATTTCAAGCTTTTAGATCCAGTGGCTTAGTCTGTGCGTTGTCTGCTAGTGAAAGAATAAATAAATTTAAGATTTTCATAAAGTAGACAAGCCATGTGTACCAAATAGGTTTTCCCATCGGCAAAAATGACGAAATATACAAACTTTCGTCCCTTGTGTAACCTTAGGGGTTGCAACTTTTAAAATTGTAGAATGCCTTGTTCTAATTGAAAACAATCGTTGCGCGAATGCTCGATCGTAGCGATAATTTTTGGTCGGTGGAACCGGAAGGCGCCCCCGTCGTCTCTGTCGCGTTTCATTAAGACAAAGCCGAAAATGAGCCAACGAGAGCTCAGGTTCTTACTATCTTCAGATAAGAAAATCTTCCCCCACTCAAATAGAAATTAGCTAAGTATATCGAAGGTCAGATGGCATCATCAGAGTCGCCGACGCAAAAATATCCGCCGGCGTTTGTTCGGGAAGAGACAATAAAATGCCCGATTCCGGCCAATGACATATCATTGCAAAAACTCACACGCACTGATGCATTTCTTTCGTGCTGTTACGCAAGAAAAATACAAGAAAGATAACGCATCACTTTGAAGCGAACGATAATAATGGCGCGTTGAAGATATATATATTATAGGTATTTTTCTTAATAAATAATTTAATGTAAAGTGATAACTGATAACCTATATGTAATAAACGGGTTTTTTCCATTTATATTTAGTTTGTTGTGATCATCAACAAAAATTGTCCTTACCGTCAGTATGTAAATTAATATTACAGGTAATCCCATGTTTGGGTAATAAAATCATAATTAACATTTCTGTTTGTTGACAGACACGTCCACTTTGGGTTTATAACGCGGCTCCTTAAAACCTACGATTATTTATTATCGTTGTAATGAAAATCTTAAACAGTCTCTAAAGTCACCGTAGCATGGACAGTAGATAAAGCGAACAAACTCCGCCCATCTTACCTGCCTTCGACCAATAGGATATCGGCCTTTCAACAATTGTTTCCCACTATTGAAATCCATTATTATTTCTTGTCTGTCTTAACCATCAACGTCATTACCTCTAGTTTTATAGGCACCTCTACCAACAAGTACCCACACAAAACACGCTGGATAAAAGAAAGGTGCGGGAGCGGTGGAAGAAAGTGACATACCTAATGTCACTTTCTTCCACCGCTAGAATTTGCCTAGCATATCCTAGGCAAATTCTAGCGGTGGTAAAAGAAATTTAAAATGACGAAAAACAAGATGGCCACCATACCAATTTTAAAGAGTTATAACTTTGTATAGGTTAAGAATAGTTTGGGTGGTACCTACTTGAGCAAATGATGCAGGGACTGACAAGAATCAATTGTTGGCTATAAAAGAAAATTAAGATGGCGGATCTGAGATGACGCTCAAGAACTTGGTTAAATTTTAGAGTCGCGAATTATGACTTTGGAGTCGAATCGTTCAGGTCAAATCTTGCAACTGAATGTAAAAAACTAGGTGCGCGTTGATTGGCTTCATACTCTTACTATGACTTGTGTAATTTATTTCTAAACGAAGCTTTAAAAGAAATTAACAGATTGAGAAACATTTAGAAAAAACAAGACGGTAACTAAAAAATAAATTAAAAATGTAAATTATTTTTTTTAATTATTAATAATAAAAAAAGCGTTTATTTAAATGCTCTAAAAAGAAGAAAATAAACTTTAAATTGAATCAAACCCATACATTTATTACATTACACCATTTATAGTGTACAAAAGCTTGTCAAGAGTTTTAATTATGTCAAGATCAAGTTACATAATTATTACATTGTTGTTTATCTACACAAGTAAATCTCGTGTAATAAATGTATGGGTTTGATTCAATTTAAAGTTTATTTTATTCTTTTTAGAGCATTTAAATAAACGCTTTTTTTTTATTTACGACCGGGACGAGGCACTAAAAGCAGCAACGGCAAGAGCCACAGCTACTCGAAAATATATTTTAGATAGTTCATAACCTTTGAAGGCACTGTGAAGTGACAAACTGTGAAAAAATAATTAGGAGAATCATTTTTTGTTAGACACAATCGGTCCTTACAAGACATTCGAGAGACTACTATTTAAAATTTAGCTAGCACAATATAATACACTATAATAATAAGTATAATGTGTGTATTTAAATGTAGTTGCCTCGGTATAAATTAGCTGATATCAAATCGGGCAATACTTACGATATCTCCTGTGTTATATAAGATACACTATTTATCAAAAGGACAAACACGTTTGATAAACTTTCAAAAGTTCGAATTTTCAACCAATTAAATAAGTATCTTGCACTTATCAAATGTATTCTACCGTTCGTACATTGTTTATTATAGTCTGGTTTAGGTACCTACTATCTGTCTTATCACAACTATTGTCATTAAGGTCAAAGTTAGATACACCTGAATGTATTATTCAATGTTATTATGACATTCATTGATAACTGTCTAATTGAAACAGTCAAGGAAATCGGAAATAAAATTCTTTAGCACAATATCAGTAAATTATTAGCGTTTGTTTTGTAAACACTAGCATGAGAAACGTAAATATTTATAATATTTAATATGTAATAATAATGTCATAGTGTTAACATGCCCGTTTGAATTATAACATTTATAACATAAGCGATGTGAATAATTTTCAATAAAAAGTACAGAAATGTATGTCAATCAACTCAGCCCAATTTGTAGATTTATATGATTATTATTATATCAGTCCAATGCTGGACCGTACTCCTCTTCCAAGCTCGCCAGAACACCCGGTCTGAAAATGGTGACAAAGGTGTCTGGGACATAATGGATGCGGAAGGCGGACCTTCGGCATCCATTCCGTCCCAGACACCTTTTTAAGGTCGTAGGTCCATCTCGCTGCACAGGCTACGATTGCCGATACGCGGTCTCCACTTCAGATCTCGTTTTGACCGGCCATTGGTCCTATGACAAACATGAGCAGCCCACTACTGCCACTTCAACTTGTTAATTCTGCAAGTTCTATATCGGTAGCTCCAGTTCTTTCCCGGATAATTTTATTCCAGTTTTTATCCTTAAAAGAGACTCCGAGCAAAGCTCGCTCTATGCGCGCTGAGTGACCTTGAGTTTTGTGGGCCAACCCTCCTGCCAGTGTCCACCTTTCGACACTCCGTGTAGATAGTTGTAGTTGACATGATATTTTTTATTATTTGTAACAAAAGTTGGAAAGATATGCGCATTCTACGAACGTCAACACCCCCATCTCCCCCTATATAAAGGGTAGTTTTGGAAAAGTAATCAGAAATAAATAAAATTAATTACCTACAATCTTTATTTTTTTCCTTAAAAAAAAACATTTTATACCTAAGGAATAATATCTTTCACACAAACTGTATTTCCCTTTTTCATCCCGATAGGGGTAAATTTAAAAAAAAATAACTGTTCGTTTCCATCATCTGACTTTAACAATATTTTATCAATTTTCGGCAAAGTAGTAAAAGCCTCCCCTAAAAATTTGATGACCCCTTTTTACCGGGGCAGATTTCGAAAAGTCATTTTGGTTGAGAGGTGGATTTCCAATAAAAAATGTTCAATAACTCCAAAACAACCCAGTTTGGACCTTAAGCTATCGGAGTCAATAATGATATAAATTAGCTTTTGTGTCACCCGTTACAAGGAATGTACCCAATTACCAATGATTTTTTTTTTATCTTCAAACTGTTTTACCTACTTTTTAAAATGACATTTCGGTACAGTCTTTAATTAATGACCTCACTCATATATAATAAAGTTCCTACTATTATAAAAAATATGACTACATTAAAATTTAAAAGGGCACTACAAGAATTTTTAATTATGAAAACTTATTACACGATTGACGATTTTCTTAATGATGACTCACTAACTGACTGACATACCTACTGTTACGCTGGTTGTCATAATTATTGTGATACTCTCATTTTTATTTTATTTTATTTTTATTACTGTGACCACGCTGACATTTTTTATTTATTTATTTATTTTACTATGTACAGACGCCAGCACATCAAGCTAACCGAAACTGTCAAACTTTCTCAATCAACTTAAACCCTTATGTTTTACCGATAAAGCTGAAAATCTATTAAAGAAATTTGACAGATTGTTGTAGCTTGATGTGCTGGCGTCTGTACATACATACCTATATAAACAGACAAGAAAAAAAACAGAACAGAAAAATAGGTACAAAGGTGATGCTTATTTCTTTTTTTTTTCTTTTTCTTTTTAATATATTTATATAATGATATGCCACTAATTTTTTAATTTTTATTTGGAATTGTTTGCATGCCCATGTGACGGTAAAATATGGAGAACATTACCTATTATAAAAACACCTGTGTACTTTACCCATGTTTGCAAAGAAATAAATGATTTTATTTCATTTGAATGAAATATAATAACTGAATGAACCAACATCCAATATAATATAAAAAAAAACATAGATTTAACGACAATTCCAATTTGCTGAGATAGTTTGCATGCGCTCATAAACATGCAGACTTCAGACGTTAATTCGTTTTTACGACACTTTTCCTAATTCTGTTTCATAAAATATTAATTCTATTTTTATTAATCGTAAGACGGCTCTGAATCCAAATAAAAGATTTCCTAACTAAAACCCACGGAAAATTGAGTTCGATTTCAAAGTAATTATTACATATATTTTATTTAAAAATAATGAATACTCACGTGTCATATCGAGGGTATGAAGGTGGATGGTACGGTGAACCAGATCCGAAATAATTCCTGGCCCCGAGTGGCAGGGGCTGCATGTGAGGTGGTACGTGTTGACCGACGTGCGCCACGTGATACCCGTCTCCAAATAGTGTTTTGGAGTAAGGGGTAGCTCGAAATGGCCTCTTCATCCTCCGCCGTCGCCTGAAGTTCCCATTTTCGAACATCTCGCCGCATTGAGGATCTAAAACAATACTACACTCACCACCCAAGAGTCTATAAACATGGGAGCAGGAATACATCGCAAGCAATTCGCTTTCTAAGGTATGAAATATGAGATGATGGTGAATGATCGCGTAGCTGTCAGCAGTGATTCGCAGTGCAAACAGAACACTCAAAATAGATAGAGGCAATTTTTGTGTAGGAACATTTTGGAGGTATTTAAATTTTCAATGTAAATTAACAATTGTACATGAAAATTGATACAATTAAAAAAAAAACAAAATATTTTGCAACTTCTACGTAGGTAGTAACTTACCAAGGGTCCAATAATTTCCCTTACGCTCACCGCCACCTTCTCTTGGTACTTTGATGAAACATTCGTTTAAACTTAAATTATGCCGAATTGAATTTTGCCACCCTTTCTTATTCTTCTCGAAAAATGGAAATTCCTTGGTGATGTAAGCGTAAATTTCACTTAGCGTAGCACGTTTAGTTTGGCTGTTTTGTATTGCCATCGTGATGAGGGCCACGTAAGAATAGGGAGGCTTCGTAAGCGCTTGCGACGTCGGCGTGGTAGACTGCGGCTTCATTTCAGAGTTACTTGGGCTTGCTGACTTTGATTTACTCTTTGTTTCAGTATTGCTAGAAGAATTCACATACACTTGATATTATTATTATTTAATTCATTCAATTTAATTCGGTCATTGGTACGAAAGTTAGGTCAAGCGACAATCACGCATTTAGGAAGCAAGTCGAAAATAAAGAAAAATCATCTTACTTACGACTTGGCAATATTACATAAGTCTTATAATAACTAAGCTCGAAGGAAAAATACTAGGAAGACAAGTATGATAAATTCGATATCAAACCAACCTGTTGTTAGAATTGTTATCTTCTCTTGGAAGTGTTGGTAATGAGAGGGTTTGGTACACTCGCGATAGCTCTTCTTCCCCTTTGACGCTTTGGGAATTTGCTGCGTCCGCGTTGCTTTCCTGGAGACATATTCTATTGTCGTACGGCGAACCTACACAACAATAAAAACGAACATTCATAAAATTGCTATAATCATTCCCAATAATTAGGAACAAAACAATATTTGGCAATAATATTGTGAGCTTGCCTAACAACAAGATTGATACTTCAAGTTACATTTTCAGTGCAGATTTGATCAAACGTAATATAGAACAATCACAAATCATAAGTCCCAGAATTGTACTATACAGGGTCCCAATAAAATAGATGGACAAATTTTAACACAGCGCTCAGTAGGTCTAACCAAAGATATCCAAGCAAAAAAAAAACACTGATCAAAGTGATTTTATTTTAACCCTAAAATAATAAATTGCTAGACAAATAAATTAGCTAATGAAAATACACAAATGTACCGGACATTAGTGTATTTTCATTAGCTAATTATTTGTCTTGTAAGTACCTAATGCGTTTTTCTTATATATTGTTTTACCACTGTCCTTATTTTGGTGGTCTGAATGATTTCTAAAATTTTGTCCACCTATTTTAAAGGGACCTTAGATAACTAAAAAAAAAAAAAACTGTTCATGAACAAGATGATAATTCTTCAAAACCTACTTTTATAGAGAACTAACCTCGGTAGTCCGGTACACAACAAGTAAAACAAACATTCATGAAATTGATATAACCATTCCCAACAATTAGGAACAAAACAATATTTGGCCATAATACTGTGAGCTTGCCTAACAAGAAGATGGACACTTCAATTAACATTTTCAGTGCAGATTAGATCAAACGTAATACAGAACAATCACAAATCAGAAGTCCCAGAAATGCACTGTATATCTAAAAAAACTGTTCATGAACAAGATGATAATTCTCTAAAACCTAATTTTATAGAGAACTAACCTAGGTAGGTACCTGCCCTTGAAGTTTTTTGTTTAGCTCGTTATGTGTTAATGACCAAAATTATTATTATTTATTCCTTTATTTCAGGCAACTAGAGCCCATAGAGAAAACAAAACATACTACAAACATAGGAATATTTAGAAACTAATACATAAAAAAATCACAAATACAATACTATAATAATATTAGTTTAAAATACTATAAATACATACAGCATAACAAACTAAAAACACTGTTGTAGTCGTTCAATAATTTGAAATATTCGTTGTTCATTAATTTGACATTAATTTTAACTCAAAATATATGGAAATAAACGCTTAATTTAAAAATATATGTATTCATTTTTCAATCCTTCTGTGTTATATTTATGACTAGATTTTACCCGTGGCTTAGCAAATTATCGCACGGGAACGTGCTAGTGGAATAAAAAGTATCCTATGTCCTAATCCAGGTCACCTGGGTGCCAAATTTCATCTAAATCCGTTCAGCATTAAGGCGGGAACAAGTTACAGACAGGAGTTACTTTCGCATGTAAAATATTATAGCATGGAGGTACTACATAGTAATAACAGTTTCCGTAGTGATAATTATCCAAAACCATTTTTTGAAGCCAGCTAATGTGTACAGTCCCTAATTGCTTACAAATGCTGAGTACTAGTGTGCAACAAAAGTTCTGTGTAAAGCACATAAAATATACATTATTGTTATTATGTTGTAACATTTAACACTTGAGATTTAGCCAATCTTACGCGTACGTGCCTCCCGATACGGGTTTCTTGGAATTCGTCGCTTAACGTTGTAGGTAGCTAAACATGCACACAACATACTTTTATAGGTACTACACGTGGCCATGGTAACACTGGTAACTAAGCTACTTATCCGATTATTTTTTAAGTATAAAATGTTTGAAACTTCGGAAATTTATACTAGGAATAAGGTGCTGCATAAGAAAAAGAAATTATAATGACATTTTTGGTATCCAAAAAAATTGGAATCATGGTTATGTATGAAAAGCAGAATTTAAGATAAAAACATTCCTAAAAAAGCAAAATAAAAAGTTATGATTTCCACACTGCGCGTGTAGAAGAATGCGTCAGACAGACGCCACACGCCGATGTAGTTGCATATCGGATTCGAGTCGAGCCGCGAACACCGCGAGGTATTGTGTCGCTTATAGAACAATGCGTTATTTATAAAACATTAAAAGCCGGCGTATCGTTCGTGAAATTAATAACAAATAACAATTGTGAAACGTTAGTTCGGGAGCAGTGCGAATTACCCATGCCGTTGAATAACTGGCTGAATCTGAATGTTCAACGAGTTGTGGGACTCATTTCGTCTACAAAGCAATAAAAAGAACCTGTTCCAACGAGCATCTCCAAATAAGACCCAATAGCACTCGTTTAATATTTAAAAATAAAATAAAAATAAAATAATATCTAACATATAAAGCTGCTGTTGATACCAGCACGCGACGACTATTAGATATGTATTTTCATTCACTGTATGACATTTTCTGTAAGCTCCTTATTTCAATAGGTATAGATTACTTATTGTTCCAAAATATGATGCTTACTTATTCGATTAGTTGTAGTTATTTTGGTCAACCACAATCAAACAGCCAACATGTGATTTGACAGCAGGTTTACTGACGAGATCTTGATGACTGACTTTTATAGACACGGCTATGTTTTTTTACTCTATAATACAACACTCTATAACTCGCTATGGCTCACAGTACTATTCGTGTGGATTACTGTAACGTGGGTACCTGAGTACCTACTAAAACTTAGCGAGACTCATGTGCTTAAGCAAGTTAGACAGTCGACTCGAAACGGACACGAAAAGATCGAGAGCCCAAGTCTTTACAAGAAGCAAGCTTTGAGAGACTTACGGCACCAACATTCCACAAAGCAAATGCAGCACAATCAGGCAAAACCCCTCATTCCTCCGCAGTATATCCAACCAGATAACCATGTTCTAAAAATCACACGTTTGAGAGCAGTGATGGTGGCCCAGTGGTAATCCTGACAAGCGCTTTACTTTGAGTAAATTATTTCATCACTAAGCTCTAAATAATAATAGCCTCACAGGTCGATCGATCAGGTTAAGCTACGCTTGCCGCGGTTGGTCTGTGGATGGGTGACCATCTTTACATGCCGAGACCCCTCCGTGCCTCGGAAAGCACGTTAAGCCGTTGGTCCCGGCTGTCATTCGTAGATCTTTGACAGTCGTTACGGGTAGTCAGAAGCCCGAAAGTCTGACAACCAGTCTTACCTAGGGGTATCGTATTACCCAGTAACTGGGTTGTGGAGGTCAGATAGGCAGTCGCTCCAAGTAAAATACTGGTATTGAGCTGCATCCGGTTAGACTGGAAGCCGACCCCAACATAGTTGGGAAAAGGCTAGGCAGATGATCACTACTGATGTCAAAACGGCAAAGAGAAAAATCGTGAGGAAACCGGCATATCCTATATAAGAAGACATGTGACATCTACCAGCCCGCACTGAGCCGGCGTGGTGGATTACGGCTCACTTCCTCTCACAGCGAGGAGTCCTGTGTCCCAGCAGTAACAGTACAGGCTGATTACGTACGTATGTATATGCACGAATAAGACGAAAGCAGCGCTAATATCATTGTTGTGGTGCATTACGTACCTAAAATGCTCACAGATGGCTTATCGCTACACCTGTAGAGTTGCATAATGTCGATAGATGTTTTCATTTTTTTGGTTTGCTTTGTCCGTGTTTTTTCTCTTTCACAATATGCTGGTAAGTAAACCCACGCGACTAAAACAAGACCGTTTCGCCTATATTTATACCTATTACCTAGTATAAAACAATTTCGCTTTTTTGACTATCCATGTGACGACTTAGATCTAATTAACTAATAATAAATAATTAACAAATAATTATTATACTACACCTGCTTCGAAAGTAGGTACCTTGATACTTTATCAAATTTACGGTAACGGTAGAAAGTACGTCATTGCATATCGAACAAATATGCGGGGAAAAACGCATCTGAGCGGGAGAGAAAAGTGTATGAAAATCCATTTCTTACGTCGTTTTTCTTTTTTTAATTTTGGGTAAGACTATGCGCCGGTAACCTAAATATCAAAAGCCAAAAAGTTTTTACAGTGAGTTTTTATCTCCAAGTTTGCAAAATGACACTGGCCATTAGCTGTGTGTTGGATGGTGTCGGGCTGGCAGTGCGACCCTGCGGCGGCAGGATAAACAATTTGAAAAAAGAACATGTGAAAATTGCAGACGCCATTGGCGCCATTTCCAATTTGTGTGTTGTTTGAGGATTCAGTTTTCGTAGAAAGTAAAATAAAGATTTCGTTTTTTATTTTCCTCGTAGGTGTAGTATAAAGCACTATGTATCACTCGAGAGAAAGTGCGATTCCCGATCTCGGGTGTAATCGGTCACTTTCTCCTCTCGGTGAACAATGTACTACTTTATCTCTTACCGAGAAATAAGTTTGTATTCTTATTTATTTTCATAATCTCTTAACTAACTATTTACGCTAGGTACGAAATCCAAAGACTAACTAACTAACTAACTATATAAATAAATACAAACACAAAAGAATATTTAGGCGTCGAAGTACTCGTCCGCATCGCTGTCATCCGGAAACGTGCCCTGAAGACTGACAGAATAATTAACTAATTCTAACTACACAATGGAATTTGATGCTGTTTTCACCATGATTTTAGAGCGTTTAGTTTGGGAGCATTAATAAGTTTTAGTGCCCGTAGCCAAATGGCAAAAATGGAACCTTTATAATTTTGTCATATCCGTCTGTCCGATGACACAGACATTTTACTCGGAGACGGTAAGCGGTATGTAATTATAAAGAAGATAAAGTATCTAATCTTAGAGATTTTTATTTAAGTCAAAAGTTTTTGAGATTATGAGATATTTTCGGCTAAAACCGCAGAAATAACTTGCGTTTCATAGTTTTTGCTAGAAAAATTATGTAATACAAACTTATATTTGCGAGTGATTAAATCAGTACTGTGCATGCGTATACATCCAAACTACGGAAACCTTCACTGTACGTGGTCTGACACGCACATGGCCTGTTTTGTCTTTATTACAGGAGGGCTCGATTTCGCTTAAAATATTACTTAAACTTAGATATACGAGTATAGAATTTCATCATCATCTCCCTAGCCTTTTCCCAACCATGTTGGGGTCGGCTTCCAGTCTAACCGGATGCAGCTGGATACCAGTATTTTACATGGAGCGACTGCCTATCTGACCTCCACAACCCAGTTACAGGGTAATACGATACCCCTTGGTAAGACTGGTTGTCAGACTTTCGTATTATCGTAGAAATTAAATAACAACAGACCCACGGGTTGATCTTCATGGTCAACCAACGTTTGCCGAGGTCGGTGGATGAGTGACCATCCATTACATACCGAGACCCATTCGTGCCTTAGAAAGCACGTTAAGTCGTTGATAGAGTCCGACCGAATTTAGTTTTCTGTTTTCGGCTATTTTGCAAACTCAAAATCTTTCAATAGAGATATTCGTGTCATTTCATCGAATCATCGAATAAGTAGTTCCTGCCGGTCGATTCTCTAAAAATCTCACTGTGAAATCATAAGAGAAGTGAGCACTTAATAGTGTCAACACCTACTATTACGGAATGACAGAGCTCACTTCCCGCTCACTTCACCTAAGTTCTCAAGGTGAGAGTTTTACGGAATAGCACTGCTGTACAAAATAAATTGTACTGGCACTACTGACAAATACTTTCTTTTACAGTATCAGAATAACACTAACGCATACTCTAATTAAAATACCTAAATACCTCTAATTTACCTACATTATTCACAAGTTTTTAACATTGATTGTCGCTGAGATGAGTTTGTGACTACATTTTGAACGTTTTCAATTACGGGGATTGGCCTTCAGATCTTAGTACCCCCCCCCCCCCCCCACCCCACGTAAATCCCCCCTTACTTATATTTGGCCCCGTGCGACTTTTACTAATTCCCGAACATGAAATAATAGCTTTGTAGACATTTTCATTAAAATACCCGAAAAGAAATTTTAAAGAGACAAAGACACAAAATTATGGGTTGTCGAAATTAGACTGTTGCTAACCTAGCCAGTTAAAAAGTAGACCATGCTAAAAACACATTTTGTCAACAGGTACAGCGGTGGTAGTCCAAGGATGGCTTCAACTGCTGCAGTTGGAGTAGTCCTCATATAGCCCGTAGTCGCCCAATTATCCAATATCTCAAAAACCATGGGATCCAACAATAGTCCACACGCTTATACAACGTGTAACGTTAAATGCGCAAAACCTGAAAATAGTTTGATCAGAATAACGAGCAGAATTAATTGAACCACTTTTTAATATAGGTCACATTTTTCAAAAAATCTTCATTAAAAACGTTGCCCTGTCTATTTATTAATAAGTCAAGCAACCCAATGTCAGCGCGGCGCAGCGGCCCGGTGACGACTCCTCCCTCGATAAAGCGTCGTCGCAGACGCCAGAAACGATCAGATTGGCCAATAAAACTAAAACAGCACATAAAAGCTTTACAATTTTTTAATGACTTATTTTCTCTGTGAAATAGGTCAATTGAATTAAAAATCAGTTGGGGTGTCTGAGGTTTTGCGCATTTAACGTTACACGTTGTATGTGTTCGTTTACATGGATGGGAGGAGAGTAACTCCTAATATTTTTTTTCGTAATTTCACTTCTCCATTGTTTAGTGGTGCACAGAATATACATACTTAACAAATTTCTTCGATATAGTGCAAATTGTCTCCCGAGTAAACTGTTGTGACATCCTGACAGAAGGGCATGATGAAATCATAAGGGTTCCGTTTTAGCCATTTGGCTACGCAACCCAAAAAAATATCTTAGCATCTTTCATGTAACTAACAAAAACAATGGCAGCATGATCACCACTCACTACCCATTGTAGATATTGAAAAAAATTGTAGCCCCTATTTAAGGTAGCAATTACGGTGACTATACCCTGAGGCAAGAAACATAATCTTTTCGCTCAATTAGCGACCTATTTGTATATATATAATATGGGGTGAAAAACCTTGAGGCGGATATAATTAAACACCTGGTTACGAAGGAAAAAGAAGTCAGGTTAATTTGAAAATAAAACGTAAACAGCTATTAACCTCTAGTAAGATGTTTAGAATTCCTGAAAAAGAGTTTCGGCATTGTTTGTAAATAACGTTAGTTACATTTGTAAACCAACACATTTAGGTATTTTGTACGATTGAGTTATCTTTGCGACGATTTCGAAACTAATATATATGTGAAATCATTAGGGTTTTGCATCCAATAGCAGCAGTCTCTTTAAATGAAGTAAACTTAAAACTTCTAGATGGTTTCTGTTGAATTCTAATTATTGTTTACTACGAGTATGATGTTTTTGTACGAGCATGTCATCTGTTTCCAGCGTAGCTTATGATTTCAATGAAAAGCAAACAAAGACATATTAAAAAGGTGGTAATAGTAGCCTTTGCGACTTACGCTAAATAGTAGAACTCGAGCCTCCGGCGTTACTTAACGCGTCTACTGATAATGGCGTCGATACTCAACTCATACAAAAGGTAATTGTTCTCTCAAACAATAAAGTTTAATAACGTAAGGTTCTAGGTAAGGTGTGCATACGTATTGTGGGCCCCAGTAACGCACCGATGACGGGCGATCGGTGTTATAGCAGAAAATAAATATTAACTACTCTTTAATCTGATAGTTTAACGTTAGGTAACACTGTGAAGACCTCTACGGCAATATTATCATCAGCATTAATACTCGTCCTATCCGTCAGTCTGAATTACATTGAGCTAGAAAGGTATTAGTATTATTAGTATTTACAAAATGACTTCGTTTTTCTGTTGTAGGTAATTTGCCTAGCACCCCATTTTATCAATAGAATGTATTTTTCTAAAAGTTTTAAGATTGCGTGACTCGCACCGATAATTAATGTAAATGCTTAATATCCATCCTAAACTTCAGCATCAGCAATAAAAATATTATTATGTTTTAAAGAAAAGAAGACTTTTAAGCACACTCTATGTGCTTAAAAGTCTTCAAATACCAATATAGTATCGTAAAATCATGGCGCATATCACACTTTTTATTGTAATCGGATTGAATTATGAACAGTTTGCAACAAGAGCACTGAGGTTAAGGGGACGCGACCCGAGCTGACGTCAGGGGCTTGAAGAGATCGTTGCGCGCCCGCGCCCGCTAGATACGAACGATGTCGTTCTTTTAGATAAGCCCAACTCTTGAGTTAATCACATGTTATTTAACTAGTAGGTACACTTTACGGGTAACTGTTATATATTAACTAAACTCTATACTTAAACTCAAATACTTTCCGAATAATACAAAAAAAAAACAGACAAATGCTTGTCGAACCAAACACAGGGTTCCCTAGTTGGGATAAATATTTACGTATGCACAGTATTGCTTTTATCGAACTCGAAAAGTTATTTTAGTGATGGTAGCCGAAAATATCCATATCTCAAAAACTATTGACATGTCAATGTCACTGAGAAACATCATAATATTTTTAATTATGAGACCCTATAATAATACTCCTTCTTTCCAATTTTCATTGATATAAGAGCAAATAGTCTCCGAGTAAAATGGCTGACTTTTAGGAAGACGAGCGGACAGACGGTACGACGAACGTACAGATGGACATGATGAAATTATAAGGGTTTTGTTTTTGTCATTTGGCTGCGGAACCCTAGAAACGAGAGTATGCCAAAAATTTAGCTTGGTTTAGCAAGCTCAATTTTTTTCCCCAAATGCATGCAATGAAATATTTTATGCTAGTACCTAAGTTTCACAAAAATCTGAAGTGCGATTCTGTAACCATCTCACCGTGAAAGCTTGGGTGAAGTGAGCGTGGAATGAGCTGTCATTTGCTAGGGATTAACACTATTAAGTGCTCACTTCACTTATGATTTCACGGTGAGATTTTTACAGAATCGACCGGCATTTATTCATTAGGTAGGTGGCATAAGTTGAAACGCAAGAATTGCAATGATAAAGCCTCTATCGTAAATGAATTATCAGCACAAGTCTAATCGATTTCTCTCGATGTCTAATCGATTTAGGTGTAAACTGTGTTAAAAGTGGCTCAACGCGACACATAAAAGCAAGAAGTACACGCTCATATTTGTACTAGATTCGACACGGGCCACTTTACGACCACAATCAATGCTTCTGGATAGGGCTGCCTGCTGTTCACTTGCATAAGCCTTGATTCAAATCTAATTGCTATTATTATTCAAGAAATAAAAACAATTCTACATAAACGTTAAGCAAAATTAGGATTACAGTTTTTCTTTTTAAAAGGAATCCACGAATGATACAGATTAACTTAATTAACATGAAAGGTACTCAAGCAATCAACTATTTGTTATTTAATCCTGAGAGAATTAATGTTGCACCTTAATTCACTGTAGGTAGTTGTATGGAATCTAGCTGAGTAACGCTATCATAGACTAGGCTACTCCTGTTTTGCGAAAGAGTGTTTCTTACGCTTTGGCACGTTTTTTTTTTCGTTTTTTTTTTTATTAAATGACTGAAAATGTAGTCCCACAATAAAAACCGAACTCGATAGGTAAACATATGTACGCCATGTCGAGACTCGAAAACACTACTACGGGCAATGGTTGCGTCAGTTCCAGAAGTATCTGAAGAAAGTCTAAACAAAAACCCTGTTCGGATTAAATTCTTACGCAATCACTAACAAACGGAAATTAGTAACATATCTGCATTTAAAAGATTTCAACATCATATTCCTCCAATTTTCCAACAATCATTGTTTAAAAAAACATGAATAAATTTTAATTGAAAAATCATCGACAAATATGAGGTTATGAAATAAACCTCAATAATTGTCAAATTAAAAACATCTTTAGGGTGATTTAAAGCGATAATTTCAGGTTTAAGTATTCAAATAATCGAATCAAAGCTCAGAATTTGTAGGTGGCACTACAAATTGGCATCCTTGGTATGTTTTCTGATTCAACTGTTTTCATTTTCATAAGATAGTTTTGGAACAACCGGTCGATTCTGTAAAAATCTCACCCTGAAATCATAAGTGAAGTGAGCACTTAATAGTGTTAATCCCTAGCGAATGACAGCACACTCCACGCTCACTTCACCCAAGTTTTCACGGTGAGATGGTTACAGAATCGCACGGCAGATCATCCGTCCGAGCGAACCTATTTTCATGTAATTTTTAGCCGTTAATGTCCCACTGATAAGGCTGGGAATCCTTGCCCATCAGTGGGGCATTACTCCGTTGTATTATGCCGTTGATACCTATATTATTGAATTGAAGTGCAGTCGATTAAGAGTGGCTGATGAAGAAAGGAAGTGACTGGCTCTTGTAATGTTTACTAACAAAGAAAACTTAGTAGAAATAAAGAAAAGAGGAGATTTAGTTAACACAGTAGGCTATATCGGAACGTCGGGAGTCAAGAGCCGACTCCAGGCCACCGTAGGCGCGGGCTTGCGGAGGGCGAGCAATGGGCAGTTCGTCGTCCGATATGGACCAGGCCCGGGTCGACGGCGCGTTGTGTTCCACGCGCGCCTCAAAGAGATGTCAGCAGTAACTGACGGGGTCCGCTAGGGCTGATACCTGCCAGGGTCGCGGATTGTTCGAAAGAGTAACCGTGTCCCTTGGCACAGGCAACTGAAGGAACACGGGTGGGTTTTAGTCAGTAAAAGTCTGACACACTCTCCCGCTCCGCCCAGAGCGGGAGAAGTTATTTGATAATTTCCCACCCAAAAACAAAAAAAGGCTATATCGGAAAAGCCGCAGGCGTGTTAACGACATAACCGATTAACCAACTTAGAAAAAAAAAGTCTCATTAGACTGTCAAGACCATTTCATTGTGAGTAAACTACCGAAAAGCAGCGAGCGTAGCCAGCTTTTTAACTATGAATGTGTATCAAAATCTTGTACAATTCAAAGAAGTACCTAATAAGTCAATTAAATTATGGATACGACAACAAAATGAGTTTTAAAACAAGACCGAGCTAAACACCAACATTAGGCGTAGGTTTTTTTGAAAATCGTTATCACAAAATGAGTTGTCAGGGAAAACCTCTGGTTAATTTGAGGTCTCAGCTTAAACTAGACCACCTCCTAATTTTTCATGGGTTATATGGAATATAACACGTTCGTATAGGATCATAGCTCTTATCCTTTATAAAATATAAGAAATATAAATCAGTTGAAACACAAATGGAATCATATCATACTAGAATGAAGTACGTTTTAGAGTATCGCCGCAATTGAGGATTATTATTTTAACTTTTTTGGATCGTTTTTGATTTTTTAATTAATTTCACTATTTCAATAAAAAAATTTCTTAAAATTTTGATTAAAAATAAAAAATCAACTGTCAAACAGGATTCCTATAAAAGTGCGTAATAGCATTATTACAAAACCATTACAATTTTTGCATCGGAACTGAAAAAAATTGCATCGATATGGAGCGACGACATCATTTGACACGAGAAGAGATGATGAGAGCCGTCGGAATGTTGCAAGCTGGTTATAGGCAACGTACTGTAGGTGTCACTCTTGGCACTACACAGATCGTCATAAGCCGCCTCTGGACAAGCTATCGTATCACGAGCAGCGTGGCCGAGCGACATGGAGAACGATCTCGTATCACCTCTCGCAGACAGGACCGGTACAACCAAAATACTATTCGACGGAATCGTACCATGACCGCCATGATGTTGGCTACGAGGCTCCACAGCTCTTCAGGCTTGCTGATAAGCGACCAAACCATCCGAAATCGTTTACGTGAAGTGGGTCTGCGTTCCCGAAGGCCGCTGAGAGTTCCACCTATAGCACCCCGTAGTCGTACAATGGTCGTTACGATGGACTCACGAACAAAGAAATTGGGAGGAAGAAGACTGGCGTTGTGTTTGCTTTTCCGATGAATCTCGTTTCGGTACGAGGATATTTTGGAGGACCTCTGGACGACAAGAACGTGTGAAATTTTGTCAGGAAGTTCATTCATATGGAGGGGAAAAATAGTGGTTGGGGCCAGTATTTGGATCGGTGGAAGAACCGATTTCATTTGGATCAGGGGCAACCGTAAATGCTCAGATTTATGCGAAGAGGATTGTTTCAGACATGATCATACCTTTGCGATGCCGGTTGGTTGATTCGAATGAGTAGATTTTGTCAATAATAAATTAAAATTAAATTAAACTGTATTGACTTATACAGAACTAAAAAAAAAACAATTATATGTTCTCATATAAACTTTCAATTAACTAATTCTGAAGAAAGAACATAAACATTGTCTTCAGTTAATCAGGGCGACTAATTATTATTATCGTTTAAATAGTCGTTGATGGAATACGAGTAGTATGCCTTTGAACAAAGGTTGGATTTTACTTGAGTTTTAAATGCATTAAAAGGCAAATCTAGCAAAGAAGAGGGTAGCTTGTTATAAAAGGTTATACCAAGCCCAACAAACGAATTATGAACCTTATGAAGCTGGTGAAAGGGAGCACGTAGTTTGCCCTTATTTCTAGTGTTAACATTGTGAATATCACTGTTTTTAGGTACAAGTGTATACTTTGCGTAATATATAAGATGTTGGCAAAGATGAAGCTGGTCATAAAGACTTCAACCACCAGAGATCGTGTATTTATATCTCAACCAATCTCAAAACATAGCTCTTAACAACGCAGACTTAAGTAACGTAGTAAGTTGGAAGCATCTGTTCATTTAAAAACAAGCTATAAGAATGATAATGGAAGAATTGAAGGAAGTGTCACGGAAACCACTTGATTATTGTTCTGGATGTTGGGAAATGAAACTTAGCTATTATGACCCTACCGAGGAAAACAGATATATTGTCTGCACTTTTACGATATTGCAATACAATATGATCATATAAACATACCACTTAATATAATTATGATAAATCTTTATAGGTATAATAAACATTATACAAGCTGTGCAGCTTTTGAGACTAAAACTGGTTGAGGAAGAATGATTTTCTGTGTTACACCCACCACCACTTATAGAACAAATGCCTATAATACTAATTCGCGATTTCAACACCCCGATATAATAATATTATGTAAATCGCTGCGACTACATGGATTCATATTCTGCAGCTTTGACCTCTATTCAACAACGTAATCTGCAGCACTCTGAGCCGAAAAAAATATTGCAATGATTCTTGCAGTGTTTTCAATATTTCAAGAAAGCACACACTTTTAATACAGTCTATTCATTACGTAACGAGATAATGATTCGTGCTAGGGATAAAGATATCAGCAACTCCCATTAGTCACCAAACTATTTCGCATTTGTCATCGATTAAACGAAGATTAACATGATATTTATTTATTTTTATTTTTTATTAAAACTTTATGCACAAGTATAAAAGTACTGTACAAAGGCGGACTTAATGCCTGATATTCCCACGATGACGATTAAATTAATATGAAGTTGATACATACCAGGAACAACTGAAGATTAATGTTTTGAAAAGCGCATGAGAAACTATCTCGGATGCAAGATGAGGTATTTGATGTAATTATTAACTTATCAACCTCATTGGACAAAATAAACTAATGTCGATCTTTTAACATCTCAAATATTGTGTTTCCGTAGATTAGTTTGTGAAAGCCCATTAAATAGCAGAAATGTTTAAGCAAATTGAAATAATTATTTCATATGTTTATATTCTGCCTCGTCATTATGCCAAAACACGACCGTATCCAAATTATAGTTCTGCGCCAGCCAGGATGAAGTATCATAGCTAGTAATCTAGATATAACCATCATCTGCCTAGCCTTTTCCCAACTATGTTGGGGTCGGCTTCCAGTCTAACTGGATGCAGCTGAATACCAGTATTTTACATGGAGCGACTGCCTATCTGACCTCCACAACCCAGTTACTGGGTAATACGATACCCCTAGGTAAGACTGGTTGTCAGACTTTCGGGCTTCTGACTACCCGTAACGACTGTCAAAGATCTACGAATGACAGCCGGGACCAACGGCTTAACGTGCTTTCCGAGGCTCGGAGGGGTCTCGGTATGTATAGATGTTCACCCATCCACAGACCAACCGCGGCAAGTGTAGCTTAACCTGATCGATTGACCTGTGGGACTGTTATTATTTAGCCACGGGCCCCCCAATCTATATATAACCATACCAAGAATAAATTAATGATGAATGTTTTGAAAAGAGCATAAAAAAGGCACATTTGAAATAAAATAAAAATATGCTAATATTTTTAAAATATCATAAACTAATTAACTAAACTAAAGTGTGTAATATGATTAGTAAATAAAATAAAGTATATTAATTTAAGTAAGTACCTTCTTATGTAAGAAAAGTCTGACTATCGTCCGAATCAATCGATCAACGAGAAAAGTTGCATTACACTAACTCATGCCGCCTCTGAGGCCATCTTGTGGGGATGTGGTCAGTCTGACATTCTGATTGCTAAGTAATTATTCCTATAACAGTGAGACAATCCATTGCATACGAGTATATAGGTACGACCTAGTGGTCTATATGATATAACTATATATCAACACCAGAGTGTACCTACCTGTGTAACACAATGATCTCATACATAGAGTATAGCAAGGAACAGGGCTGTGAGTATAATGTAAACAAATTTTGTACCTACCCATATATTATAAACATGAACACTTACGTATGACGTGTCATTATGTAACTAAGTTGAATCTATGACTCGAGACCAGCAAGTAAAATGGCTGCGTTTTATACGGTATGATTTTTTTTACGGGCTCCAAATTTTTACAGGGTGTTCTACTCATGAATATGAACAACGTTTACTAAGGAAACAACTCTGGGATCACGAAAAAAATCAGCTGTTTCATACATTTTGGTCAAGTAAGTATTAAACTTTTGTATTAAACAGTTGATTTTGTTTTCGTGATTTCAGAGTTGGTCCCATAGTGAAAGTTGTTCATATTCATGAGTAGAACAACCTGTAAAAATTTTGAGCCTGTAAAAAAAGCAGCCTGTATAATCTATTTTAACTACGTAGCGTACTTCAATACAAATATCATAAAATGTGTTTCTCATATCACAGTAATGAAAAACAATGAACAAAAATATTACTATTTCAGGAAGTTTAAGACACTTGAAACGAAAAGCCCTTAGTGTTTAGTTGTGATATTCAAATCTCATGTTACCTATTGTCAAATAACGACAGTCAATCAAATACGAGATTTGAGAACAGATTAACTATTGCAATAGGCTTTCAAAAACAAGGCGGTTAGCATTCCGTATCATAAGGTGTTATTAACCTAATAGCAAAACGACCTACGAGTATTTTTATCTAATCAAAAGCATTTGGCAATATGTATTTTTATTACAAATTGATTAATATGAAGCCCCATGCGACCTCTACTCTCATATCCGGATCTAACAGACTTTGAAAAGGACATAAGGACGGATACTAGGAAAAGAACCATGGGACTCCATCAAACTTACGACATTACTAAAAAGTCGTTTTTTTTCGTTAGTAATTTATTTTTACATAACAGATTTCCAATATCTTCCAACCATACTATGCTTTGATGTAAAAGTTTACCATTTGGGAAATATTGCCTTATTGACCTTAGCTAGTTTTAAACAAAGCCTGCACTAAGAAACGAGCGCATACTGACGCAAGTCGACTTTAATTTCAAACTTCAAGGATCCCTGTTAGCTCCCTGAAAATAGCACGAGTTTTTAGTGCGGAGAGCCGCGCCGAGACCGGACGGCATTAATGACTTAGCAATTTACTCCTCAAATCAAATCCTACTGCGTGGTACGTTATTTCAGTGCAAGGCGATTAAATCTATCAATGAATTTCCGGCAGCGGGCGCTTGACACTTTTAATATCGCCAATCAACCCGAGACCGTTCTGAATGAACAATACTGGCTGGCTCGTAAATTAAATATTCCTAAGTTTGTACCAACACAACAAACGTTTGAAGTGGTACGACGCTACGTTGAACCTTGGTCGGTAAGTTGAAACGCCACAAGTCATTGCATTGCAGTAATAATAAGGGCATTCTGTTAAAATACGGAACACAATACTTAAAACATACTATTTTTGGGTTCAATTCCCACCTAGGACAAATATTTGTGTTATGAGCGCGATCATTTGTTCTTTGTCTGGGTGTAATTTATCTATAATATGTATGTATTTAGAAATATATATGTATGTTTATCAGTTGTCTAGTATTCATAGCACAAGCTCTGCTTAGTTTGGGACTAGATGGCGTTGTGTCAAAGTTGTGGAATATTATTTGACTTAGACATATTGCCTAAAATGAATTATAAATTACATACTAAAAAGTTAACGAGACCCTAACAAAATTTGTTTCTCTCATGTGTGCCTCCTCTAGGTAAAGTTTCGCATTATATTGCATTATAATTTACTAGCGTAGAACAACGCGGCCACACATTCAGACCCTGAATACGAGTTTCATTTATAATAATGTATAGATGTTAAATACACTTGCGTGCAAAAGAATTGGCCCACCCCCATGCTCCCATTTGAGAGACGATATCTCAAAAATCGTAATGAATATAATTTATTATTTTATATTGTGTGAAGGTAGGTAAGATACAGTTTATTTGAACATACACTATATTTTGACAAGAGCAATATTCTTAACAAGATCGACTCGATTCTTTAGATGTAGGTACTCATCACTCACTCTTGCTCGGAAAAGGTGCGTGATTTTTTTGTCAATGAAATGGACAAACATTAAATTTAGTTTATTTCCGTTTATTTAATCAAAATTGAACTTGATTTTGTTAACGGACTTCAAAAAGAAAGGAGGTTCTTTATTCAAGATCCTATTTGTAAGTTCGCGATTTTCTTAAAAACTAATGAATTAGTTTTTATAATTCTTTAACTAATGTAATTTAAGTACTTTTAGGAAGACTTTAATATACAATATATTAAGTTATTTTTAGTAAAACTTGTTGAATTATATTGTTTCAAATGGAAGAGCATGGGGTGGGTCGATTTTTTTGCACGCAAGTGTAGTTAAGAGAGCTCATAAGGTATACTATTTTCTTTCTTACCCTATTTATCCAACCAATTATAATATGATATGCGATTCGTTCGTTCGTCGCAAGGATATCCGATGCGTAGCCTAAAGGCAAGGTGTATCCAATTAAAATCCCATTGTTTATATAACCGATTACTTGTAAAGAACACTGAACTGTCCATAATCTAAAAGATGTACCGAAAAATGATAACATTCATGCAGATGTAAGAACAGTAAATTAGTATGTGGGAAAAATGATGACGGTGAATTAAAACAAAATTACAGCAGAAAATTCATTTTGAACTATGTCAATAACCCCACGACTAACAGTTTCATATTTTATTAGGTTGTCTCATAAGTTCTTGCCATATTTTATTTTTCTCGAATTTTCTCGTATTTAAACTAAAGTGAATTCAAGAAAGTTCTAGATCTTTCTAGTAAGGATGAGTATCTTTTATGGTGAGGGTATAAATAGACGCGATCGTAAGATTATGTTGTCTGTTTTCTGGGATTGGCAAGGAATGATTTTCTGGGAACTCCTCGAATCTCATCAGACTATTAACGCCAATCTGTATACGCAGCAGCTTCGCAAACTAGCAGAGATGTTAAAAATTAAGCGACCAAAACGACTTGGAGTCCAACTTTTGCATGACAACGCATGACCTCATTGCGCCAAGTTAACACATAAACAGCTGGAGGAGCTAGGATGGCTGACTGTTCCACATCCACCGTATAGCCCGGATCTTGCGCCTTCAGACTTTCATTTATTTTGAGCTCTTAAATTTCATTTACTAGGAAAAAAATTCGAAAATTCTGGAAGTATTAAAATTGAACTTGAAAATTTTTTCGAGTCCCAGCCTGCATTATTTTGGGAGAAGGGTATTCAAATTTTGTCCAGTAGATGGCTGACTGTTGTTGATAACGAGGGAGACTATATAATTGATTAAATGTGTTTTTTATTAATAAAAAATATTAATAATAATTAGTTTTTTAACTGGCAATAATTTATGATACAACCTAATACAATGATGAGCTGACAATTGGAACCTATGTTTATCTGTGTATCTATTTGGAAAAATGTAAGCTTAAATTAGAATTAATTCGTTAATTTTTATTTTTAAATAAAAGTTTAAAAACTGATACCTGACTCTATGGAACCCTGCGCAAATTCAACTGCTCCATGTCTTTTTAAATGCTGAGGAGGGAAATGCAATTGACAGAATCGCATTCAGTTGCCATAATACTAACATTATATATTATTGTAGCACAAAAAAATAAACCTTTTTTGTTTGTTTTGGTAATTTGATAGTTAGTTATTAGCCAGGGCGTATTAGAGCTTCACATCTATCTTCATCTGCCTAGCCTTTTCCCAACTATGTTAGGGTCGGCTTCCAGTCTAACCGGATGCAGCTGATCGATCAGGTTAAGCTACGCTTGCCGCGGTAGGTCCATGTATGGGTGAACAACTTCACATAGGTACCAAGACCCTTCCGTGCCTCGGAAAGCACGTTAAGCCGTTAGTCCCGGCTGTCATTCGTGGAACTTTGTCAGTCGTTACGGGTCGTCAGTAGCCCGAAAGTCTGAGAACCAGTCTTACCAAGGGGTATCGTATTACCCAGAAACCGGGTTGTGGAGGTCAGATAAGCAGTCGCTCCATGTAAAATACTGGTATTCAGCTGCATCCAGATAGACTGGAAGCCGACTCCAACATAGATGGGAAAAGGCTAGGGAGATGATGATTTATTCGGTTGTTTAATTTTCGAAGTAAAAAAAAAAAAAAAATAATAATAAAAAAAAATTATAAAATCAATTATAAAACTGCGAGTATAAATATAAATCCATTTGATTCTTTTCAAAATATTTACCTAGGTTTTAGGATTGTTTAATTTAAATATTTTATTGATATTTGAGTAGATGCAAAGTTTTTCTATACTAATTTACCTATAATGATTATTTTCGATTTATTCATTTAAAGCGATTACCTTGGATGATGGATCCCATCACTTAGTACCTACGATAGAATGTAACTACACACATCAAGTGGAAATATAGAAGGTGAAAAGCAAAAAGCGTAAGAACTGCGCGTGTTACATGCAAGCTCGGGAAGTGAGATTGAGGTATGCTAGCTGGAATGTTGGAACAGTGACTGGAATGACTGGGAGTTAGCGGGTGTGTTAAAAAGAAGAAGAATAAATGTGACGTGTATGCAAGAAACTAAGTGGAAGGGTACAAAAGCGAGAGAAATCGATCAGGGATACAACTTTTTTTTATTCTGGAAGTGACGGAAAAGGGAATGGCGTGGAAATAGTATTGGATATTAATTTGAAAGAAAGTGTGATGGATGTAAAACGGATTAATGATAGGTTGATAGTTGTAAAAGTTATGTTAGAAAATGTTATCTTGAACGTGATTAGTGTGTATGGCCCCACAGGTAAGATGTGAAAAAAAGGGTGAAAGAGAAGTTTTGGGAGGATTTTAATAGGTACAGTTTTAATGACCATCCCGGTGCATGAGGAATTGATAGTTGAAGGTGATTTTAATGGACACGTGGGAAGAATGAGAGAAAGTTATGAAATTTTTTGTTTTTGTATAGTTGAAACTCATGATCACTTTAACTCGGATGGAAAGCGGTAAGCTGTTTGCCGATGACATTGTGCTGGTGGCTGAGAGTGGCTTAGAGGTCCAGAGCGGATTGGAGGTGTGGTGGCAAAGACTGGAGAATGTTGGCTTGAAATTGAGTAGATCCAAAACGGGATAATTGTTTTGCGGTTTCGGCGGTCTCTCCAGTCCTGTGCCTATAACTCTTGCCGGAACGCCCATACTGATGTTCTCCGACTTCCGGTACCTCGGGTCGCTTGTCCAAGGGGATGGCGAAGTAGGCCGGGACGTATCGCGCCGGATCAACTCAGTATGGATGAAATGGCTACAGGTCACTGGAACAACTTGTGACCCACGGATGCCCCTCAAGTTAAAGGGGAAAATATACAAGTCCGTTATTAGGCCTGTCGTACTGTATGGATCAGAATTCTGGGCTGTGAAAAAGGTGGATGAAAAACGATTGCATGTAGCGGAGATGAGAATGTTGAGATGGATTTGTGGAGTGACAAGAATGGGTAAAGTAAGGAATCAATATATTAGAGGAAGTTTAAAAGTGGCGCCATTTACAGAAAAATTGAAAGGAAGCCGTTTGTCTTGGTATAGACATGTAATGGGGAGGGATGAAACGGATTTAACGAAAAGAGTGATAAATATGAATGTAGATGGATGGAGAGGGAGAGGAAGGCCAAAGAAAAGATGGATGGATGGTGTAAGGAATGATATGAAAGAGAAAAGAGTAAATGATGCCATGAAGTCTAACAGGGAAAAATGGAAAAGAAGACGTGTTGCACCGACCGCAAATAAAATGGGACAAGGGCAGGAAGATAATGATGACATTAAAGGAATCACCTTAGTAATACCAAAGTAAAGTTTGACTGAAACCCAGACTCAAGAAGACCAATACTCGTACGTAAAATACGTTGAAATTCAAGTTGCAATCTCATCTCAGCGACAATTAAGAGGGTTCATCCGTTAGAGCCATGTTGGAGATTCAAAATTGATGATTTCCGACGGACAATAAAACCATAATGTGTTTAATTTATAGATGAGATATTGACGTCATATTATTGGAAATTTTGTAATCTAGTGCATGGCTGAAAAACATTTTCAATTTTTCGTATAGTTTTCTCATCAGAACCGTTTTTATGCAAGACTTTTTTTGAACTAGCGATCGACGGTCTAAGCAGATGCGAGATATTAGTAAAACCATATACGACAAACTTATAACAACATTACTTTATAAAAAATAATAACATTTATTAGTACATGGCTGAAAAAAAAACACGATTACTGTAAGTTTTCATTCAAGAAAAGTATATTCAAAAGTGTCAATTGTAGCCACTTTTCGAGATATTAAACGTGTTAGTTTAGGATGAAATCTGAAATATTTATATTTTCTTTTAGACCTAGTAAATTAAGACATTTATGTTCTAAAACATGGTTCAAATATTTTTTAAATAACTTATATGTTTATTTTACTATGAATTATTTAGTATTGATATATAATCGGCGCGGATTCACGCCATCGCTCAGCGCGCCGCTCTGGAGTAACGCTCTTAATGTCAAAAACTTAAGCCTTAAATTAACCGTCATATCTATTAGTCCTATAGTTATCTGATCAACGAATGTTGCTTACTATTATTCTTGTTACATCGACACTAGATTGAATGATATATTAAAATATTCTACAATGCAAAATACGTATTTAATATTTTTTTTAAATGCCGCTTAATGACGTAAAACAAACTAAGGCGAACCCGAACCTCATTGCGGGGTGTACCTAATCATAAAATGTTGAAAACCACGTAAACACTCAAGAAACTTTACCATATGAAAAAACGCAGTCAAGACTACAATTTCGTCAAGAAATGATAGAAATTACGAGAAATACAACATTATATCTAGACATTAAGTTATAATTCTAGTAACAAAAGCCTTGTTACTAAGTAATAACTAACAGCCGCACGGATCGATCGATTGGTTAAACTACGCTTGCCGCGGTTGGTCCGTGGATGGGTGACTATCTTTACATACCAAGACCCCTCCGTACCTCAGAAAGCACACTAAGTAGTTCGTCCTGTCTGTCATTCGTAAGAATCCATCCGAATGACAGCCGGGTCAACGACTAACAGTAGTTTTAGCATAGAGATACACCTGTCTCTTCAACATGTATACGTCCTCTTAGGAGTAGAAGTAGGTGATTTGCTTGGTTGCTTGCTTAGCTTAGGTAGGACTAGATGGGCCGTCTTCATCCTCATCGGATGTTCGGATCATCTGGGTTTGGTGTTTTTTGCTCTTGGTTTTCAACTCGTATGCTGTTACTCACGGAGTCAAGACGAATCTAATCTCATTTATATTTAAATTCTTTAGCTCGTTTAGACTCTAATAACTGCGAAAAATACGCGAAACGCACTAATGTGCCACTCGATCTTCTCTGCCTAACCCGCAAAGGAAAGCATAAAGTTACAGTATAATAGCAGTACATTTATATAGTTTTCATCATTGCCTGCATGAAGGTTACTAGCGTTACCCTCATTTGGGCTTCGTCGCACTCGGGTCAAAAAGGTGCAATTGAAGTAAATTTCTAAGAGGATAAATGACACAAACTCATGGAAACAAACACAAAGAAATGGAATTCCACCGACTATTATCCAAATCACTTAATTGGGCAGGTACTTATCTCATAAATTAATTTCTACATTTATATCTGTAATTTACATGATGTAAACAAAAACCAGTATTCAATCTATCTTATCTATATTCAGCATCTGTGATTTTCATATACACTTAGTCCTGATGTATATAGGGTGACTGGTAATTAGTGACCGATACTTAAACTTGATTCTACTCATCATTACAAACAACTTTTACTATCGGACCAAATACGAAATCGCGAAAAAAAAAATCAGCTGTTCCCTACGTTCGAACATAAGCAGCTGATTTTTTTTTCGTCATTTCACTTTTTGTCCCATTGTAAAACTTGTTTGTTGTCATGAGTAGAATCATGTGTTTAAGTATCGGTCACTAATTACCAGTCACCCTATATAGATAATTTCGTACTAACCTGTGTGATGTAAGTTGACGGAGCAAAGGTTCGTAGAAGCTGCTAATGAATATGAAGGTTCATCTTTTGGCTTCAGCAGCTCGTGTGTAGACACCGCATGTATTGACAGCTCCTAAGATAAAAAATAAATTATATCACTCAATATTAGTTATAACCAATATTTAACACCACAGACAATCAAACATCAAACATACACCCCCTCAACAATACATCACAATATTATTATAAATCTTGGACCGTTAAAAATAATTTAGATTTTGACCTCTCGAGTTTGTTTCGGTGCTTCTTTTTAACCGACTTCAAAAAGGAGGTTATCAATTCGCTTGATTTTTTTTTATGTTTATTACCTCAGTACTCCGTTATTTATAAGTCGATTTGCAAAATTCTTTTTACATTTGAAAGGATATACTTTCAAATTAGTCCCATAGAAATTTCATCAAAATGGTTCAGTAACTTGGGTTTTAAACCAAAATTACTGGTAAAAATTCAAGTACTTATACGAAATTGCTTCCTTTGACTTTTCAGTGGTGGCTTAGTGGAATTGTCATGGGATGCATTGTGGCTATAAGTGATCATAATATCTATACATAATTAATCGACTTCAAAAAGGAGGAGATTCTCTATTCGACTGCATTTGTTTTTGTATCTACGTTACGCGATGTCTCCCACAAATTGTAAATCAATTTTAAAAAATCTTTTTAATGGATACTGTATGCCTCAGGGGTGGTCCTATATAAATTTAATTAAATTAGCTTGGGACGTTTTTGAGTTAGCTTAAATAATACGTATTGTTGCCACTTAAACTAAGTGGCAAAAAATTCGTATTTATTAAGCTATATTTAAGGTATATTGATAATGTTATGAAAACTTCCTGTCAATGATATTTACATAGCAAATAGTGTTATACAAATTTTTGTGAGGTAAGTACAACAGTGAAAAATAAAAACTTTTCCTAAACGACTAGTCTGAAATAAAAAGAAAACAACCGGCTTCCAAACAAGACACTACAAAGTGAAAAATAGCTTTAATTTCGGAAGTCGGTGGCAAACAACGAAAATGCGAACGCAACGACTTCCGAAATTAAGTTATTTTTCACTTTGTAGTGTCTTTTTTGGAAGTCGGTTGTTTTATTTTTTTTTTCAGAGTAGGGGTTTAGGAAAAACCAACAACAACGAGCTTAAAATATTGATTTGATTAACCGAATAAAAGAGGTTTAAATTCATTAATAAACATTTTGTTTGTACAAATAAATGAATTAATTATTTGTTGTTTTTGGTCAGAATAGTCTTTATGTAATTTGAGCGTATATACAGAGGCGTAACTATACCGTTTGGGGCCCGTGGCAAATTCAAGGGATGGGTCTATTTTGGCACGGAGTTTGAGTTACATCTGTTATTTAGATTAAATACAGTGCTGTTTTTTGTTATGTCATATCTAGTGTGTATTGCGAATTTCATAATGGACAAAAACATCGAACAAAGAGTTTGTCTTAAATTTGCATCGCCAATGGAATTTCGTGTTTGGAGTCTCTGAAAATATTACAGAAGGCTTACGGTGGTACAAAAACACGTGCTTATGAGTGGTACAAAGCGTTCAAAAGCGGTCGAGATGTGATGGATGATTTGCCTCGCTCTGGTAGGCCATCAACGTCTGCAACTGAAGTTAACATCGCATGAGTGAAGGAAATAGTGACTGAAAATCCTCATTCAAGTTTGAGAGAGATAGCCGCCGAACTTTCTGTGTCTCACGAGTCGATCCGTGCCATTTTAACAATCGCTTGGGTATGAAACATGTTGCCGCTCGGCTAGTCTCAAAAGACATGAATTTTCTCCGAAAAACTCAAACGCATAAGAGTCGCTTAGGACATGCTAGAATGAGGCACTTCCGACCCAACATTAATGAAACCCATTGTTACTGGTGACGAGACGTGGGTTTACGAGTTTGACATGCAAACTAGCCAGCAAACTTCGGAGTGGCGCCTTCCAACTGAACCGAAACCGAAAAATCCACGCCAAAGTCGAACAAATGTCAAAGTCATGTTGAGTGTTTTCTTTGACTATCACGGTGTTATGCACTCGGAGTTCTTGCCGGAAGGTCAAACGGTAAATAAAGAATATTATTAGAGCGTTAGGTGGCGTTTAAGAGAGCAAATTAGATGAGAAGGGCCAGATTTGTGGAAAGAAAATTCTTGGATTTTGCACCACGATAATACGCATACACACCAGGCCATCATTGTGAACGAATTTTTGACCAAAAACTCAACTAATACCATCGAGCAAGCACCTTATTCACCAGATATGGCTCCAGCCGTCTTCTCCCTTTTTCCTAAACTCAAATTACCACTTCGTGGCACCCGTTTTCATTCGGTAGAGGACATACAGGAGAATTCGCGGCGATAACTGAACCCAATTCCAGAAAAAGCGTTTAAAAAATGTTTTGATGATTGGATTATTCGTTGGCGTAAGTGTATCGTTTCTGAAGAAGCATACTTTGAAGGTGATAAAAAACATTTGGATGAATAAATAACATTTTGTGTATTAATGATGTTTTCCCGATACTTTCTTGACAGAGTAGTACGTTTAAATTGAAATAAAACGTAATATGTAATTACGGAATACTGATTCCAAGTACCTGTTTAAACGTTCTTATTTTTATCAATGTTTGGTTCAGAATTATTTAACAATAATAACAATAAAAAAATCTGCTCATACAGAAATATCCTTCAGTTGGACATAGTAATATCCACGAACAAATTAGCATCGTCGCATCAACACGTGCGTACTATATTTTTCTAATCTTAATATTAAATCGAATCCCGAAGAGATAGCCAATAAATATTCTACAATATCTATTTTTAAATACGTAGGATGCTTTCTCCGATCTTGAATGAACGAGTCGACCCTCCTCGTAATGTCTTTGCTTGTTACGTCGGGGAACAGGACATAAGCGAATAGCGTGACTATTAACTGATCGAAGAAACTGAAAAATATTAACTGAAGTTGTTTTTAATTATAGTTACGCTCACGAAATTCAAAAATCGATGTGTTTACCACTGAACATTTAAGAATGAATTTAGGAGTTAAAGAAACAGGTTTATTTAAAAGGAGTTGGAATGGGTCTTCTAATCCATTGTGAAATTTCTTTATAATTATTATACTTATTTGTGGCATGAAAAATAACATAGGTAAATAAATAAATTACTTAATATATTTTATGAAACATACAACCTGTTTAAGTACTTTTATAATTAATAATATATGATGTAATTTAGTAAAGATTATTTGGTAGTTTTTGTTTCAATATAATGTTTTTAGTATAAAATCACAACAAAACTGTATTTTTTTTTACTTTTTTGAGTTAATTTGATAACTCTATTTGCAATACTAATATACAATTAATATACTCATATTTATCACCGCTCGTCGCCTATAAAGTGCGTCCAAGCGTTAGCTTTTTGACAGTGTCAGCTATATCCGAGCTGATTTGTTCGCAACAGCTGCGTGAGCGCACCTATTAACCGCTGATACATGTTTGTCAGCCGGCTATTAGGGTGAAAGAGATAAAATTTCGGAATCATCTATATAAGAGCGAGATCGATTCATTTCTCCAATTCACGACCAATATTTATTTGCTGCATCGTGACACTCGAGAAAAATTCCTGTACCAAAAAATTTGAATTGGAATATAAATGCGAGATTTCCTCTGGCAGGCCATTTTTCTTGTTACTATATAAAGAAATATTGGTCAAGGCATGAAAGTTTTTGTCAGGGCGACGGCTTTCTATCCTATTTAATAATTAGTAACACATACGAACTCAATAATGTTTGTTTTCAGCGGTTAGAGTAAGTTTTATTACATTAAAAAAATATAGATTCCACTGGTAACATCACAAGCAATATCACAAAGGCATTTATTACCTGTTCACTGTTTTAAGATAAAATATGTTCTTGGCTGGATATCAACCAAAAATATTTTGCCAATGTTCCGTTAGTTAATCAACGTTAGTTTATCAACATTTCAAGAATCCGTTTCAATTTCTGTTTAGAGATTTCTAAAGTAATCCATCCTTCTTCTCTTCTTAGCGTGTCGAAAAGTAATGATTACCTATAACTAATACGTACCTACTACATTATTAACGGATTAAATTGAACTTTTAGAAAAATGAGAAATTAGAATTTTATCTAATCTATTATATTTACTTAATTATTGCTTGAAATATTCTTGAAATACCATCATTTGAAAAATAATAGCTAAATCGGACTTCAGTTTGCGAAGTACCAACCAGATTGCAGTAGGTTTTTTGGTACCTTACACAATATCTAAAAAGGAAAATCTTTTTTGAACGAATAGGAAATTAACTATGTATACCTATAGACATTTCCTATTCACTAAACAAGTTCCTTTAAAAGAGAAAAAAAAATTGAATGTAGGTAACTATTAATCCATATATTAATAAATAGTTTACCTATTTACGTTTTTTATATATATATATATTTTTTTAATTAATACGATACTAAAAAATGTCCGCTTACTTCGACGATAGTGACGAGACGACACAGTGAGTCGCAGGGTGGGATTAAACGAAAATAGCATGGTAATTAATGGGCGTTTCCAAGCCCACAATTTCAAAATGAGTCGCATTACGAGAATTCCATTTTATCATAACATAATAAAGTCATGGAATATAATATTTATATTTAAGATAAACCAATTGAATGTACTTAAAATAATTCGCCTATCATCGCAATGTATATTAAACGCTAGAAACGAACAAACGACCAGTTAATGACTCAACGCTCGAGACAGACTCAGTTTTATTTTGTTTTAACTTATACAACGTGTAACGTTAAATGCGCCAAACCTGAAAATAGTTTGATCAGAATAACGAGCAGAATTAATTGAACCACTTTTTAATGCAGGTCACATTTTTCAAAAATTCTTCATTTAAAAACGTTGCCGTGTCTATTTATTAATATGTCAAGCAAGCCAATGTCAGCGCGGCGCAGCGGCCCGGCGACGACTCCTCCCTCGATAAAGCGTCGTCGCAGACGCAAGAAACGATCCGAATGGCCAGTAAAACTAAAACAGCATATAAAACCTTTATAATTTTTTTAATGACTTATTTTCTCTCTGAAATAGGTCAATTGAATTAAAAATCTGTTGGGGTGTCTCAGGTTTTGCGCATTTAACGTTACACGTTGTATATGAAATTTAGACAGCAATTAATGTTTCGGGCCAAACTGCTAAAACTTCAGTAGAAACCACCAGTTATCAGCACTCCTAAAGACGTCTTCCACAATGCATAATTAGGCTATAATGTTCCCACTGCTGGGATACAGGCATCATCTGTGTCATAGGGAGACTGCACAATCTACCACGCGGGCCCAGTGCGGGTTGGTGGATGTGGCCACATTTTTAACCCGTGAGAAGGCGCGCCTAATTTTCTTACACGAGTAGGCGCGTGCGAGCAAATTGCTCACACTATCATAAATGTTTATATTTTTAGTGTTTCTATATTTATTGGCTTATAATGTATTTAAATAAATAACACAAGGTTTAGTAAGTAAGAAAACAAGTATTTTAATCAAAACTATTAAACATAATAGCAACTTCTAACGCAAATAACAAAACAACCTAGTATTAATTAATTTTTTTGGCACGTTTCATAAAAATCACAATAAAAGCTGTTCCATAACAAAAACTAAAAAGTGTTATTCATCCATTAAATCTACACTAATGTGCCTCTCGAAACACACTGAAAACATGTATTTTACATGTTCGGTGCAAAGTAATTGCTGGGCGCGTGATGAGCAAATTGCCGCACATTGGTACACGGCCTCCACAAACGCCATGCTGCGCGGTCGCAACGCCACTGAGCGGATCGAGAATTGCGTCAGGGGAGAGGGGGTGAATATTTAGGAAGGTACTTAAGTGCTTGAATTGGTGTGGCATGGGAAAGACAAAAAAATTTTGAATTAGATTTTTGTGTGAGCAAATTGCTCATAGCGCGCCTTCTCACGGGTTAAACATCAGCCTGACTTTATCTAAAAGCTCTTTCGGTGGTCAATTGAAGTTCGTTTTTATCACTAGCACGAAGAACTCTAGTGGTGTTCTGAACATTCTTGTTACTTCTACCTTTTGTAGCCCACGTCGAGCCAATTAGTATATCAACGTCATCGGCTACAGCAAGCGGGTATGGATATGTAGGTACCAAAAATGAATTGAAGTACTTACGACAAGAGAAATACACATGTTTGTTTCATGTCAATTGAATGGGAAAGTACGAACTAATCCTCGTTCCTCGTTTCGCATCAACAAGACCCAGTGGTGTTGATTAGTGTTTTGATGAAAATCAATATCTATATGTTGCTCTGAGTGGCTTGTGGCTAAGTAGTAACAGCCGCACGGGTCGATCGATCAGGTTAAGCTACGCTTGCCGCGGTTGTTCCGTGCATGGGTGACCATCTTCACATACCAAGACCCCTCCGTGCCTCGGAAAGCACGTTAAGCCGTTGGTCCCAGCTGTCATTCGTGGATCTTTGACAGTCGTTACGGGTAGTCAGAAGCCCGAAAGTCTGACAACCAGTCTTACCAATTTCGTATTACCCAGTAACTGGATTAAGGAGGTCAGATAGGCAGTCGCTCCATGTTAAAAACTGGTATTCAGCTGCATCCGGCTAGACTGGAAGCCGACCCCAACGTAGTTGGGAAAAGGCTAGGCAGAGGAGGAGGATCTTTGTGTTGCTCTATTAGAACTATTAAAACTATCATTTTAATTCGACATCTCCGTACTGGGTCTATCTATATATATACCAGTGTGAAAAATATTTCTTTAGACACTTTTCTATGTACTTATTTATAAGTTCACTTTGACCTCAGCCTCACTATATTAACGGACCACAAGCCACTGACCTATTCTCTATTGAAAACACCAGTAGCAGCGATACTCCACGAAGAGGACGTCAACTGCACTTTATCGGCCAGTTCGGCTCGAAGATAAGGTACATTGATGGCGACAGAAACAAAGCAGGTGACGCACTTTCTCGCATCGAGGAGAAGTAATTTCGCTAAAGAACGCTCGATTATGAAAACGAAACGAAACCAAATTGCAGGAGTGTTTGAAGAATCCTAATTCCTGGCATACCTCTGTTAAACCCGCGATGGTTTGTGAGGTATGTTAAAGTTTCTTTTTTTATAAGTCTTGAAAATGTTATGAATAATAAAAAAAAATTAAAAAAAAAAAATGTTTTCACTCTTAAATCTACACGGATGCCATCGACTCTTGCGAAACATCGATCACACACACATGGCCTTACCTGCCCGTTGCTTATCGTCTCGCTGCCTTCAAAGCGCAACACGACATAAGCCACCCCGCAGTACGAACAACGAGGAAAATAATGACATCAAAAATATTTTGAACTTCAATGTAGAGAGACATGGTAACATGGGCTAAAACATGCATTGCGTGTCAGCGTGCAACGTCATCAGTCCACTCGGCAAGTTAGGAGAATCATTTGATTAATTTGATTTTGAATCATTTGAATCCTTCCTGCGCTAGGAAGCCAGCGGGGTAATTGCTTAACACACTAAGAGCAGAAATCGCTTTTGTTTTGACAGTTCAAAAACATTCATTGCGTTATTTACGTTGTTGAGCAGACAATTTTTTCCAGCATATGAAGCAATGGATTAGCAATATCCATCAAAATCATTCAGATTGTAGTTGAAAGTATGTTACGAAATCAGGGCGCTGGTTGTCACGACCAGGACGCAAACGGAGCGTCAACTTTTAGTGGTTATAATTACTCGCAGTCGTCGTGCTGATCATTAATAACATATCGCACTGTGCACGTACTAACTCTTAATTCTTTAACAAACTTCAATGGCAGTACTAGTTTAGATGCTCTTAGTAACAGCAACCAAGTTTATAATTTATTAAGGGCTTGTGTGTATCTTGGGGGAAATCAAAGTCCAGCTGTAAATTGCGATAGACTGATTGAATTGATTGGTGTGTTGGGTCCCTTACTACTGGATGTCGAAAAAGTAACAACGGGCCCAAAGTTAGCAACTCTTTTCTGCTATTAACAACAATCACCAATCCGTCGTCCAAGATTATTGCAATGATTTTTTTTTGATATTTCACTTAAACATTAAAACAACGATGTGAGCATAGAGCATCTTAACTGGTACTGTCATTGATGTTTGACACAATTAACTCTTCAATTCCCAATGTCACCTGTAGGTGACAGAAGTTTAACATTTTTTTCTACCACACAGATATTTTATTTTTTAATTCTGCGACTATTGTAGCTAAGCCAATTAGTAGGACTTTTCATTATTTTCTTCTGGTAATACCCACCATACGTCATTTGTGAAATTCATTCAGTTGTTTCGCGCGTAATTGTAGCATTCTGAGCTTGTGTCATTTCTTGCGATATAAAAAGAAATAAAAATGCCCAAACCGTAAGTATTGTTTTTTTTCTTATTACATATAATAAATGAATAAATAAGCTATGATACAAACGTATTTTGCGATAGTAATAACTTATAGTATCATCGCTACAACGCTGAAAATATGCCGTGTCACTGTAGGTGACATCTCCATAAAAAATAAGTGTGAGAGTTTTTTTTTTATTCTAAACAAATGTTTTTAAGCTATTTTAGTGAAAAAGAAAGGCAAAAATGTTATTAAGTTGGACATGGGAATTGAAGGGTTAAGATTCATAACGTGCACAGTGGTTTAACACACGCAAAATAAGCAACAAGTGATCAGCGCGTCGACTTCGCGTAATACTAGCCACTCAAAAGAGGCGTCTCAACTTCCGACGCTCGTGACCTGACTACCAGGAAGCTTTCCTAGGTCCTGCATAGCAGGAAGGCTTTCTGGCAGTAAGAAAGTAGTGGGATAACATAAATCAGTTAAAAATATTTGATTAACAAATTCTACCTTTCTCAGCATTATCGACTGCTTCATGGGCACCTTAACACCTTTTTGTGATTTCTTTGATTTTTGAATAAATGAAAATATTTTCCGTGTAATATGTCGAAGTTCATGTACAACCCTTGCAAGCTATCTTGGCACCTGGAGCTGTGACGTCATATCACAAAGATGCTATCGCTACTGAGTGCACAAGGTTAACCGCGGGGAAGGGGGACAGGGGCCGCATTCCAGCGAAGTGCATAGTTAATGCGCAGGAGTTGTACGTAGATACCTATGAAAAACGTTAAGTAACTTCTTGATGTACTTTTAACTGTTTGATGTTCTAGAACACTTGGTCACGTCGAAAACTTTGATAAAGTATTCACTATCAAACAAAATGGCATTTACTCGTATGGCCCATTCAATTTGAGAGCAGGAAAACTAATAAGTATTTAATGACGAATGTCGGCAAGTTTTCAGAAAGATCTTCGCCTAGGCTTGTTGCAAAAGGGTGACGCTATCACGTCCTGGAAGATTTACATCGAATAATAATACAGGGTGAACTGCAGTGTGATTCTGTAACCATCTCATCGTGAAAACTTAGGTGAAGTGAGCGTGGTGTGAGCTGTAAGTGTCATCACACCTGATACTAGGGATTGGCCAAGAATACATTTACAATCATAATCGAGGTTTTAATAAATTTTTTTTTATGTTAATTCTATTGACCATTTTATATAATTTCAAAGCTAGTATTTTAATTGTAAAAACATTACTATTTTGTGGAGTTTTAATCTAGGAAAAAAGACTAGTCCTTATATAAGGACTAGTCCAGGAAAAAAAAACAAAATTGATATTAAGATTCTGTTTACGAGGTACGCGACTCTTAGAACGCAAGGTCTAAGAGTCGCGTGCATAAGATGAATTCTACGAAGCCTAGGCCCTGGGCACGTGGGAAAAAAAATGAGAAAAAAAACCCCTTAAAAAAACAGCACTAAAAAAATATGAAATTCGTACCTGAACCCCCAAACCTATGGAACGTGAAAAATTAAGACAAAGACCGTCAATAAAACTATTGTTATTCAGCAAAACATTTTAATAACTTTGAACATAAGTATCTAGTACCGGTAAGTTAAATTAAATCTTCCTCTCGCCTACCATATTACTATGCCCGACAGGTTTCATAATGATCTCATTGTATTTTAAGTTACCACCTAGTATTAAACTAAGACAAGTTGGATATACTAACTAGGTACATTTCACATGATAGGAGCCTCGCCAGGGATGTTGAGCCACTATGCATCTGGCGCACCCTGGACAGTCAGTGAGTCCGCCATGCTGATTGTATCATTCTTTTACCGTGATGGCAATCTAAACTCAACTTATAAAAAAGCCTCTGTACGTATTCTCGATTAACATAGAAAAGTCCTCAACAAGAAAATGCTAATTAATCCTGTTTCTTATAAGGATAAAAAACTAACGGAGCTTCGTTTACTAGAAAAGTCAGAAATCGGAAAAAACGTAGATTTCGTAAAAAACGACTCTAGATTCTAGTACTCAAACCTTAGTTGTCCAATCCTTATGAGAAAGAGGTTCGATTGGCATCAAAAAATGTTCTTGGGAAACGTGCAAGATAAATCAGAAAATTTAGTTGTCTACTTGAAAACTCACTGCGAAATTATATGATATGAATCCCAAAGCCGGCCACACATCCCTAGACTTGCTTTTTACCGAGATCTGTGACTCCAAGCACGTTAATGCAGTATTTGATGGCGTAAAGCAAGCCTACTATTCACTAAGTGCTGAAATGAGAACGTCATGGACGATTCAGTTTAGCTTACACCTCGACACGCTACTTATAAGACTACGCAACTAATAATGGCAAATAAATATGGATTGCAGAAATCCATGTAAAAAATATTTCGCAATATAGGAAGGACATTCAATTCTCCTCCCAAATACACTAGGTTCGGTTGTGACAGCGGACTTTTCGTTTGGTACAGGGCGCCCTATATTTGATGGCATTCTCCTTTTTCTCAAAAGTCCCACTTGTTCAATACTAAACTTTTCAATGACACCCACTGAGAACCAGTTTTTTTTTTTAATTTTTATTAGGTAGACCTGCCTACCTAACAAATATTCCTTCCCACCAAAATCTGCCTGCTCTAACTAATAATTAATTAATTCACAAATTGATGTTGGTGCATCTGTAACATCTGTTTGTGAACTGGGCGATAAAAGGGGGTTTCGTATAGACGACACCCCCTAACACCCATCCCTAACCCCTAGTTCTGCCAGCATGTTGTTAGAATAATCGAGCTCCCGATTCTAAACAACGCCGAATATTTAGTTTAACGAGATCGAAATCTGTTAAACATTATAATAATAGTAGGCCAGTAACCAAAGACACAAGAATCACGTTAAGTCGCAAAATATTGCAGTGTAATGATTTTTTTAGATGTTGTTGGGATACAAAAACCAAGTTTGCGGCTTCGAAATACCTGTGCAGTGCGGTACTCGAAAAACCTTGACATGTTTGGATTTCTTTCAGTTTTTGACTTATAACTAACTCCTAAAAGGTTCAAGTCAAAAAACTAAAATTGGTTCAAAAATTTCGAGGTTTTCAAACACCACGCAGTTAGCACAGGTCATTCGAAGCTACAAACTTGTTTTTACACTACTGGTAGTAACTAACCTAACAACATCCCAAAAATCTTCTCAGTGCAGGGCATTTTTTTGCAACCTACGATGTCTTAAATGACTGGCCTATAGGTATAGGAATTATTATAACTAGCTGAACCAATAGACGCATTATTGTCCCAATTTCAATAATTAAAACAAAAATACCCGAATTTACCAATTTTCCGGGCAACTGTTCAAATGTTTAATAATATTAATAATAAATTTATTTGCCACAAAAAAAAATATAGATGAACTTAGGTAACTTAGGTACATCCGGTTCTATGTTGAATTGTTTCTTTCCATAAAACCTTATTCAGATTATAATGAGGAAAAATAATAAAAAAAACATGAGTTTGCAAATGATGGGCATACCAACGAACAGCATTTCATTTTTATTTATATAGATATTGTAATATTGTTCAACATACACTACTGTTTAACAAAAATAAATAAACAATTCCGGAGCTCCCACAACAAGAACCACTACAACGACCATTCCTGCTGAGCTCACAAATCAGTAAATTCTTGCAACCATTATGCAACATTAAAATTGAAAATAGGTACGTACATCTGTGATCATTGATGACTACGTAAGTCATCAATGATCACAGATGTACCCACATCAGTGGATATTATTTTAATACTCATTAATAATGCTATCCGCTAGCATTCAATTCATTTTGCTTCAAATAACTAACCACATACATACGTAAACTCACGCCTACTTCCCATGGGGGTAGGCAGAAACTAAGACGTTAACTAACCAGGTTAAGTTCAACTTGAACCGAACAAGTGCCGTTTTAATGTTTATTTTTTTATTTATAAAACCTCGAATCTAAACCATCCACAAACTTTTTGCAGCCTAATCATGTCACGATGAATTTAGTAGGTAACCCTACAGTACACTTTTTTTATTGTTATATTGAACACTTTCAGAATATCAGACTATCATAACAAGCAGAGAATTTAATTTTACTAATAATAATATATTCCCACTTTAGTTTTTTTTTAAGTATTTGGTTGATTTAATGAAGCTGATATTTTTTTACTTTCTATATCTCCGACGAAAGTTCTTCATGATTACATGTGTGTTGTATTGTATTGTCCACTGTGTAGATAAAATAGTGGTAAATAAAATTATTACCAGTATTTTATCTACACATCATTAAATCATGGTTATGAATAGAAAAAAAAACAGTGATTTTTTTTAGTGCCTGAATGACATTGCCGGGGGCGATGTTGGTAAACATAATAATTATATGGAATCGTTTCGTGAAATTGACGATGATAATAGTTACGATATTGATCCTTGTATTGTTGCAACAGTTACACCTACTTTTATCACGTTGGAAAATAAGTCGTACCTACTTTTCTCACGTTGAAAAAACCGTTTTTACCTAAGGAACCCTCCTTAGTTGGGATAAAATTCCAAAAACAAACTTAACATTGTAGCTAAAAAACTTCCATACATCGATATACGTCACGGTCAATTCGATAAGATAAATCTATTAATTAACGATCTTCGGACTTTTTCCTATAGTTATGCTTGCTCGTAGCCTTGCTTCTCACCAAAGTAAACGGGAACGGTGAGAACCCTACAGTTTTGATTTATTTACGAGTAACAAAATAATTATGTCGCATTAATGACCGTGTTTTTTTTTATTGCGTTGACTTAGAAGAGAGCTCTAAGGGACCGTATACCTTACGTATTTGATATTAATTTCAACGTGATACTTCCACGCGTTCCTGAGAAAAAGGTTCTTGACAGATAGAGAGACAAACAGACGGACAACGAAGTGATCCAATACAGGTTCCGTTTTTGTGTTTCAGGTACGGAAGGAACCCTAAAAAGTTAAGTGAAAAAGCATATTTTTTTATTATAAGTACTGTGCCAAGAAGTTTTCATTTCAATTAATTTATCTGTGTTTACATTTTCCGTGGCCTGACGAGCGTTCACATCAAGCACATGCGTGGAAGACTGCAGGACTACTCGATTTGTCCCCACAATTAATTTTTGACGAACAAAATGATCGGTTACTATGGCGTGTATACCCCCGCGTTAGAATTTTGGATGTGGGCTGATGCTCCATTGACGATATTACTTATTTATTGTATTTTTGATGAAAATGCATGAGATTAGATTGGAATAATTAAAAATCCCAAAGGGCAGTTGGTATGTTATTTTGCCACCAACTGCATGAGACTGCTTGAAAAGTAAGCTATTTTGAATCTTAGTTGCAGCTGGGTTTTGATTTTTTCGTTTTATTTTCATTTTAATCCTTTTAGTGTGTTATATTTTTGGAATAGTCTTTCATAAACTGCTAATTCGATAATCGAATTGGTTTTTATTACATGCGAAAAGTAGAGTATTCTCCGCGGGGATGAAGGTGTCTTCGTTTTGGGCGAGCTTGAATCCCTCACTGCACTCAGAGCTAGAATCCTTAATTGCGTTTAGGATAAAAAATAGCGCCCGTGACATTAAGACACTACTTTATCCTCTTAGTGAATAATCCAATATTCTGACCGTTCAAATTCGATGTTGTTCCTTAATGTATCTGTAAAAGACATTCTATACCTGCGAAATAAAAGCAATAAAAATGCCACAAAGTTAATTGGCTTCTGAAATAGGCCCATTGTATGTTGTACACGACCGAATTAGCTGTATGGCTTAGCAATAATTCCGATAAGCTACTTTTTGGCTTTATCAGCTCATTTAGTTCTTTAGATTTCTTTATTTAAGATTGAATCTCGGTTGGAGGTAAGTCACGAATGAAAGTTGACGCTCGAGTAAAATGTACATATGTAAAAAAGTAGTACAGGGCCACCCACGATCACTGAACAAATGTACAAACACTGAACATTCTGTTGCACGTGCAGGTTACTTCGACTAGCTCTGCGTTTTCTTAACACAATGTGACTTGTGCACGCCGACTTTTAGCGTACTTTACTTCTCAACTCAACTGACTTATACAAAAAAGGGAACTAACTATATGTACTGTAGTACAATCATATTGATAGATTGATGATATGGGTTACTCTCACTCTGTATGACATGAAAAGCCTATATATATAAGCATATATATACCTATACCTCAATAATATATACTCCATCTCATTATACGCCATTATACGCCATGCACTGTACTTATTTTTGGGATGTTGTTAGGTAGGATAGATACCAATAGTAAGTTTACACCTGCGAAACATCTGTGCTATATCACCCTCTACGTTTAATCACCCTCACCCTCGCACTCACCTTTGCATGCATAATTTAAAAACCAAAGTAACTTAGATTTTTCTGTTTCATAACTTATAACTTTTTTCCCTACTTAAGTTAAATCGACACGGTCCACTCATACATCTCAGTTGGAAACCCATTGCGAAGCACTGTCTCTTAAGATACAGGATACCCCTAGTTTAAGAGACAGAGTTTATTCTACTGTGTACAGATTTCTGCTGTGTCCAAATGTTTTATGTAATGTACTCTATAGTATTTTCAAAATTGTGAACTTAATGTACAACTATCTGTATTTTCGGGAAATAAAGATATTATTATTATTATTATTTATTATTATTATATGTGTGGTTCTCTTAAAACCTCGGAACATTTCGGACTTCTTTCAGTTTTGACTTTTAACTCCTAAAAGGTGCGTCCTGCGGAAAAGTTTTATATTTACATTTTTTAAGTATAAAATTTGCGGTCGCAGTCCTGTAGATCTAAAAGAACTCGAAATACAGCACTTCAAACATTAGCAATGTTTCACAAAAAGTTCAACAATATAGTTTTAACTGTCTACCGAGCAGAATATCGCCTAAAATATTCGTCCTGTACGAGGAAAGTCATGAGGGTAGAGCATTTCAGCCATGCTCTCTGGCAGAAGCATCTCCCTCCTCTACACCGTTTCTGACAACTTTGTGACAGGAGTTTCAGTAGGGTTAGCGGCGCTGGTTCCTTGGTGTCATCCCTTGCTGGCTTCTTGACCACCACCAGTTGGTGGGTTCTTTCACTCCTCGATCTCAGGTTCTATTGGACCTAGGGAGCTAGAACTGCACTGTGACTGTTTTATACACTTTTTCTACATATTATTTATTAAAATGCTGCAGTTTACTATGGTAATATATTGCCACTATCATCGTGCGTTCCGTACAAATTTTCAAGACAGTACAGTAACGTCAGAATGTTCTATATGTGCGTAGTCGATCTTTGCTGCAGAAATAGGTCATCCTCACTAAGAAATGTACCTTTTATCATTAGATCGGAATAAGTTTACAATACAAACTGTCAACTCGAAAGTACAAGTTGTCCATAATTTTAGTAGTTTGCAAGAATCCATCTGAACACAAGTACATACCTAAAGCTAAAAGCTTGTAATTATATCAATCTTTACAATGTACTACATTGTTTTGGTGTCATTTTTCATTGTTCGGTAACTCAGGATCCATTTACGATTAATAAATTTGATTACAACTCAGTATGACTGTACCGTGACCTCGCCCAATATAATTGTGATATGCATAGTTCAGCTTCACATATTAAATAAAAAGCTGTACCCACGGTGGCATTCGACTGTCTAACTCTACTAAAACCTACCCACAACGTAACCCACCAGTGAATTCAAAAATAATATGTAGGTACCAGAAACGGTGAAGTAGCTCTTGAGATTTTGCGATAAAAAAATAGCGGGGATCATGTTTAAAGCAAACATTTCTATTGCATTAGTAGATAAATGGTACCGTGGTAAAATGGTGAATCATTGAATAGTAAAAATAATAACGGTTTCTAGTTGAAAGAATGTTTCATTTTGTACCGTCAACTATTAAATTTCATCTACTGATTACAGCATGTAGACGTTAAACACACGTTCCCAAGGAACAGTAGTTTCCGTTGTGTTAGCACAATTCATAATAATGCCGGCTAAGCGGTCGACGCCTTGACGGTCGATCTTCAGTTTCGTCACCATTATAACATTGGCATCATTATTTACTATTACGCTTTATATTGATTGGGGTCAGTTGCGACACTATAATATTTGAAATCTTTTCAAATATTTAAGTACATATTTATTTATCTATATTCTGCATGCGACTTCCGTATGTGTGGAAGTTAACTATACCATAAGACATATCGTACGAGTATGGCACTCGGCAATAGTATATAGCTATCCTATGAATTTCAGTTCAACCTTATTTGCACAATATTATACAAAAATTCATACAACAATAACAATTGGCCTTCAACCCAGACCTACAAACATGAAATTCAATTGAGAAAAAAAAAAGTCGTCCATGTTACTAACGAATGAAACGTATTGAGAGAACTTTGGACGGCAGTAAGAGCGTACGGGCGTACTTTAAAACGTAATACTTTTCCCATTTGTCACAGGGTCCGGTCGAATTACAGCGGAGTCATTCGAATCGCCGCGAACCGAAGCAGCTGAGTCGACGTCATCGCTCACCAGTCGCGCTAGCGCAGGCTTTATGTTCACTTCACCGCTCATGAAATATGTTTCAAACATTCGTATATTATATATACAACGTGTAACGTTAAATGCGCAAAACCTCAGACACCCCAACTGATTTTTAATTCAATTGACCTATTTCAGAGAGAAAATAAGTCATCAAAAAAATTGTAAAGGTTTTATGTCCTATTTTAGTTTTACTGGCCATTCTGATCGTTTCTTGCGTCTCCGACGACGCTTTACCGAGGGAGGAGTCGTCACCGGGCCGCTGCGCCGCGCTGACATTGGGTTGCTTGATCTATTAATAAATAGACACGGCAACGTTTTTAATGAAGATTTTTTGAAAAAGGTGACCTATATTAAAAAGTGGTTCAATTAATTCTGCTCGTTATTCTGATCAAACTATTTTTAGGTTTTGCGCATTTAACGTTACACGTTGTATATGTATATTATATTATGTATATTATATATATTATATATAACCTAACTACTACAAGTCTATATTCTGTCAAGTGTGTCAAGAATATTTTTTATTTCGTTCGATAAAATAAAGTATGGTTTTAATTTCAGTATCATGTGGCAATTTTTTGGGCAATGAGCACAGGTATTTCTACATTTGATTCATTAAACATTTTATCCAAGGGGCCCGTGGCTAAATAATAGCAGCCGCACAGGTCGATCGATCAGGTTAAGCTACTCTTGCCTCGGTTGGTCTGTGGATGGGTGACCATCTTTACATACCGAGAGCCCTCCGTGCCTCGGACGTTAAACCGTTGGTCCTGGCTGTCATTCGTAGATCTTTGACAGTCGTTACGGGTAGTCAGAAGCCCGAAAGTCTGACAACCAGTCTTACCTAGGGGTATCGTATTACCCAGTAACTGGGTTGTGGAGGTCAGATAGGCAGTCGCTCCATGTAAAATACTGGTATTCAGCTGCATCCGGTTAGACTGGAAGCCGACCCCAACATAGTTGGGAAAAGGCTAGGCAGAAGAAGAAACATTTTATCCAACCTATCCAAATATTGGGTATCACCAATGCCATGTTCCCAACTCCCTTTGTGCTTGGTATGGTGGGGTACCAAAGTTGACTAGGAAGCGGTGAAGGGGGACTGTCTTTTGTAATTTTGACGTTCGAAAAGTGCTGATTCTCATCCTAGTTTGAATAAATTTTGATTTTGATTTTTGATTTAGAAGTAAAAAGAAATCTTAGTCTGGCAAAATATTTCATCCGCTTGCGTACTTATTTGACAGAGTAATCACTAAGCTACTTATCATCAGGCCAGCGCTTTTAGGGTATCTTTTCCATATTAGCTTTAGGTACACACATTTTCTTTTTTTTAAATATTGTTTGATTAAATTGCCGTAGTAAATTCATACTGCTACTCTACCATAAGCATAAGAATAAATGTCATAGCCCCAAATGGATGGTAAGTAGTCCATTAAATACCACGACTCCTACACAGTAGTACAGACCTACTCTATCTTCTTACCCCTAGAGTGCTATTTTTAACAATACCGAGCAGTGCGTTTGGTCGGACCATAAAGTGTGCGAGTAAAGCAACCTGAAGTGAGTAAAGCCCTCACAAAGTGAGTTTATTCCTGAACACAGCCAAAAACTTCTACGCTTACACATGCTAGCATCGTTAACCAAAACAACTAGACTTGCAGACAACTCGTCTGACTTGCCAAGGGGCGAAAACAACAGAATACATATCGCTCATCCAATAGAACAATGACGTAATTACGTTTTAGCTATTTTTCAGGAGAACGTTTTAAAAGTTTGAAATTGAAACAAACAAAACAATTCAAACTCAAACTCAAACAATTTCAAACTTTTAATCCAATGATTATGCTAAAATATTTAATATTTTTATGTATGTTACTTTACTATCAATAATAATCTGTAATAATATCATGAGAAAACTCAAAAACTGTTAAAAAAACATTTTCGTAATTACGTCGTTGTTCTATTGGATGAGCGATATTTACGTATTGATGATAGAAGTGGTACAGTGGAATGAGTTTCTGGGGCCGGATTTACGAATAATTTTAATGATTAGAATAATTATGACTAAGTAACTGAAAACTGGGTACTTGAATGTTTGTTGGCAAACTAAGTTAATGTCCAATTAACGCTCTGTTCACACAATGTATCATGATTTCTTTTTCTTTTTTATGTTTTCCGTCATTTTGCACGACCCCGACAATTCATTCACGTGTGAACTATGAATCGGTTGTTATCCGTGTCAAAAGTTGTTCTGATCCTGTGGTTTTTTAACCCAAGATACCGGTCAAATTTTAGAGCAAGTCCTCCAGGAGAAGAATAGGGAGCACACCTGCAATGCCTTTCGTATTGCAGACAACTTAACATAAGCGCCATTTTCATTCAGATACGTTCCGTTTATCATAAAGTAGGTATCTACCTACTTCATTTGAAAATGACTAATTTGCCTGAAAAAAATATTAATTTACAGCCGATAATTAGGTAAACATTATTTAATTTTATACGTTTTAAAGACCAGTAAGTAGTATCTATTAAGAACACCATTTGAATTGATTCAATAATGTTCAGAGTAGTAATAAATGAATGTAAATGAATATTAAACAATACCTATAGTAAACACAATACGTACTTAATTAAAACAATAACATTTCTCATTACCAATATCTGACTTCATATGATCAAGCTAGAAATTTTCATATATTTTTATAAGTACTAAGCTACAGTTATAATACCTACTGAATCTTATTGACAATCTGTTGTTCGGTTCGCGATGAACTTATGTCAGGGACGTTTGATAAAACTCTGCTTCGGTCGTAATTGCTTTAATTTTCATAAAATTGTGCCTCTAATATTAACGTTTCCAATGTTTATCTTTGTTCGATCAAATTGTACTCATCACTTAATTGTTTTTCACAGACCCATTGAAACATAAGCCCGAAAACCAAGAACTATCAGATATATATAAGAATGCTATAATCTAATTATCCACCAATTACAAAACATTTCCTATCTAAACACAATCCAGACCCAGTCAGAGCAGCATTTATCTCATTGCTTTATAATTAATTACTAGCAAAATCTTAAAAAAAATGATTATAATAAAAATCAAAATAATAATAAATATAATAATAATAAAAATAAAATAATAATATTAATAATAAAATAATATTAATCAAAATCTAACCTAACTTTTAAAACAGTGATAAAATGGCAAGAAAAAGTCAAACAAACAAGGTCGGTGATGTAACGGATGGTGACGAAGACATTTTTGATAACACGAGTTCAGTGTTGCGATAGTGCGGTGCCTGGTGGCTAAACGTCATGATCACAACTAGCTGTTATGAAAGTAATTTTATTATTAAAATAAATTAATTACGCGAGAAAACATGATTTATTTACAAATTACAATGTCTCATTGTTTATTTATCAAATTATAACGAGTAATTCCTATTAAAATCACTACATCTTATTAGATTCTACCACTGTTAGGTACAAGTATCGTAATAAATAGGTAATTTGTCTCGATATTACTTTAATTTGTGTATTTATTGCAATGGCATAATGATTAACATAATAGGAATGGTAGGGTCAGTGAGCATGACTCAGAAATAATAAGTGAATTTGCTCGTGTGAACTGTTAGAGGAACGAAGGCGAGTCGAATGGCCACTTTCAGAGTGGAAACCTTACGCCCCGGCCGGTACTATACCCTCAAATTATTCTTATTTTCGCGCCTCGAAACGCATTTCATCTTTTCAACGTTGTATTTTTGTTTTTGCTGTCGACGTTTTTATGGTTTAAAGACGGAATTGTTTTGACTCAGTTTATACGATTCATATTAGTTTTAACCGTTCTTTTCGTCGTTTTATTTAACACGTTGAACGTGTTTTCTTTTCTGGCGTTAAGCGTAATGTTTTCCATGAAAGAAACAGATTAGCGATGAACCTTTGACCTTTTGATGTTTTCAGTTCACTCGATACACGTCAAGACATCGCATGATAAACGTCACAAGTGTTACTCCATACGACTACTTCTATCTTCTTGTCCAAGGGTAAACAACAACATTTTATAAATTATCACTACTTTTTTCATCCAGTTAGGTAAGTGCGAGAAAATTCTAGACGTGACGTTCCTTATGTGTCAGATGTATGTCAACCGGTGGTAGGTACCTGAAACAAAGGCGTTGACTCACCGTGGGTTGTACGTGTGGGTGCGAGTATAATTGCATTCTGCGAGTGTCCAACGTGTAGGCGTTCGAAGGCAGATCGTTCATGTCGAAGGTTGTTTCGGGATGCAGGCCTGGGGTCAGCCGCGAGACGTCGTCTTCGCAGCCTCCATCGAGGCCCGACCCATCGGTACTGCGGGCCACTGTAGACAATGTAAATTTAGCCAGGCAAATTTGTAATAACTTTACTAGGTATTCAGTTAAATAAGCAAGTTGGGATAATCTAAACTGCACTGAGTCCGTGCAGAATAACACAGTTGTAATTTTGTGAAACTTCATTTTAATACTAGCAGCGCCCCGCGGTTTCACCCGCGTAAGTTTCGACACATGTGAATATCGGGATAAAAATATCCTATGTGTTAATTCTGGTTATAAACTATCTGTGTAACAAATTTTATCTAAATCCGTTCTGTAGTTTTTGCATGATTGAGTAACATTTACATCCAAACATCTTCACAAACTTTCGCCTTTCTAATATTAGTGTCATAGTAGGAAGTAGGATGACATGAGTGACATATTTATTATTTCACCAAAAGGGAACGCTGTTGCTGCAGCCAATCGGTGAAAAAAAAAATAGGAAAATAAATAAAATTAAAAACTTATTGTATCTACCTATCATATAAATCTATAACAGAAAAATAATTACAAAGCTGTCTACCTCATAATGGTAGGTAAGTGCAAACAGCAGGACAATAAATAATAAATAAACCAGTAACGCACACTATTATTACTGGTATCGGCATGGATTACTTTTGTTGATTATTCATATAAAGTAAATTAGACAGTTCTCACACACATTATTTTTACGTTAAAAAATGTGCTGATTGGGGGATACCTACATACCTACATTGGATTCACCTACTATTAAAAACTGCTTAGTGCTTATGAAGTAGGGAATCCTTTTTCTCATAATATTTCTTTTGCTTATGTAAGTTCGTAGTGTGTATTATGTAAGTTTTGCATGAAGGTCGAACTTACATAAGCATATACAGCCTATGATGTTCCCACTCCTGGGACACAGACCTCCTCTCAGTGATAGGATCTATCTTTAAATGTCTATTTATAGATTTTAGCAAAAAAAAAGCGTACTAGAGTCAACCAACCCATTGTTTTTCCTTCGACATTCTTATTAATAATTTGATTATTAAAAATTAGGATAGTTAAGACTTTCTGCAACGAAATCTCAGATAAATATGATCCTCCGAAAATATGATCTATATTTTATAATTACTGATTGATAAATCTATTGGTATTTTCGATAATATTATATAGTGGAGAATTCCTTTTCGTAATCAAATCGAATTAAAATATTTTAGTTTAATACTTATATTAGTTGTGCGTACAAATTATGAATATTTTTTCAACACGATTACTCGTAAAGCGGTTCTAATTGCAAAGCTTTTGGGTTCTCAATGCAATGATTTAACGCGTGCTTTTTTCCTGCAGTAGTACAATAAACCACGCCACAGATAACTTTAGAATTACAAGGCAAAGAGGTGCGATTTTTTTAAATCTCAGTAAATTGTCTTCGTGCCTTTTTATGCCAAAAAAATTCGTGAATATGGCTAAGAAACAGTAAATAAATAAAATGTGTTAAATAAACAGTAATTCATTAAAATATGATTTTATTCAACCAATTAATTTGAACTGGTTTTTTTTATGAATAAAAATATTCAGTTTTAGAATGTTTTCAGTATTAGAATGTTTGGCGGCTTCGAGAATGAAATAGCACACGAAAAAAATCCGTTAGCAATTTTTCACAAACATTTGTTACAAAGTGTTCTGTTCATAATCACACACAATCCATATAGTATTATGGAATCTTATTTAATTTTTCCTCTCAAGCGTGTTGAAAAAAGGCGTTTGATATGCGTGAGCATTAGTCATTTCACTCTGCAACATTACTCCCTCGCCTACGGGTACGGCTGCGATCCCGCCTGGAGCATTGACAAACTGGCTCACTTACATCGTAATGAATATTCTATTAATGGAAACGTTTAATTTTCTAGTTATCTGGTTGAATTACGAAGGTAATTTGATTAAAATCAATACTTACAAAACTAATTGAAACTGACACTTCCCGTGACCCGAGGGCTGGCTTCCTTGGCCCTCTGGCCACATTGCCAAAAGCCTCTGCGCACATTGCCACGTTGTATGGCAATGCTTAGCCTCTGCTAAGCATTGCCATACAACGTGGCAATGCCGCCAATCTCAAGTAGGTACATTACCAGTCGACAGCGATGCGGAGGAATATTTTGACGCAATATTTTAGTTTTAGTTAGATTAGGGTATTACATTTTTATTTTAATAATTTGTAGTTGATTTGGTTTTAGAAATTTGTACATATTAGATAATAAATCCGGTGTCAAGTTGTAAAACTAATTTAGTTATAATTCTAATAATTATACATCATATTTTTTATACATAATATTATCTTTAAATTCTGATTGTGATCATGTGACGGACTTCAATAAGCACATAAACTATTACAAGGTAGCTATGTGGTTGAGGCGATAATTCTGCTTTAGAAATATTTGCATGTTATGCAAAAGTGCGGTGACTTGTTTTGTATAACAAATCTCGACAGACTCTCGTTCAGATTAAGAGTAAGTCGGTACAGATTGTTACAATTTCCATTTATCAAAGTTATAATATTTTTATAGACCGGAAACAATATTACACCTCTTCCTACCCTAGTTACTCTAAACAAGAGTAGAGTTAATTACAAATCTGTCTAAATGAGACGAGAGAGTAGGTAGGTAGGTACTTTGTTTGATTGCATAAATGGTTTTGGAAAATTTTTAATTCTAATTCAATTATGTACTCACCCACTTTTTCTATTTCAGTGTGAAGTTTATTTCCCACGGGCGGCTTGAAATCCAAAAGCCTTTTTATAATATTAACATCCTCGTTTAAACACTACAGAAAGTTTTTATTAGTTTGTAAAATCACTTTTGGTAAACTTTTTCGCTTGATGTTAAACACATGCAGTTGTTCAACTTGACCATTACCTATTTATGAACAATGTTTGTGAATATTATTAAGATTTATTTTTATAATGACAGTATAGGCGCACTCTGGGCGGGCGGGCGCAGGTTCGCTTACGGTTGTCGGACGTTTGACGCAAGCGGAGCGCGATGCGAGTGACGCGCGCCGTGGCCGAGCTGCGGACTGACTCAAATACTATTCGAACGAAACTCTCACGCTTCGAACACATCAACGTAAAGCTCGACGTCCGCCGCCGCCGTGTAGGCGTCCTCACACTTTAGCATTTACCAGAATATGTGATTAATTACCCAACTTCTAAACACCAAAACACATTCTCTTGGTAAAATTCAGAAATCCTCGCTGTCCTACTCTCAACGGCTCCAGCAATTGCACAGTGTGTCTCTCTGTAATCCAATTGTTACCGCGTATTTGTGGTATAATTGTTAAAAATGGGCATTTTTCTTAATCAAGGAAAACGTAATCTTAGTAATGTGAAATGGCAGCGAGTGGGGCTAAACGCGGTCTCATTGGTGGAGCTGTGCCGCCCAACGCCAATGGCACGGGAAGGAGGAGCCGCATAGCAATCACTTCAAAGTTTGGCGAGACACGTCTCTAACCTCCCTAATTTTCTTCTTTTTAGCGTCGGGTATTTTACAAAAATAGGCTTCATTTAACACGTAACTCAAGCTTCTTGGTGCCGGTAACAACGAGGCGTCCATCTGGTTTGCGTATTCGTTTTATTTTACGTTGCAATTGCAAGTTATCGATATCTGCGATATTCCTTATTTGACACGATACGTTCAAGTGTGTTAAAATACCTACTCTTTTATTTGTATGTATGTATTTGTTTATATTCTGTTGTAGAAATATTATAAAACCACAAAATTATTTATCTGTACTTTAAAGATACTTAAAAACTTTTAAAACTTTTAAGTTATTTGTTGAAGTAAATTGTAATGACATAGAAAATAGTTTAAATTTCATGCTCGAAGAAAGCGTAGAAATACATTGAATAATATACAACAGTAAATGAAAAATGAACCTTATTAGAGACTAGACTCATTTTGCTGCGCTAATTAAAGTAACTTAAAGGATTTAGATCTTTCTTTTCAAATTGTAAAACTTTTCATTGTCATTCTTTGCCTGGCAGAGAAGTATATTTAAAGATAATAAGTATATTACAAATCGCTAACTTTTCGTTCGGTCTTAATTCAGAAATATATTTCCAAGATACATAAGTACCTACATAATTATGTTAAAGTTTTTCACTTAAATATGGACGTTGTGTTTTAATAACGTTGGGTTCTTACGGTAAACCGTTTATCGTATTATCTTACAAAAGAAAATAAGCATCCCTTGAAGTCGATTCTGTAACTTTAAAAAAGGTTAATATTTCGCCTCTTTGCAATGACAACGTGATATTTCGAAAACTGCAATTTTTAAAGATGCCACGTTGTTATTGCAAAGAGGCGATTTATTAATGGTTGTGTTTCCGCGTATAAAGTGGTCGCCGTCACCTAGGCAGACCTTTGAGAGTATACTAGTCATGTCTTTGATACTGGCGCATAATAATGATGCATGGTGGCTGAAATAGACTACCAGTATGATGGCAGCGGTCACGAGTGGTAACCAAAAACGACTTCACAGTCGAAGTTGGTAGCTGCCGCGGTGTGCCTTCGCAGATACCGTAACGATCGATAATGAATACTCGTAATGTGTCTCATAAGTCAAGACTTGACAGGTTAATGAGGCAATAATTAACCACAAAAAAAGCGAAAATTGTATTGTAAATTATGTATATGCACTTAGGAAGTATGTATTCCAAATAACACTTTGAGGCACCTGCTCCAGGGTTTAATAAAGTACTAACTTCCCTGTTCCGCGCGTGTGCAAGGTCCTACTGATGTGGCTATATTATGCCAAATTGTCGTGATTTATTCGCTAAGTATCTAAGTTATGTATTATGTTACAGATAAACCTTTTGGAATAAATCCTCTAAATGGTGGTGAAAACGAACACTGCATCAAAATCCGTTACGTAGTTTAGAAGAACTAAGCAGTCGCACAGACAGACACGAAAAGTGATTTTGTTTTACACTCTGTAAACTTAGATACCTTCAGAAGAAGCCTACTCGAATGTTTTTGTAGGTACTTCCAGCTTGATTTCGCATACTTAAATACCATCGGAATCGCTGTAACTTTTAAATTTACACAATCGGCTGGCAGTAGAGACGTGTTCCGGTAAGCTGAGAACACAAAGGAGTAATATAAGACATATTTGGTCTTCTCATAGCTGCATAGCATAATTCAATATATGTAGCATAGCTTCTCATAGCATAGTCGATGATCTCGATTTATTTTCCACCAGTGTTCCGAAACTAAAAAAATCGTTATGCAAAAACTTCTTTAATCTTACAATTAGTTAGACCAGCCGTGCGATTCTGTAACCATCTCACCGTGAAAACTTGGGTGAAGTGAGCGTGGAGTGAGCTGTCATTAGGGATTAACACTATTGACACTGCTCACTTCAAGTTCACTTCACTTATGATATCACGGTGAGATTTTTACAGAATCGACCGGTTGTTTAGTCTTTTCTTAATTCTCTACGTGTTACTTTCTCTTGTCTGTCTACTGTTTCTTGTGCTACCCCCTAATATTGTCTGTAAAAACTTTTAATTGGCCTTCTTTCACTAACTGTCAACTATCTGTATCCTAGCTGTAAGTTGTCTTAAGTAATAAATTAAAATATTAATTCTGTGGTCTCGTGTTCCCAATACTGAATAATTTTCATAATCATCATTTATTATTATTTTTTATTAAATTATTATAAAAGCTAAACAAAAACGCAACCACCGGTACCTCGTCTGAATTCATTTGATTCATTCAAACTACAATAGCGTCCGCTTCGTCATAAATCGTTATATTAGCCAATGAGGCAGGAACAAAACAGAATATACAATATTATCCTGTTTCAACGTAACTAATGAAATTATATTTACAATATAATAATTTTATCTTTACAAACCCCAAACAAATGTTTGACTAGTGTGGGATTTGTGTGTATGGTGTAGATGTATAAATGTGCACGGGATTGATATGAGCGTGAGCGTAATACCTGGAAATAGTTAGTATTTCCACCTATCAGACTGTTTAGATTATAAAAAGGATGTCACTAGTCAAAATTCGTCGTAATATTTTTTTTTCAGTTAAATTTCAAAATAAACTTATCACTACATAGTATAAAACAAAGTCGCTTCCCTGTCTGTCTGTCCCTATATATGCTTAGATCTTTAAAACTACGCAACGGATTTTGATGCGGTTTTTTTTTATAGATAGATTTGATTCAAGAGGAAGGTTTATATGTATAATACATGCATAATATAGTAGAGAAACACTGATAATTTTAGAGGTTTCTAATGTAATGTCGTAAATAAACACATTTTTTTGCGCTTACATTGTAAACGCTGGCTGAACCCGTCGAGATAGATCAAAATAATGTACTACAGTATTGTACACCATAAAAAGATCTACAAAAAAGTCCGCGATGTTATATGTCTATCTCTTAGGGATAACCCACAATAACCATTTTTTATCCTATACTTTTTACGAGAAATAATGGCTCTAAAATTATCAGTGTTTCTCCATTGCACCCGTGCGAAGCCGGGGCGGGTCTCTATGAGAAATAAATGCAAAACAGTCTTGAACCGGTACCAATTGTATAATCTGTTGTTTCACAAATATTTTCAATTATTTATTTGCCATTGAATTGATCTCGGTGTTTTAATTTAAAATCGCTAGTTGTTCTAGTGACCTTTTCACTTTTCTTCCAAATATAAAACTGTAACCGTTTTTAAGTGAGGCAAGTACTGATTTAATACTCTTCAATAATAAAATAGTAGATAGGTTCATTAAATGGGACTCTTCCGATGGGATAAAAGTGACTCTTCCGCGTAGCGTGTAGGTTATCTACTACGACAGCGTAGCGAACGTAGCCATTGAACCACAGCTACGCTGTAGCAACACTATAATTCCCTATACACTTACGAAAAAAACGACAAGTAGGATTGGTTTGAGAATGATTGATTGTTATTTCTATGTTTAGTGTTCAAGCGTAATGTGTCTTAAATCAAAATCAAAATCAAAAGTCATTTATTCAAACTAGGCTGAGAATCGAACGTCAAAATTACAAAAGACAGTCCCCCAAAACGCCCGCCCTTCACCACTTCCTAGTGCTTTCGCTGGGAAGAAGAAGTGGCGCAACAAACTCCCCAGCAGCACAGCTGTCTGCTCAGTTAGAAAATACTTGATTGAATACAATACAAGGTATGCAAAGTAATTAACATTCCAAGACACAGAACATTAAATTAAATTATTTGCAATATGTCAGCTAGCTACGCCAATATACCAACAAATACAATAAAAAACTATACGTACTCAAGCAAGAAATAATATATGTAATATAATATAAATATAAATAATATATTTAATATAAATATAAATAATATCACTACATAGTATAAAACAAAGTCGCTTCCCTGTCTGTCTGTCCCTATATATGCTTAGATCTTTGAAACTCCGCAACGGATTTTGATGCGGTTTTTTTTAACAGATAGAGTAATTCAAGAGAAAGGTTTATATGTATAATACATGCATAATATAGTAGAGAAACACTGGTAATTTTAGAGGTTTCTAATGTGATGTCGTAAATAAACACATTTTTTTGCGCTTACATTGTAAACGCTGGCTGAACCATTCGAGATAGATCAAAATAATGTACTACAGTATTGTACACCTTAAAAAGTTCTAGAAAAAGGCTGCGATGGTATATGTCTATCTCTTAGGGATAACCCACAATAACGATTTTTTATCCTATACTTTTTACGAGAAATAGTGGCTCTAAAATTATCAGCGTTTCTCTACTATATTATGCATGTATTATACATATAAACCTTCCTCTTGAATCACTCTTATCTATTAAAAAAACCGCATCAAAATCCGTAGCGTAGTATTCAAGATCTAAGCATACATAGAGACAGACAGACAGCGGGAAGCGACTTTGTTTTATACTATGTCGTGATCAGCATTGCACCCGTGCGAAGCCGGGGCGGGTCGCTAGTATTTAATATAAATATAAATAGTATATATAATATAAATATAAATAAGTAAATGTATACTGTGCCTTTTTAATTTATTTAAATATATCTCGAAACGGCTGGTTGACACTTCCCGAGACCTGGCGAAGGGCTGGCTTTTACCCTGGCCAGAGGATAAGCATTGCCATACAACTTGGTATTACCGCTAGTCTCTTGGGTACACTACCAGTCGACAGCGATGCGGATGAATTTTCTCGACGCTTTATTTTAGTTTGTGAATATTTTTAGTGAAGTTAGGATATTATTTTGTTATTTTAATTAATTAACAAGGTATAACTTGTTATTTACGTAGGTACATATTATTTTAATTCTGTTTAATTAATATATTTTGTAAAGCAAGGAATAAAGGTATTTAAAAAGTAACGACTAGTCATCAAGAATGCCTTTTCTTAACGTGACTAATAGCTTTCTTTTTTTTTTTTTTTAAATGTTGCACAATCCAGACTTAGGTCTCTAGCCGCCCTAGGCAATGCAAGTCCTGAGGACGCTTTCGCTATTTGTTCCTTTCTAATATTGAAATGCTTAATACTGGCTGACGTGTTTAACGTCTGGACAAAAACAGGGGAGTATAAAAGGAGAACGGAGTAGAAGCCTATGGGACAGCATTTTTTTTTTCACAAGAAAAACCGAATGAATCGACAAATAACACAGAACTCCAACCTAATTATGTAAAACACTATTAATATAAATCTGAATCATTTTTAAGGATCTTGCTAATCCATTGCTTCATAATTATTGTTCGAAAAATTTGTCTGCTCAAGAACGTAAATAACGGAATGAATGTTATCGAACTGTCAAAATGAAAGCCATTGCTACTGATAGTGTGTTACGCAACTACCCCGCTGCTGCCCTTAGATAGTGAGGCGGGGTCGCGGCTGATCACGTAGTAGATGGCGGGACGAGCTGGATAGATTCCGTCAAAACTGGAAGCAGGATACCTACGCGGGCTCGCGAAGATGGAAGAAATGGAAGGAGGACTTTGCCCAGAAGTTGGACAGCGTAAGCTATTAAAAAAAAGTCGACAAATTCAACTTAAATGCAATAATTATCAATGAATTCGTATCGACATACAATCCTTTGATTGAAGCCATAGGCCGGCTTCAATAAAAGGATTGAATGTAAAAAAACGAGATTTTAATTTTATTTTTTTGTGAAAAAAGAAAAAATTATGTGCCATAGGCTTCTACTCCGTTCGAGTTTTACACCTTGGTTCTGTGCAGACGGTAAAAAAGTCCGCCGGTATAGGTTATATTTTATACAAATTATAAAATATACTAACAAAATGCTGGTTCCGGATGACAGCGATGTGGAAGAGAAATACCTACACCAAATTTAAGTCAAACTTAAAGCATTTTGTATTTTAATAAAAAATAAAAAAAACTACCATCTGTCATCTTATTATAACAGAAATCTAATAGGTATACTTTAATACACAATTTTTTTTATTTGGCTTTAGTGATCGTGTGGTCGCAAGCATTAATGCTCTGCATGATCTCTTAGTTTCGATTATCATGTCAAAATATTACCAACTGGATTTTTCAGTAGCGGCTCGGAGTCTGAATTTAGGCCCGAATAAGGCTAATAGGCTCCAGTATTTAATTACTACTAACTGGTGTTATATGGGTGTACTAGTACACCTCTGCCTAAGCATTTGAAGAAATAAGCGTGATGTTAATTAAAGAATTTTTTATTTTTATTTGGACACGCACAGGAAATAAAAACAGTAAAAAAGAGGCATTGAAAACTACCAAAATAAAATGAAAAACAACAAAAAAACACAGCATGTTGCTGGTATTCTGATCCACTGTGATGCCATGGTATTCAGTTGTGGGGCAAAACCACTGATATTTAAAATATAGTTGTCCTTAAAAAACCAGCTTTTCGAGCAATGTACCAGCTAAGCGCCAGAATTTATCTCAGACATTTTTTTAAAGATATTGGTATTCTCACGATGGCATCACAATTCATCTTCGCCAACATCTTACACATTATACAAAATATAGGTAACTACACTAAAAACCGTGATATTCACAATGTTAACCAAACCTGAAATTGCGACAAATAAACTTATGAAAATGAGAAATCATTAAATTGTTTACCCCGCAAATGTTTTTCAGGGCTCTAAACAAAAGATAGTCTGATGGGCCGAAGTCTGGGGAATAAGGTGGGTGAGGTATCGTCTCCCAGCCCAAGTTCTTCAACTCCTGACGACCGGCAGATGTGACGTGAGGTCGAGCGTTACCGTTTAGTAAATATTTCTATATATTTCTTTATATCACCTGTTTTTTTCCCAGTTCAAAATGCACGTTATTTTTGTTTACATTCTACCACACTATACATAAATTATACGCTACACTTCAAAGACAACACATTTTTCTATAAATTGAAACACTACTACACTCACAGTACTTACTATAAATCAACACACACAAATAATATACATCTTGATTTCCCATCACACGGTCTTTTAGTCTTATTCGAACCTTTTACAATAACACTCATGTATCACACGCTTTCTACAACACGATTACTTCATACATATACATACATCACAGGCATAGTGCACGCAAACCATATCAAATCTTCTAGTTACCTTATTGCTTTCCAAATACTATTCTTTAACCGTGACTACAATTCCTTACAATACTTTTTACTGACGTCAAATTCAATGATATAATTAACTTAACAGAAAATCTTGATAAACTATCTGTATCGCATTCACAAGAAACAAACATTGAAAACTGTCATAAATTAATATCACTGCACCCTAATCACTTGCTAATCTTCACGCTAAACATACGCAGCATAAGTTGTAACATGCCAGGGCTTGAAGTTTTACTGGCAAGAATGAAGTTGAAATGTGATATAATTGTTCTGACCGAATGCTGGCTCTCAAGTTCCTCAGTCGTACCAATTCTTGCAGGTTATTCTCATGTCGGGACTAAAATAAACCCCAAACAAAACGATGGAGTAGTAATTTACTATGAGCAAAACCTTAGTTTAACAATAGAGGAACCTCACGTGCAGGAATGTAACTGTCTGGTCGCAAAAATAGACAATCGCATCGCAATACTAAGTTTTTATCGGTCCCCTTCTTTCAAAAATATTGACCAATTTCTTTCATCCCTAGACACACTACTACACACAGTGTCAGCCTATAAACAGGTCGTGGTAATAGGAGATATCAACATAGATATTAATCCTAGCAAAATAAACCTAAACGGGGAACGCTACCTAACTTTAGCGGCTTCTCATGGCCTCTTGCCAGCGCACACTCTGGTAACTCGCTATGAAAGCAATTCTTGTTTAGATCATGCCTTATTAAAGACCAATTATCCTGCTATTACTCTAGTTCCACAAACTACCCTAACGGATCACTACCCTGTTTTACTGTGTTTGACTGCTGGGGAAACGCGTCAATATTCAGTAACAACAATAACTAAAGTTGACTTTACAAACCTTGAAAAAGATCTTTCAAAAATTAACTTTGACCCAATTTATCACATACCAAGCCCAAACTTATCTTTACTTTACTTTACAAATTGTCTTCAACACGCAATTACAAACAATACTAAACATATTACTCTATCTAAACGTTACAAAATCATAAAGCCATGGATGACACAGGGGTTGCTACGATGCACAAGAAATAGGGATAATTTACACTTGAAATCAAAGCTTGCACCAAAAAATTTCATCTTAAAAGTGTCATACTTGCGATACAGAAACTTCTGTAATGCGTTGCTGAGAAAAGTTAGAATGGAGTATGAAAAGAATCAACTTCAAAATGCACAACAAGACAATAAAAAACTATGGAAAGCCATAAAAGAGATCACTAATACATCAAAAGTAACAAATCATCCGAAAGAACTACTAACGTTAGCAACCTCTCCTGAAGATTCATTGAGCGAAGTGAATAGGTACTTTATAAGCGTAGGAAGTTCACTGGCAAACAAAATACATCAGCAAAACACGCATGCTGTAAGCAATATACAAACAAATGCGGACACAGCTACTAGTAGTCCGCATTCGTTTGCTCTCATAGACACATCTGAAGAGGAGGTGGATCGTCTCATCCTCGACTTAAAATCGGACTGTGCCAGTGGTGGAGACAATATTAGTAATAAATTTCTGAAAACTTATAGACACATCATTCTTTCACCTCTTACAAAGATCATAAATGATTGTCTGCAGATCGGAGTGTTCCCTGACGTCCTTAAAAAAGCCGAAGTTTGTCCAATCTATAAGAGTGGGGACAGAAATCGTATCAATAACTATCGACCTATATCTATTTTACCAGCGATATCAAAAATACTAGAAAAAATTATAAATACACGACTAGTTAAATATTTAGAAAAAAATAAAATGCTTTCAGATAACCAATATGGTTTTCGACAAGGAAAATCAACTGAGCAAGCCGTTAATAAACTAATAAATTTTGTAACTTCCAATTTAGATAAAAAGAAAAAATGTCTCACTATCTTTCTAGATCTCGCAAAGGCATTTGATACCATTTCTGTTCCCCTCTTACTGGACAAACTCGAAAGATTGTGAATTAGAGGTACACAGTTGCAACTTTTCACTAGTTACCTGACTGGCCGGTCTCAGTGTGTTCGTGTAGGAAATTATAAAAGTTCTCACCTACAGATTACACACGGTGTACCACAAGGTAGCATATTGGGACCCAGTTTGTTTCTTGTTTATATTAACGACCTTACGAGTCTTGAGCTTACCCATGGTGAAATCATTTCTTTCATGGTGAGTCATCTTCGTTTTTTCTTGATAGCAGCAGATAGTTTGGTAAGCTGGGTTGAATATTTGTCAGCGTTTATAGTTTCATTGTATAATATTTCATAAAACAGCATGCCTAGCGCGTCCCTGAAACAGTAAAGCAGAACTATTAAGCGGTTCTTTTGACTCAGTTTCGGTTGAGTTGGTGGCGTTTCTTCTCGAGGCAGCCAAAAAGCACGACGTGTATCGTTCTCGTGATGAATCCATGGTTCATCTCCAGTAACCAGATCAGACAAAAACTCTTTACATCGGGGTCGATGCAAAAGTGATTGACAATTAGCGACACGGTCTGCACGACTGGCGTCTGTAAGGATGTGCGATACCCACCGAGCCAAAATGTTTCGATACCCAAGCTCATGCAGATGGTACTCCACGGCGTGGTGACTGCAGTTAAGTGCTTCCGCTCATTCACGAGTGGTAGCATCCGGATTCAACTGCAGTTCGCGGCGTAAATCGTCATCATTCACTGCGGGTGGTCGTCCTGAGCGTGGCTGAATTTCAAGGCTCCTGTCTGCTGATTTAAAAGAGGTGTCTTTTACATATCGAGACGAGACCCCACCGTGCCTCGCGTTGGTCCCGGCTGTCATTATGGATCTTTGACAGTCGTCACGGGTAGTCAGAAGCCCGAAAGTCTGACAACCAATCTTACTAAGTGGTATAGTATTACCCAGTAACTGGGTTGTGGTCTGTGGAGGTCAGATAGGCAGTCGCTCCATGTAAAATACTGGTATTCAGCTTCATCCGGTTAGACTAGAAGCCGACCCCGACATAGTTGGGAAAAAGGCTAGCCAGATGATGATAATGTCTGTCTGCATCGCGCACCCATGTCTGTACGTGCTTGTGCGCGTGCCACTGATTTCGAACTGCAATCTAACGTCACCCTTACTCTAGTGCTATTCTATCTATAAAAATCTCACCGTTAGAACTTAGGTGAAGTGAGCGTGAAGTGAGATTCAGTAGACAAATGCTAGAGATTAACACTATTGACTGCTCACTTCACCTATGATTTCTCGGTGAGATTTTTACAGAATCGACCGGCTGTGCGCATTTTTTTTTCATTCCAATATCTTTAACGACTCGGCTTTACTTGGACTTTTGTATCTGCGTCACCCTGCGTTGACCTGGCTTTTCATTTGGACTATCGTAGTGCTACATTTTATTGGGTTTATTTTCGAAGTGGTACGGGTTCTGAACAATTTATCAACCACACCACAGAGTATGTTTACTTTGTAACTGTCCTGTGGAAAGAATCAGAAGACACACGTTTACTCGTGATCTACATACAAAACCGCTATGTTCTTGATCAATACAAACCAAGCGAATAAATCAAGAATGAGCACCATTTGCCGGTAGCCTGTTGAGGTAGTAAATGGGAGGCTGAAACATGATTTTAAGATTTTTCGTCATGAATATTGCAATGTAGTCATAAGCCACTTTTTCGCAGACCTTAAAATTGCTGCGGCTTTGACAAATACCTTTCACATCGATACAATAGACAGTCCCATGCAAGCGATTTTATAAACATAGCTAGAGAGCGACTGAATGTTGCCAATAACTAGGCAGATTATGTCGACGAAAGAGAGCCAATTTCGAAAATATTACTGTTGAGCAGAATAATGTTACCACATTTCCAATATTGACCGCTGAAGAATGACCATTTTGCCTGTACGCACATACCAAATAAACTAGCACGCAGTTATGACAGTGAACATGTACGCAGCAGTCGATAATTTCTTATCCAACAATATAACGGACATCTTAACGACCTGTCAGCATTTACTATGCCATCCAATGATGTCAACTCATACGAGCACACGTAAAGAGTAGACATACCTATATCGTCGAAAATCTACCACTGCTACATATTGATACATCAGGACAATCGTGGAATAGAGTGCATAAGAAACTATTGCTGCTCATGTTTCACGGATCGCAGAACTATGGGCAGTTGTGCCCACATTATGTGCCTAGTTTGGTTTTTAGAGTAAGCTAGGCACCAAGACGATATTAGGAGTCCTGTTCTGTTTCTCGATACAATTATTATCGATGACGATGATGACGATTAAGTGAATAATTATAGGTCATACGATGTAAACAAATAATGTAATAATCAATGTAAGTAATTCATTGTTTAATGTCAAGTAGATAACTAAGTATTATTAATGTAAATCAATGTGGAATGTCACAAGTCATAAAATAAATGATTGTAATAATAAAGAGAGTAATTGTTTAAAATAACTGCTGCATTAATCAGTAAAACTTGCCATTCTTCACCAATATATTTTTTTAACAAAAAATATTTTTTCCTCAAAACTCCTCAGATAGATTTTGATGAGCTTTCGTTTACAGGCTAGTGTTAGCCTAAGGTACATAATGCACTAAGTGTTAATTCTAGGCAGTACTTGGCCCAACTGCCATACATGGATGGTCAATGTCCTTTGCCCCTGAGAAACGCGAAAAGGCGACTTATTGCAATAGAACTGTTTTTTTTTATTCCAATTTCAATTTTGGAATAATAACAAACGGAAATTATTGTGAGTGTGGATTCAAAACCACGTATTTTTCAAAAGATTTATTTTAAAAATAAATATAGAGACCCAAAAATAAGCAGGGTGGCTCGATTCAGGTGTCCGGTAGTATTGATACAAATAAAACAATAAGTGAATAACAGATGATAGAGGTAAGAAAGTGGTGTAGATAAATAATATAAAGCATCGTTACACAATTAAATTAGTAGACATGTGCAGTTTTCTACTGACGAATTGACTAAAACTGACGAATCAAGGAAAGGAAACTGTCGCGTTGACACAACTGCAAAACTGACCTATCCGCGAAACTGACTATTCAACGAAACTGGCGAATTATATAAACTGATGAGTGAGGGAAACTGAGCAGTGGTACGTGAACTCGAAATACAGTGGGAAAAGAGCAAAAATGCCCTGTTATTTTCTGAGAATGTAGTAAATAGCTAGGGGCCTAGGACGCCGCTACGGAGTATATAAAATGATAATAGGTAACACGGGCTGGTGTCCGCAACTCCACGCCAATGCGCGTATTTTGATAATAATAAAGGTTTATCTGTTCTACGTTATAAAGCACGGTTAGAAAATCTATTGACATCAATAATTAATAATGAAATACATTACATACAAAATAAGTGTTTTTTTTTCTTTTATCTTTGGTCGGATATCATCAAAAATAACTTCTACCGCTCTGGATGGAGTGGGCCACGCCCATGTGGTCATGCTTTTACTGACTAAAACCCACCCGTGTTCCATCAGTTGCCTGTGCCAGGGGCCATAGTAACTATTTCGAATAACCCGCGACCCTGGCGAAACAAAATAGGCTCGTGTTGTATTTATTTATTCCCTCGTAAGTGTGTTTATAAAAATGTCGCTTGATACTCACTCATGTGCATTTGTCATTGCACTCAAGGGAGGATTGCAGCCCGAATCAGCCCAAGCGAGGGCACAAAGCGGCTGAAAGTTTCCACACGAAACTGCTTCTGCTTCCATCAAAATGTACTATTGTCTTTCATCTTACATATACCGTTGTTCGAGTCGGTGAATAGTAGGCCTTGGCCTAGCCTTCTCCTTAATTGGGATATAACTTGACCGTCAATATTATTGTCAACTTGGAGGATAAAGCGTCTACGAGTAAATACAGCTGTTAGCAAGATGCCGCTCAGTCCGGTTGCACTGTAACCGGACTCAGCGGCATCTCTAATGGAACTACTACAGACCAATAGTAAGACCAATATCGAACAATATCGTCAGCATACTGAAGTATTTTACATATAGGCAAAAAGGAACATCAAAGGTACAAAAATATTAAATATACGGGACTAATTACGAATCCTTGGGATAGACCCCTCCAAACTCACCACGGTTCATAGATTTCGACGGCAATCCTGAATTGAACACTACGATGTGAAAACATACAGGAAATGATATGACGAATCCTAGCCGAGGTCCTCAGCTCTTGCATTTTTTGTCTGAGAACTGAAATGTCCAAGAAAATGGCTACCACAAACTCATTTCTACTAAGGGCTAACTGCTGTACCCACTCCTTTTCTCAAGCCGAATTGTGTCGCTGGGAGCATTTACATATTTTATAGGGATAACGTGTATAAAAACAAACTAGAAACTTCCATAGACTTGATTGATCGTCCAGACAATATTGATGGGTCTTATAATAATAATAATAAATTTTTATTTCAGAATTCGACTTCCATATATTTGTCAACATTTGTATAACAATGTTCTTAGCCTAGTGTTAGTAAAAGTAAATTAAAATTAATTAAAATTGTCAGGCGCTTGGCCTCATGTGCAGCCTTATCCAATGCGCCATTAGTGCAGAGTCCCACCGGCCAGGGCGCACGGTCAGGACGGCGCTGGGGCTGCCTCGTACCTGCGCCAACATCGAAGCACAGCGCTTACGCATGATTGCTTGAAAGCCGTCTCCGCGAACATACCACTCGCGCTACAGAACGCAGCAGCCCCATCAGCACCCTGAACGCATTATTATATTGCACACGCAGGGCGTCGTATGTCCTCCGCGTATATTTCGCCCACAAACTGCACGTGTAGAAGGTCCGGCAGAAAAACCTAAATAGTGTGAACTTCACTTGGTCAGTACACCGTGCGAATCTGGGAGCCAACATATTGCAGCGAACAGACAAAGACCCTGCGTTCCCTCTCCACGTCAATATCATCTATAAGGTCTTCGGTGACCCAGTGGCCTAGATACTTGAACTCCGTGACTTGGTTTAATGGAGTAGGTCCCATAGAGTGAGATGGGTGGTAATTCTAGGTGACCTCTTTTTTACGTGCTTTATACACCATAAACTCACTTTTCTTTACATTATTTCTGATACCATGGGCCTCCGAATACCTTTCACAAAAATGGAGTAGCTTGGGCAACGCACCAATTGAAGGGCTGAGAGCACCATGTCATCCGCGTAGCTTATGTTGTTAACGCAAATTCCGTCTATATGACACCCGATGCCAGTGCCGCTCAGCTCTCCAATCAGGCGGTCCATGTATAGGTTAAACAATCTCGGTGAGGTCAACCCCCCCTGCCGCACCCCACACTCCAACTTGTACTCATCCGATTTACTAGCCGCCCACCTTACAGTATTTTTCTGATTTTTATACCAACACTCAAATATTGAAACAAGTTCAGGGGGCAAAGTAGTGTCTCGACGCATTTTTGTCCAGTAGGAGTATGATACGTGTATATGAGATCAAGTCAAATGCCCTGGACAGGACCAGGAAACACGCGTAGGTACACTGGTGTTTTACGCGCGGTATATTATTGTACAGTCTGCTTGAGGCACAAAATATCACTTTCCGTACATAGACCAGTACGGAAGCCGAACTGACCATCGTGCAATTTAATATGTTTTGATAAATGGCCGTCAAACAGACTGTCCATTACCCTTCGCTATAACCGTGGCTAAAGATATAGGCCTATAGTTAGACCTGTCGGAGATATCTCCGGTCTTGTTTTTTACAATGGGAACAACAATGGTAGACATGAGATCGTCAGGCAGGTAGGAGTGGCTAACACACAGATTAAGTTACAAAGCTAGAACTCTAGGCAAGTGTACTCCAGCATACCACAGGTGCTCAATGCTGAGACTATCATGACCTGGGGATTTTCCTCTTTTCATAGATTTGATAACTAGGTACATCAACATCCTTTGCAGTGAACCTTACGTTTATATCCCCAGGAATAGCCCCAACATCAGACACTGACATCATATTAGACTGCGCGGGCCTCATAAATGGCTCCACTCTGAAATGCTGCTGAAACAATCTCGCGATGTCATCTGGCTCGTGTTCACCGTCGACGCTCACGGGCCGGTTCGGCTTTATATTCAACTTATGAACTTCAGCGAGTCGCAGACGACTAAAGTCGCCGCGTGTGTACTTAGCATAAATACAAAAGAGCATGGAATTAGTATGTACTTAAAAGACGTAGGTATGTATATACCATAGACATATATATATACAGACGCCAGCACATCAAGCTACCCGAAACTGTCAAATTTTCCTAATCAATTTTGAACCTAATAGCAAATGATAAATAAATGATAAATGATTTATTTTCTGTAAGTAGGTTTGTACAAACACTTTTACATGTCAATCATATTTTTTTAAACTAGATGAGGTCGGCGTTTCCTATCTGACTACTCTGAGAAGAAAGGCCGAAACAAACTCAGAGGTCACAGTCTCTTTTAAAGTCCAGACATAATCTTGGTCAGATCATGTGAAGACCATGTAGATTGGTGTCTGAAATGGTCTTTTGAGTAAAGAACCACACAGATTGAGCGGACCTGTCCAGTCAGTGCACGCATTTGTCAAAAATCGTGCAGCTCAACTCAGAACTTGAGGAGCCGTACGATTCGACGAACAATACCAATGAAAGGACATTTGGGTAGGCCGCATAAATTACTCAAACTGCCAGATCATGATTAAAACTAACTAAGAAGGAAAACAGAAAAAAGAAATGACCCACATAGTCTTCACACTCACAATAATAATAATAATAAAAAATAAGATACTTTACAAAGTAAATATCCATGTCATTGTTTATATAAAATTCATCAATGTCAATGTGTACATAAAAATCCGGACATAATCTTTGATCTTTGAGGACTATGTAGATTTGTGTCTGAAGTGGTCTTTTGAGGAAAGAACCACACAGATTGAGTGGACCTGTGCAGTCAGTGCACGCATTCGTCAGTAACCGTGCAGCTCAACTCAGAACTTAAGGAGCTCAACGATTCGACGAGTAATACCAAGGACAGGACATTTGTGTAGACCGCATAGACCGCTCAAAGTGCCAGACCATGATTAAAACGGAAACCCACATAGTCATCACATTCACAATAATTAAAATAATATAAGACTTCAAACAGTAAATGTTCATGTCATTCTGTATATAAATAGATATTTAGAAAGAGAAAAAACAAAAGTGTAAGTCAGCAAAAAATAAAAAAATAAACAACATTCACTGTCTAGACCTATTGGAGCAGCTCAATCCCAAGCTTTTTTGTCCTCAATATAGTCTTTTACAGTATAATAGGCTTTCTGGCATAGTTTTAACTTTATAAAAGATTTGAATTTATTAATGCTTAGTTCTTGAATGTGGCTAGGAAGTTTATTATAAAAACGTATACATTGGCATCTAAACGAGCCACCTATTTTCTTGAGCCTTGTTGTAGGAACAACAAATTTGTGTTTGTTCCTAGTATTTATGTTATGGATATCACTGTATTTTTTAAACAGATTAATATTTTTATGTGCATACAAAAGATTATCATAAATGTACTGAGAAGGCACAGTCATTATATTAATCTCTTTAAACTTGTCTCTGAGGGAGTGTCTAGGACTTAATTTATAAATAGAACGAATTGCCCTTTTTTGTAAAATAAAAATTGTCTGAATATCGGCGGCATTTCCCCACAGCAGAATACCGTATGACATCACACTATGAAAATAACTAAAGTAAACTAAACGGGCTGTCTCTAAATCAGTTAAATCACGAATTTTCCTAACGGCGTATGCTGCAGAGCTAAGCTTTCTTGACAATTTATCTATATGGGGGCCCCATTGAAGCTTGGCATCTAAAGTTATGCCTAAGAATACTGTGGAATTTTCGGGTTTTAACTCTTCACCCTTTATGAGAACACTAGTTTCTACTTGTCTAACATTTGGTATCGTAAACTTAATACATTTCGTTTTTTTTTCGTTAAGAAGTAGATTATTAACATTAAACCAGTTAACTACTTTTGCGAGGGCACTATTTATATTGTCAGTAACCAGCTGCTGACGTTTGAGTTTAAATAAAAGTGAAGTGTCATCTGCAAACAACACTATATCATGTTCATCCTTTATGAGGTAAGGCAAGTCATTGATATAAATAATAAATAAAAATGGTCCAAGTATTGAGCCCTGTGGGACCCCCATTCTTACTACAGATCCGGGTGACCTTTTCCCGTTAACATCAACTCTCTGAATCCTATCACTTAAGTAAGAAGTGAGAAGATCCAGAGAGGCGTTCCGGATTCCGTAGTGGTGAAGTTTCCTGATTAAGGTTTCATGAAGAACACAATCGAATGCCTTTGACAAATCACAAAAAATGCCCAAAGCATCGCATTTGTCCTCCCATGCATTATAAATATGTCCTAAAAGTTCAACTCCGGCATCGGTAGTTGAACGACCCCTTGTAAAACCGAACTGTTTATTATTCAGTAATTTATTGTTATTGAAAAATCTTTGCAATTGATTTAAAATAAGTTTTTCATAAATTTTACTAAAGGTGGGTAGTACGGAAATAGGTCTATAATTAGTAGGGTCTGATGTACTACCCGATTTAAACAACGGTATTATTTTACTGTGTTTCATAAGATCAGGAAACTCACCACATTCAATACAATTATTAAATATATCAGCTAAAGTAGGTGCTACAATGTTTATAATTGTCTTAGCAACATCCACAGAATTGCCCCATAGATCTGCAGTCTTTTTAACATTTAACATGTGAAAAGTTTTAATTATATCTGTACAAGTGACAAATTCGAAGTGAAATTCCGAATCACAAACTGGAACGTTTTCCTTAAGTAAAGACTCTGCAGCAGTGGGTGATGAGCTTAGAGATTTAGTAGTTACCACGGGAATCTCTGTAAAGAAATTTTCAAAGGCCGCGGCGACCTGGGAATCTGATCTAATTACATTGTCATCAATAGCAAGGCTGTAGTCACTACTTCGGTTGCATGACCTTCCTGTTTCGCTATTAATGACATTCCAAGTCATTTTAATAATGTTATTACTATTTTTAATTTTTGAACTCAAATAACGTGACTTGGCCATACTACAGACTGTTTTAAATATTTTAGAATAATTTTTAACATATAAATTAAATTCAGCAGTGTTTATACAAATTCGTTCATCATATAATTCATAAAGTCTTTTTCTACTTTTATGTATACCAATGGTGGCCCAGTCACTGAAGGAAGCGTTACTATTGACTGATAATGTCTTTGGAATGAATGTTTTATCAAATTGTGTGCAATATATATTAAAAAAATCATTATATGCATAACGATAAAGTTGAAAATCTATTAAAGAAATTTGACAGATTGTAGTAGCTTGATGCGCTAGCGTCTGTACAATGCTACAAGATTCATGTATGGCCAAAATCAGAACTCACACCACCTTAATTTCTGTGCAAATTTTACCAATATTTACCAAAACACCCATTGACATTGACAGAAATTACTGAATAAATTGTATCAAGTTGGCACAAAAGTATTGAGACACTTGGTTTACGGTTTATATTTTATATTATTATTACTAGGTATTAGTCAATGGTGTAATCACAATTAGCATTTAAGTCTTCTTACCAACGATCCGGCAAAGTTTGGATGCCTTTCGCCCAGAACTGGAAAAAGTTGATCAACACTGCCTCTACACCAGAGAGAACATTAAATTGATTAGGTACCCCGCAAATGTTGCGTCAGGGCTCCGAACAAATTATAGTCTGATGGGGTGAGTTCTGGGGGAATAAGGTGGGTGGGATATCGTCTCCCAGCCCAATTTCTCCAACTGTTGGCGAACGGCAGATGTGACGTGAGATCGAGCGTTATCGTGCACTAAAACTACATTGATTCGTCTTTGTCGTTTTTTCTTGATAGCAGCAGATAGTTTGGTGAGCTGGGTTGAATATTGGTCAGCGCTTATAGTTTCATTGTGTAATAGTTCATAAAACAGCATGCCTTGCGCTTCCCAGAACTTTCAAGCGGTTCTTTTGACTCAGCTTCGGTTGAGTTAGTGGCGTTTCTTCTCGATGCAGTCAAAAAGCACGACGTGTATCGTTCTCGTAATGTATCCATGGTTCATCTCCAATAACCAAATCAGACAAAAACTCTTCACGTCGGAGTCGCAGCAAAAGTAATTGACAGATAGCGACACGGACTGCACGACTGGCGATACCCAAGCTCATGCAGATGGTATTCCACGGCGTGGTGACTGCAGTTAAGTGCTTCCGCTAATTCACGAGTGGTAGCATCCGGATTCGTCTGAAGTTCACGGGTAAATCGGCATCATTCACTACGGGTGGTCGTCCTGAGCGTGGCTGAGTTTCAAGGCTCCAGTCTCCTGATTTAAAACGGTTAAACCATCGGGACTCCGTCGCATGGCTTGTACTTCCAACGCCCAATGCAGTGTTGATATTGTCAGCCGCAGCCCGCGCACTGTGGCCTAACAAGTACTTGTATAAGTTCAGTGTTCGAACTTGTCGCTCGTCCATTTTTCTTCAAACTGACTAAACCGATCGCGAGGGCGGCTTTATACAACGTGTAACGTTAAATGCGCAAAACCTCAGACACCTCAACTGATTTTTAATTAAATTGACCTATTTCAGAGAGAAAATAAGTCATTCAAAAAATTGTAAAGGTTTTATGTGCTGTTTTAGTTTTACTGGCCATTCTGATCGTTTCTTGCGTCTGCGACGACGCTTTACCGAGGGAGGAGTCGTCACCGGGCCGCTGCGCCGCGCTGACATTGGGTTGCTTGACTAATAATAAATAGACACGGCAACGATTTTAATGAAGTTTTTTTTGAAAAATGTGACGTATATTAAAAAGTGGTTCAATTAATTCTGCTCGTTATTCTGATCAAACTATTTTCAGGTTTTGCGCATTTAACGTTACACGTTGTATACCCCCTCATCACAAGTACCTAGAATGTTCTACTACATTCTAGAATATTATCGAAAATAATTAACTTGAAAAAGGAAATGTAGAGAGTTTTGTAGTGTCTCATTACATTTGTGCCAACCCAATATTATTATTTTTCGAAATACATTGAAAAAAAAATACATTTGGCAACATTACTAACATTAGCATCAGTGTATTCTTTCCACCTTATGTTTTAAACCTGTGTATAAATATTAGACCATTTAACTTAGAAATGGTTTAAGATGTTATAATAAACTACAGTAAAATGTTATTCCTATTCCACACACAATTTTGTCGATTTAAGTATGATATACATATTTTGACTGTGGCAATGTAAGTACGTCATTATTTTGACAGCTGTCTTTTCAATGTTTACAGAGTAGGTGCGTTTTATAAAAATAGACACCCGCCGTCATTTTCATTTCATCGGCTGCACCGTAGACGGGCAGCACGTGTTTTGTGTATTAGAAAATCATGTAATCATAATATCAAACGTATTTCTTGGTAATTCTTAGTCGCGCTGTACGGTAGTGTGTTGTGAACGTCAATAATATTAATGAGGTCGGTAGATTTCACTCCGTGGTTATCATTATCATAGATAACTTTATCAATTTTTTGTAAGCCGTGTCCATGCTACAATACAGTTCAGTGCCAGTGCACAGAGTACTTATATATTTATGAAAGTTCAGTGTTTACAAGTTTACCAATCGGCTCTGCTTGATTAAGAGATTATCTAGTTATTGAAATATTTACGTAAGTATGCGAAGCTTATTTATTTATTGAAGCTCGAGGTTTTTGTTTGCGAAATTTTAGTTATAGATAAAAGGCGAGCTCGATGAGCATTTCTCAGAAACGTGTCTTATTCCTTTATTGTACAGACGCCAGCACATCAAGCTACCCGAAACTGTCAGATTTTCCCAATCAACTTTGAACCTTATCCTTTAGCGGTAAAGTTGAAAATCTATTAAAGAAATCTGACAGATTGTAGTAGCTTGATGTGCTGGCGTCTGTACATTAGAAACAAACAACCTTGTGTTGAAATGATAAACATCAAGTTACACACATCACAGTCAATCCTCCGATCAAGTTCATATTAAAACTGAATTGATTCTTTTAAGAACCATTATTAGTGTTAAGTACATAAGTTCAAAATTCAACAGCTTGACTGGTACGGCACATAATACAGCTACAAGTGTGTGACTAACAAAAACTACAGAAAAAAAATAACATGGTACCTAGTCAAGTAACTACTAACGTAATTTGGTTTCTTCTAATGAGCAGTATACCTTCCATTAGTAAAACATTGAAAAACTTTAGTTTTTCTTACAGCTCCTAAATGTTGCCTTCAAAGATGCAAGTCAACAAGAAGTTGCTACCAATAAAGGGGCATTTCTTCTTCTTCAATGCTGGTAAGTACAAATCTTATCTATACATATAATAACATATCTAATTAGGAGACATGATAGTGGTCATTATTATGTTTGGTCTCTTTGTAAAAAAGTATAAATTTAAAGAAGGTTCTTTATTTGGCAGTTTTTATGTATGTGAACCAGATTTGCTTAGATTTCTGGGTTAATTGATGTAATACTTTTCGGTTTCGGTAGATAAATAATAATTAATTAAATAGGTCACTCAATAGAATCATTAATTTTGGTTGATTCATTTTTTAATCAGTTACAATCTTGAGAATATCTGTGTGGATTTTCCCATAATCAGCCATATTATAGCAGCTTATATTAATATCTTCAAGATTTCATTGTATTGTATAGTACCAGGCTATAAAATGGCACATCGAGCTTGTTGTAGAACCTTGTCTCAATCAGTTATTCCTATGTGATAGTATCTATCTTGTATAGGTCTTGTTAGGTACTGAAATAAAATTAAATTATTTATTCTCTAAATAGGATATTCAGAATCACTTTTACATGTGGTATTAACCCTTTACCGCATAGGAAACCATATATGGTTTGACATGTTTACAGTTTATTCACTCTAAAAGAAAAAATGACCCACATAGTCCTCACATTCACAATAATTAAAGTAAAATAATGCTTTACAAAGTAAAAATTCATGTCATTTTGTATAAAATGCTGTATAATGATTATTGTGCATAGTACTTAAAATGTCAACTGTCACTGAACATATTAAAATGTCAACTGTCACTGAACATACTTAATACTGGATCTCCGTAATTGTTTGGCATTAACAATGGCCTGTCCATATCTGCATTTGCGTGTCTGTGGTTGGCTGGTGAAAAGTCTAGAAAGTCAGGATCTGGAAATGTACAGACACCAGCACATCAAGCTATCCGAAACTGTCAAATTTTCCCAATCAACCTTGAACCTAATGCTATAGCAATAAAGTTGAAAATCTATTAAAGAAATCTGACAGATTGTAGTAGCTTGATGTGCTGGCGTCTGTACACAAATGTAGTATGGTAACCTGTTTTACATATCAAGAATCATCATCAGTGGTCGGAGTAGGTAGAGCTGTTTTTGCTACTTGCGACATGCAGACATAACATGGATATGCCAAGTATTTCCGAAAATCCCGGGAATTCTCGGAATTAAAAAAAACAACTATTAAGTAGTTTCTTTTGTCAGTGCTTAATTGGAATGTTATATTTAAATGGATAATCCACTTTTATTAGTTTACTATAGTAAATTGAAGACATGGAGTATAAATAAAATGCGATGATCGAGTTAGATATATAATTTAATTTTCAAAACCCATATTAACTCGCTTAAATCAATCAACAATTTCAAAATCCCGGTATTTCAGAGGCATATCCATGTTAACATCAATGTTTGCGGTCATTCACCCCAAACAGCTCTACCTACTCTCACCACTGATCATCATATAGACCCATGACTGAAGATACTGCAATACTGCTAAGCGAGGGCCTCCCCAAAGTCCTGTATGAAATCCATCACGCAAGATTATGCCTTCCCTTTTCTCTTCTAACCCTGGAGTACTATTATGTAACTTCTTTGATCCGTTTAGTCCTTTAGACCATTTATGTTGTCTACAACAGCACCATTTAAACTAATATAATATATATATTTTTTTAAGAATAAAATTGGGTTTATTATAAAATTTCTACATCTGCTAACTTGATAACATTCTATTAAGTTTTTACCAAAACTTTACAATTATCACTTTTATTTGCCTACAAAATCACTTGCCTGTATTTTTATAATAAAAAGAAACCAGTATTTTAGGCTAAAAATATAAAACAAGAGCATCAATGCTATTTTTGTATTCTAAAACAGCAATCGTACAAAAGGCATTATTTAATTATATTTTGTTTACACCATCTGTCCTCAGATTGAGAGTTGGGTTACTGTGTTATCAAAGTACTCATATTTTATATAACAACAATATAATGGAGCATGTTCATACATTCTGTACACACACAACATTTAGATACATCCCACATCCAATGGAAATGCTATTAAAATAGGTACCTACTTAATTAGGTTTATATCATTTATTCTCATAAAAAACAAAAACGCCACTTACATGAGAACAGACAAGAAACATTCAGTAAACTTATTTTAGGTAACCGTCACCAAAATATAGTAATAATGTATAGTATTTATAATTATATATTATTCTATGCTCATTCAGCTAAAATACATAAAGTTCAATTAGCTTTAAGTGAATTAGTAATAGGTCCTATTAATGTAACTTTTACTTATCTGCAAAATAAATTATAAATTTGATTGAGTATACACGCATACATTTCGCTGGTATTACTAACGTGTCGCATTCTTCCTATACATTCTTATCAGTTATTTTTTTAAAGTAAATTCATTTCACCAGTCACGTCATCTATGTCTCATTAATACGGAACAATCTTATTAACATTAACTGGGGACAGATCCCGACGCTAATGGGAATTAATGATGTGCGGAATCGATTATCAAGAATCGATTTATCGATTTTTCAACTCATCGGTTGCTATTGATTATGATTTTATAATCAAAAATTATCGATTATTTAGTATAATATAGTGCCACAGCACTGCTCATGTACACCAGCCAACTCAGTTCCCTCCGAGATCATTTTTTTCTAAAAGTCGTATGATGACTTATTTGAGAAGGAACCGGCTTCTCCCAAAACATTTTGACTGTATAATACTTTTCAATGCTAATTAGAAACTAAATTAGAAACTTTAATAATTGGTTTATTAAAATACATTCTGTTATTATTTGGTTCTCATTATCTACATAGACACTTTTATATTATGTATTATAAGCTTAAACAATAAATAACCTTTTTGGATAAAAATTTGGAAAGGTTCTTTAATAATCGACCATAATCGATTAATTAATCGATTGGTACAATAATCGAATCGGCACATCAGTACTGGCAATGTATCTAATAATGTTAAAAAAGAAGTCCAAGTAATCTTCGACCAGTTCAGACTACCAGACCAAACAGAAATTCTTATTTATCATCCCTATTTATAAAATTGTAAGTTCTTAAGGCTCACCCAAGTGCTTGAGCTTTGGATCTTCAGGTTCATAAGTATCATGATGGTTGCATCATGATATCCAATACAAGCATTGACTTGTATGAACTAATTCCGTCATCCATTCGCTGACATGCAAAGTTCCTATCTTGGGTGGGCAATTTGCTTTTTACCATTAACGAAACATGTATTTTATTTGTTTCCAGGTACAGCACCACTAGTACCATACTTGTCGACTTATGCGCGTCAATTAGGATTCTCATCTGCCACAGTAGGATTAATTTACACAATACTGCCAATATGTGGTCTTATCGCTAAACCTCTATTTGGTGTAATTGCCGACAGGTATAATTTTGTTTTATCAACATTTTAATTCTTTATATTGAGTATAATCACACAATCTTCTTATCCTAATCTCTGTATTATATGGCATCTTAAATTATAGTTGACTAGTTAGATTGTTTCTAAGTTGGCATATCATATATAAAATACATAGATACGCCTTTTCAATGCTCTTTCATAGATTAGTATCTGAAAGCGTTAACACGTTATAGACACCACTCAGATACAGATCGATACATTTCATAGCTTACAAAGTATACAACGTGTAACGTTAAATGCGCAAAACCTCAGACACCCCAACTGATTTTTAATTCAATTGACCTATTTCAGAGAGAAAATAAATAAGTCATTAAAAAAATTGTAAAGGTTTTATGTGCTGTTTTAGTTTTACTGGACATTCTGATCGTTTCTTGCGTCTGCGACGACGCTTTACCGAGGGAGGAGTCGTCACCGGGCCGCTGCGCCGCGCTGGCATGGGCTTGCTTGACCTATTAATAAATAGACACGGCAACGTTTTTAATGAAGATATTTTGAAAAATGTGACCTGCATTAAAAAGTGGTTCAACTAATTCTGCTCGTCATTCTGATCAAACTATTTTCAGGTTTTGCGCATTTAAAGTTACACGTTGTATATAGGTATTAGCAGTGACAACAATGTGTAGTGGGGCAATGTCAGCTCGGCGTCTACGCATTTGCAAATCTCAATGCATTTTCAGCAACCCCGCAGCTACGTCACTGTGTACCTAAGTAAAATTTGTACACAGATTAATCCGCGGAGATATTGCACAGCTATAATAATGATGCTATCGATTGTAATAACCTAATTGGTATTTCCTACTGTGGGTTACAAACTAGACACATTTGTAGCGTCAAATTCAATTGATCGCTTGAAAACTATTAAGAGCAATAATATTAAAAGTTTTTACGTTATGTACCAACCTACACAAGTGTTGGTATTATATAGTGGCATTATTTTCCTCAAACTAGGGGTCACTAAGACTTTTATTTTTCATTTGACAGCATGAAACCTGATTGAAATCCTTTTTTCTATGTGACTGACACCAACTGACGTTAACTGTACACCTGTGCTAGTAGCATTTTTACAATGCAATATTCGCAGATAATTTCATATGGGTTTTCACAAATAAACTTAAATAATAGGTATATAGCTTGCTGCTCTGCCTGCCCTACATAAATTGTTACCTATAACGTTATAGACTAGAAAGAAATATAGTGGTAAAGGTTTTTTTAATCTTTGCAGATTTAAGAAGCAAAAACTAATATTTATACTGTTTCAAATAATAACAATACTCAGCTTTGGAGCAATATATTTGATACCAGAAAATAGAAATTGGACGGTTGAATTGGACTGCAATGATGGGGTGGCTATGCTGCAGAGTTGTTACAAAACTAAGGATTCAGTCGACACATGTAAAGTAAATTCGCTGAGTAACCTAAGCCCCAATGCAACTGCAATTTGTCAAGTAAGTACATAGCTATTCATGCTACCTATTCCAGTTGTCCGGAGTCAGGACTTACCAAGATATCATTTTCAAGGATACATAAATGTAACAAAAACTATGGAATTGTTAATACATGCATAATATTGTTTTATCTATTTTGTGCTGTAATCTGAATGCAAATAATGACTAAACACCAGAACCAATTATAAGTGGCAATGTGCCAAACTGGTAGGTATATGTCAAAAAGAGTTATAGGTTTCACTCTCATCAAATAAGGCAGCACAGACGTCAAGGTCGAATTCTTAAATCATCATTTCAAAAGCTTCTTTTTGTTCCAACATAATTATTTTTAATCCTACTAATATTATAAACGCGAAAGTTTGTAAGGATGGATGGATGTTTTTTACACTTTCACACAAAAACTACTAAACGGATTTTGATGAAACTACAGTAATACTTATACATCAGAATAACACATAGGATACTTTTTATCCCGATATTCCCACGGGATCGACACTAATGCGGGTGAAACCGCGGGGGGGGGGGGGGGTTGCTAGTACCTAATAAATAATTATAATCTTAAATGGTTTACAGATGAACTGTAACATGGCGTCGCCTAAAATGTGGCAGACGGTTTGCGAGCACTGGCACATTCCACAGTATTGCTACAGCAACACTGACAACATACAATATTCCTCCACAGTCAGTAAAGTTACTTTAAACGATAGTTGTGCCTACATTGCAGCCAACAATGTGACCCTGGATGGTGAGATACAACTCTGTTTTTTTTTATTTTTTATATTTGTATGTATCATTTTAACTATGGTTATGATTATGCATTAACTATTATTATTTATCGCTTTGTTTTATGACGATGTTTTACCTTTCTGGGTAACGATGGATTTACCTGTTTTAACAAAAAATATTATGTTATACTTAATGGGCTATGCAAATGTTGTGAAGGACTCGTCACTAAATAGTAACGGCCGCACTAGTCGATCGAAGGTCCGTCCCTGGATGGTTGACCATCCTAACATATCCAGACCCCTCTGGAGTTATGTTAAGTTGTTGGTCCCGGCTGTCATTCATAGATCTTTGACAGTCGTTACCAGTAGTCAGAACCCGAAAGTTTCAACCAGTCTAACCAAGGGCTATCGTTGTTACAGTAACTGGGTTGTGGAGGTCAGGTAGGCAGTCGCTCCATGTAAAATACTGGTATTCAGCTGCATCCGGTTAGACTTGAAGCCGACTTCAACATAGTTGGAAAAAGGCTAGGCAGTTTGATTGGGCTATGGCTATGCGAATGTTTACCTTAAATAAGGAACATTTATGTGTGACACAATGTATCTATTGTTGCATTATGCGAATTTCTCTAAACTTTAATTGAAGGGCGCAGGCGTTCGGCGGATTTCTGGCGTCAATTTACCCATGATGTTTTATAACATTGTTTGATTCTCATATTTTTATTGTTTCAGGGCATATATTCAGTCCTCATTGCCGCCTCGGTGCCGGATATGTAGATGTCAATGAACCCTGCTCTTTTAAATGTAACAACACCAAGCTCTCTACTGCCATAGGAAATGAAAAAGTTAACATGACATGCATAGATAAAAATGTAAACTACAAACTTTGTACTGGCAACATAGCGCAGCTTACAGAACTGACTAAAGAACCAGTAAATAGTAATTGCGAGGTAAATAGCTTTAAAATTATTATACCTTGTGGATATCATAATATACTGGATATTTTTTTTTACAGTCTACAAAGTTTCGCAGGGTGTTCTACCCATGAATGTGAACAACTTTCACTATGGAACCAACTCGGAAATCACGAAAAATAAAACAGCTATTTAATACAAAAGTTCAATAAGTACCTACTTGACCGAAATGTATGAAACAGCTGGTTTTCGTGATCTCAGAGTTGGTCCCATAGTGAAAGTTGTTCATACTCATGGGTAGAACAGCCTGTAAAAATTTAGAGACGGTAAGAAAAAATCATGCACTATTATCTTGTATAACAATCTTAATAAGTTAGTTGGTTGTTACTTTGAGTCACGGCTGCTCTAAAACAATGTACAGAACCTTATCAGAATCTATAGAAATATCTCATTCAAGTATTTATGACGTTGTTGCCTTGGAAGGTGGGTAGGCCTCTGGTGTGGGACGCACCCTTGTCGATACCCTTGCACCATCTCAAGTTCCAAGCACGGCGGGCTGTGCTGGCGCCACTGCTGCGACTGCTGAGACCCTCAAGCTGCGCAAATACTGTAACCTTATGGGTAACTACAGCTTTGAGCCGTTTGGGGACGAAACGCTCGGGTCATGGGGCCCGAGAGCGCGTCTCCTTTTTAAAGAAATTTGTCGCCGGCCCTCTGGTCACGTGGAGTGTCGATCAGACACTTCACGTGACCAGATGGGTTGTTCTTTGGCCAATGAATTAGCATTGCCATTCAACGTGGCAATGCTGCCAGTCTTCTGGGCACGTTTCCGGATGACAGCGATGCGGACGAGTACTTCGACGCCTAAATATCCTTTTGTTTTTTTATTTATTTATATAGTTAGTCTTTTAATTTAGTTCCTAGTGTAAATAATTAGTTAAGAGAGTATTTATGATATTATGTCGATGATCATAATTACATATCGGCACAAAGTGAGACGAAGATGAAAATATGTTTTACAATCCATCCTTACATGACTGTGTAGGCACCATTCAATATTTTCCCATACAGTCGATTTTAGCACTATTCAATTCGAAAAAATGTTGGCGTGGCCGACGCGAACTTGAACTCGACATTCCTTGTTAATTTTTTAAACAGATTTCGAACATGCTATTAAATATATAACAAGTAATGTCCAAACATTTTTTAAAGAAATAAGTAGCCGGTTCCGTTACTTATTGCAAATTCCAATATTACGTATTATGCCTTCAATACAACAATTATTACGTTACATTGTAAGGAAGAATGTTGACCTCCGTTTAGCGTGAATATTATAGTTGTACTAATTAATCTTACATGTTTTAGGCGTCGTGCGATCTCGACGTGAAAACGCCTTGGCGGCTTATGGAAATATGTGAATGGTGGAAAGCCGACTCGGCCAGTTACTGCCAAGCGAAGACTAAGCAGGGTGATGAGTTCCCTAAAAACCTGTCTTTCACAGGAGTGGTACTACTTTCGACCACGATAGCAGAACATGAATGCGTATATATGCGACTTCATCATATCGAATTACCTGATGATAATGGAGGTGGTAAGAAACTAAATTTATTAGAAGATTCGGCACTCACTAGTCATTTTTAATTATTTTGATTTAGAAGTTGTCCAGATAAGGCGTTTTACACGGAGTTAGTGCGTCCCGACATCAACCGTCGACCAGACATGACGTCTAGTCGGAGGGTCTTCCCTTTTCTATGAAGGATGAGTGACTACACAGGGTGTAAAGTTCGCTCATACTCCTTCCTCATACCTCTATAGGGTGACTGGTAATTAGTGACCGATACTTAATCACATTTAGATATACACACAGATAGATTCTACTCATCATTACAAACAACTTTTACCATCGGACCAAATCCGAAATAGCGAAAAAAAAATCAGCTGTTCCCTACATTTATGTTCGTACGATTCGTGAAAATGTAGGGAACAGCTGATTTTTTTTTCGTCATTTCACTTTTTGTCCCATTATAAAACTTGTTTATTGTCATGAGTAGAGTCATGTGTTTAAGTATCGGTCACTAATTACCAGTCACCCTATATACTTACAAAGACGAATTGTCATGACAATTTCATTAAGTTAGTTTAAACTGAACACGATCATAAGCAGTGGTGGCCCGGTGGCAACAACGGAGACTTACGAGGTGTAACCCACACTGGGCGCGCGTGGTGGATTACGGTCCACTCCCACAAACAGACAGGAGGCCGGTGTCCCAACAGGGACAATATTATAGGTCGATTATGTAAACTAAACCGTCGTTTAGGGTGTCCCAAAAAATAGTGTCAAGCGGAAGTCCAGAGGTAGAGCACCCTTTGGGGTACCCGAATCACCTCGTAGGTTCCGCGATGTTTGATAGTTTTCGTGTTATGTTTTTTTTTTCTTTTGGATTTTTGAGAATTTTGTTTAGATTTTTAATTTAAAGTTGAAAATTTAACTCATTATTTACCAACCATAAATTTTTGGCTTTACACGAACATTTTCATAATTTTGGTCAAAGTTGCGAAGCTGATTACTTTATGCATAAAAGTACAATTTAAGATGATGGAGTTGGAAAAAGAAAAAAAAAAAAGTCTTCTACTTTTTATTAAAAAAAACAAGTTTTTTATGTCGTAAATTCTAAAAAATTCAGAAAAAATCATAATACGAAAAACTATGAAAAAACGCGAAAAATATATGGGGTGATTCTTGTACCCCAAGGGATGCTCTATCTCTGGACTTCCGTTTGACACTGTCTTTTGGGACACCCTGTATACTGTGTTTATAACCATTCACTTTTCATTTGTTTCAGTAACTATACACTATCCAAGCTGTGAATCAAAAGCTGCATATCAATTGAAATCCGATTTTTTTCGTTCTTCTTGCGAAATACGCTGTAATAACGCTGTGGTAAGTAAGAACTTGATTGTAATGATAAAGTTGTTCACCTATATTTTACTAGACATGCTACAAAATATAATCCTGCGCGTCTGCAGGCCCCGGTACATTTTCCTGCCCATTATGTCTCGGGATTCGATATTATGATGGCTTCCTTAAAATCTGACCTTTTCAATCAATTTTTAGGCTAACGAGCTAATGGAAGGTGCATCGGAAAGCACGAGTGACAGCAGTAAAGAATACACATCACAATTTTGGTTATTTTTCTTCTTGATGATCGTCAGCTGGATCGGACAGGCTGTAGTAGTCACTTTCGCGGATGCTATCTGCTTCGATCTACTCGGTAAGAATGTTATTTTTTTTTTCTTAAGAATAACTTAAAGAGGTTACAAAAATGCGCGTAAATGCACGATTTCCTCGTTGAAATTGAATACTATCCATTGGTTGGTATAAATAACAATTAATTGGTAAAGATACATAGTTCGTTTCCTCTTCTACAATAATAATAAAGCGATTTTTTTTATTATAAAATTAGATTAGTGTAACGTAACATCGTAACATAAAATGTAACACAAATGAGCCGACCTTTGTAGAATGCAACACGAAATGTAACACAATAACTAAGCGAATTTGTTTAAATCTGTGTTACATATCATGTTACGTTTCAGTTTCACCAATCTGTACCCGGCATTGTATTTTTAAATCACGAAGCGACGCGCACTTGTGTTTATCAAGTCTACAAATACGATGTGAATGTGTATGTAACCGCAGGAGCTCTCGGTACGGTTCGAGACAATGGCGACATCGGAACTGTATGTACTCTACTTTACGCACACATGTGCGTGAAGATGAGTAGCGCATTAGATTACACTTGTTTACCACAAGTAAAGCCCGCGTCGCTTAGTGACATAAAAATACTATACTCATGTAATCATACGCCCATGTACAACTGCACATTTATAATATTAGTATGGATGTTGTTACAGGTACGAAAGTATCACATTATGGAAAACAAAGACTTTGGGGCTCTGTCGGTTGGGGAATCTTCTCTCTGTTGACCGGCGTCCTTATAGACACGTTCAGTGACGGAGCTTACAAAGACTACACCATCGCATTTATATTTATGTTCGTGTTTATGGTCGGCGACGTTGGCGTTTCATGTTTTTTGGAGGTCAGTCACAGCTTTTTTTTTTTTTAAACACCAAGACAGGATCTTCTGCCCTTGACAGGGATAATATAAGTCTGAAATCGCCAACCCGTCTTGAGCAAGCGTGGTGAGCAATGCTCGCGTCTGTATGTGAAGAGGCCTTAGGGTGCGTTTCCACAGAAGTGGAGCTGCGCGGAGCGGAGCGGAGACGTGTAGGAATCGTCCAATCACAGACGAGACGAGTGACGCGATGAGGATTCCAACCATTGTGATTAGTCGATTCCTGCACGTCTCTGCTCCACTTCGCCCAGCTCCGCTTCTGTGGAAACGCACCCTAAGCCCTGCAGTGGGGCCATAATAAAGACAATGTGCTCACACTGCTTGATCTTATTCCATTTTTTTTAGAAGAAGACATAGATTTCTTAACAAAACTTGAATCATGTTTCAGACTGATTCAACTAAGATGTCGATGAACATTTTGGCTGACGTTGGCTCCTTATTGTCATCATTACCGACATTCGTGTTCTTGGTATGGACGATAGCAGTCGGTATGTGCACTGGTCTACTGTGGCAGTTCTTATTTTGGTTAATCGAAGACATATCCGGGCTGAACTGTGATGGTTCGGGTTATATAAAAACCCTGCAAGGATTGGTCAGTGCAATACAGACTTTTGGCGGAGAAATACCTTTTCTGTTTGTTTCTGGTATGTCTGAATGATTAATATCTTTCTATATTTTCAAGTATTTCAAGTACCTGTTATAGTAATATAATAATATAAATGTAATGCTTTAATATTTCAGGTTATATACTGAAAAAAGTTGGCCATATCAATATGATGAGTTTGGTACTGCTGGCGTTTGGTGTTCGATTTATAATGTACTCATTCTTGACTGACCCATGGTGGATACTGCCCATAGAAATGTTACAAGGGGTCACTTTCGGCATGTTCTACCCGACAATGACATCTTATGCCAATATTGTTTCGCCACCGGGTACAGAAACCACTGTCCAGGTACGATTTTTTCATGAACTATGTGTGCTACAAGCTGATTCTTTTTCTAATGGGTCTTTCAATGTAGTATGACTTCATGTTTTGGTTTACCTTTAGAAGACCAGGCCAGTTGGAATTTCTGTATACAGTAAAGTCAACCGCGCGTCAGTTGTTGTAACACTTGTCACAACCTGAAGGCCCAATTGACCAAACTTATATGCATATGTTTCCGGGCTTGAGAAAAAATCGTTGTATTTTCATTACAGTTATTAATTATGGAAAAATCCTTAATATTAATTACTAACAAAAAAATTCCACTAACGCACTCGCGCGCAGACTGTATGTGATTTAGGGTGCGTTTCCGCAGAAGCGGAGCTGGGCGGAGCGGAGCGGAGACGTGTAGGAATCGTCCAATCACAGACGAGACGAGTGAAGATTAGTCGATTCCTGCACGTCCCAGCTCCGCTTCTGTGGAAACGCACCCATAGTTTGGTGTCTCACAATAAAACTTACATTTTTTATTTATTACAGGGTTTGGTAGGAGCAGTTTTCGAAGGCGTCGGGACTTCGTTGGGTAGCTTTATAGGTGGTAATCTGTATGGGACTTATGGAGGCTGGATTACATTCCGTGCGTTCGGCATCGGCGCCCTAGTATGTTGTGGATTGAACTGGCTGGCTTTCTTTATTCTAAAGGATAAAATTAGTCACGCTGGAGTACCTTCAGGTAATAACAAAACAACAGAATAATAATACTTAAGACTTGATAATATAAGGCGGGCTCAATTGTTTTCGTTTATTAACCTTTTAGCCTAGAATTAGTAAGCAGACAATAAACATCACTCGGTTTTGAGGTCTCTCTGTTATATCGGTTTCTCTCTTGCTAAGATTAGAGAAGGCTTCTTTTTATATTCAACTCGTAAAGTACTTAAAAGCAATCTTGAATACGTATTTATTGGTGAAAATACAAGTGATGTAAAAATTAAGTATTAACATGGAAATTATTATGTTGTAGTGAAGGGTAGGTGTAGATAGCAAGACACGAATATTTTAATATTTACTTTGAGATTACCTATACATTCCGCATGACTAATATTGGTGATATGCAAACTAAACACCAACCTTCTTTATTTAGTAATATTTGGAACGAAAAACGCCTTTGGAGTCGCGCGCATTTAATGCTTATACAATAGAGCCTCGTTACTCCGAACCTTTTAAAACACGGTATTCGCTCGGATGGGGATATAGATGAGCTAAAAAATTAAAACATCCATGAATTTTCGCTATGAACGTGTAACTAAATTGTTTTGAAAAACTTGAATATCAAAGTTCAAAGTTGTAGACCCAAAAGTAGTCCATTAAAAGTTGTCTGTAAATGGTCTGATTGAAACCGGCAATATATTTTCCAGACTCTGTGATATGCAATATTTAAACATAGTTACCTAGAAAAACTCCTAAATGGTGCGTCTTAACATGGCAATAGCGGAAATTGACACTCCTATATTTATAGATTCTAGTGCAAACGCAGAAATAAATTTCGTTAACATTCTGAATCGATATCAATCGTTTTCGTCAGCATTACTCACTAATGAATATACGGTACATCAGTAGTTCATTTTTCGGATTCATACGAAGAGATATTAGGCAAAGGGCATGCCCGCTATTGACATATTAAGTCGCATCGATTTTTTTATTATTGTACGGATGCTAAAACGCATCAATAGTGTACTATTTTAACAACCGTAATAATCGGATTAGTCACGAGTTTGGATTATTGCGGCATATGGTCCATTGGCCCTCCTTTCTAGAAGTATTCTATGTATAACCTGAGTCCCTGAGGTCATTATAACGGACAAATTATTGTATGTCATAAACTCCTGATTGTATACGTCCTGACATACATTTGTAATAACCGGACGTACTTACTAACACACATTAGTTTTTCGTTTAAAATCGGCGTCGCTACACCTGATTTAGTGAACCAATGAGAATTCAAATGTTGATTAATGTTGTATAATCTTAGGACTTAGGTCCCATTTTGTCCGTCATTAACCTTTTGAACGCCAATCACTTGTGTACAACGAACTTGTATACAAGTGATTGGCGTTCAAAAGGTTAAGGACGGTTGTCCTTAACCTTTAGGACCGGTTGGTCTTTCCGACATCTTGACGTATAAATATGGCGGACTCAGGAGGATAAGGCGTTTCAAAATTTGGGAACTGTCGTATGTACCTCAAACGTTAATACTCTTCTATCGCATTTTTAAGGACATTTTTATGAACAAAGTATTTTAGAAATAATGAGATTATAATAAATATTGATTAGGTAACAATAAGTTCAATTTGTTGTAGCTTGTGTGCCATATTTGTGCTATGAACCAAAGTTGTGTCTCTTTACCTTAAAAAGGTTATCTTTTACGTTTTTTCTTTCTTCCGTTTTTCTTTTTTCTTTTGTTTTCTTTTTATTATTTCATACAATATAGATTAGAAGTATATGTAGTTTTTAACAGGTTACATTGCTACCTCTTGACTGAAATTCTTTTCATGTTGTGTCCTGGCGGTTGGGTTGTGTTCACCCTTCTTCTTTTTTCCAAAATAGCCATAATCATCAATACATATTTATTGCTACTTATATGCATGCTTGATTGCATTTTTCTTTGCCCTTACGCGTATTAAGTATACATTCCTAAACTACTCGTATGTCAGCAGAACACGAATGTCAATGTGGACATAAATTATTAGAATAGGAAACTACTCGAGATGTCGTCTAAAACACTTGCCGTAATTTAAGTACTCGTAGTATTGTATATTTTGAGTAGAATATTATACCTATCCTGAGTATTCTGACTTGAATTTTTGTATATTTTTACACTATATGCCTGTGATGGTTTAACTATAAATATATTATTGAAACCCGACATTTTTTGTTTATTTTAATTATAACCTGCCTTCGTTTTTGGGTGTCTATACTTAAAGGTCGTTATTATCTTATCGTTCGTTACTTTCTGCTCATTTTTATATGAAAATGACGCGAGTGGTGGTCATCGATTTTGGAGCTTCTTCAGGGCTGTATTCAGCATTTTCTCAATAAAGATAGAAGGAAGTACATTCCAAAGTTTTTTTTTATATTTTTCAATTTAAATCAATGACTATTACTATTGCATAGTCTTACGATTGTTCATATGTTTGTTTGTTATGTGCTGCGTATTTCAGTTTAACATTACTAAAAGGGTAATTTAATCTAATCTTGTACAGCCAATTAACTTGGACTGCAGTTCTAACACTTCATACATGTTTTTTTCGTGTTGATATCACACATAAATTAAATGTCCTATGACTTCATTATTTAAGTACTACTGAATATTGACGATGACTTGTTATTTTTATTTGCAGGATACTCTTCGGTTATTCGCTATGAACAACCAAACGACATGGTCTACATGTTGGAGGATATGTCCGAAGGAAGATTGTGATAGTCGTAAGTGCGGAACAATGGGTACTTATAAGGTAAAATCAAGTCGGGCTCAAGGAGCTGTATTAATAATTCCTAAAGATGTATTAGCTACTAAGTGAGTTCTGTGATTAGATAGATTTGATAGTGCTATTTTATAAACGATTTACACGAATATAGCACAAAATATTACTGTGAAACAGTTTGCTTAAAATGTACCTATATTTTCAAAATTAGTATTCTATTTACCATATTTTATTGTAGAAGAGTTTAATATAGCCACGAATATGCATACGTAGCAGCTATTTTACATTTTATTTATGTTATATTTTGGTAATAGTTAGTATTAAGGGTTTTTATGAATAAGTTTATAGGGGTTCTTCAGGTTTCCTACTTTTATTTATGCTCAAAAAATGACTTTGGTACTGTTAACTTAATTTAATTATCTAGCTGTCTCGTCCGTCAAGTATACGTCACTTTTACGCCAAAAACTGAGTTCTGTTGAAATCTTTTATTTTAAGTGTTGGTCCTTATTTTTAAAACTGATATTTTTACTTAATTTATGGTATGGTCATAGTGTATAGTCTTTCTGCAGCAACACAATTTTGTCTCTAGAATTAAGGGGAAGTATATAATGCAATGACGAGTCAAACCTAGAAGCACCTAAACTTCGGCTCTTGACATATCTTTCATAGTTAGTTATTTAGTTTATATTATCTGTTTCTTGCTATTCATAATATCATTTAATAATTGATTAATTTGAAACAATTCTATTTGATGCTTCGTAAAACATTCCATAAATTTTGATTATAACGGCTGACTTAACACTCAGGCCTTTTTGTCAGGATTTGAAGTTTATTAGAAAAACGATCAGATAAAGGAAAACACCATCTCAGTAATTTCATAATGTTTTCAATCTCCACGTTATGAACCATCGTAATATTTAGGGTCAGTCACCGAAACGGGGCACGCATATCATGCTTGAAGAACCCCGTCGCGTAGGTCATGAAGCGCAGCGTAAAGCCGCCGCACGTCCCTGCGGCACTAGGCGGCGCCGGTGTTAAGAATTGCTATAGGCCGACTTTTTCGTTGGTGACAGTTACAAGGTTCCGCGGGTGGCGGGAGATGGATAAAAACATTTGACGCGCATTTAAGGTTCACATGGTATTGTATGGCTAAAGATGTGATGTAAAATGTCTCGTTATTATTGAAACGTGTCCATCGCGAAAAGTAACAAAATATGTGTAAGTGTTTCAAATCAAAATTCATCTTCATTTTTTATGATATGATCGTCACATTTTTCAGTAGTACTTATAATAAGCAACCAATTGCATAATTGCTTGCTGCTTGCTTGCCAAAGTAGAACAGTTGTATTTTCTTGCAAGATCCGCTTTGATATCACCCCAAACCATCTTTATTGGATTAAGATGAGAAGTTATCGAAGGATTCCTAGTCCTTCCTGTACATTTTTATGCATAATTGTCCACAGTCTCGAGTGTAGTCTCCGATCTTCATTAGGGTGGGTGTTACATACGCATTTGACATGATCTGTGTTTTGTCATGATGCCAACCCTTTTCCGCTCTAGAACCTTATCGACATCCTCCAGGACAGCGGTAAACAGTTTCGGAGAGATAACGTCTCCCTGTGTCACACCTCGTTGCCGAAGTATAGGTTTCAAGGTCTAGTTCGGGAGTGGGATTGACGCAGTAGTGTTTCATGTTTATTATTTATTTATTTCTTTAATACTTCAAGCACATAAATGTGCAGAGGTGGACTTACGCCATAGGCATATTCTACCATTCAACCTTCGGGTGATGCAGAGACAAACAGTACAACAACAACATTAGTATTAGTATATGCGAAACCCGAAACACGTGTCTAGTAATTTTTATGTAAACAATCTATGTAAAAAATGTCAAAATTGTATCATGAAAAATCACAAAGTTATAAGCTTGTTATATTACCTGCTTGTCCGTATAAAAAGATGGTTACCACTTACCACGCGGCGCCCCCGCGCCGCTGGCCGACCGGCCGTGACCTGTATTGTGCGCAATATTATTGCGGATAATTATGTACTTAGTGTCGCTCGGTGTCCAACTTGTAACCTTTTTAAAATATTTTAGGGACAAAATATAACATGTTGTAAAAATTATTGGAATCGATTCAGTTACTTATTCTAACAAATAGTATTCAGGTTTGCAATATACTAAAAATAATGTTGTATATATATATTTATTTAGATTAGTATAATATACTTTATGTATGTATTCATTTTAATATCTAAATGGTACACCACAGACTACCTACAGTATTTGTCTCTCCTTCCCCTTTTCAATCCATCCAAAGGTTGTCTTTAAAAGATCGCTCGTAGCGATAACCCTTTGTAAAACTTCTTTATTTCTGCCAATATCTATACAGCGTGTAACGGAAGGGGGGTATCAACCCTGAAGGAGGTGAATGTGCTCATGAAACTCAACAACTTTCCCCAAAGAACATAGGTCGAAATATGAAAAAAAAATTTGGCCCTCCCATAGTAAATCAATCAGCTGGTAGTCAGTTTTGTAAGGGAGGGCCAAATTTTTTTTTCATATTTCGACCTATGTTCTTTGGGGAAAGTTGTTGAGTTTCATGAGCACATTCACCTCCTTCAGGGTTGATACCCCCCTTCCGTTACACGCTGTATATATATTTTTTTTCTATATTTTTTTTTCTGTAATTTGTATGGTGTACATAATAAAGTGTATTCTATTCTATTCTATAGTCTCAATCGAATCGAAGGCTTACTCTTAGTCCACAAACGCTAAGCAGAGAGGCAGGTTATACTCCTCGGTCTTTTGTATAACCTGCTGCAGCATAAGGTGGTCTGCGTTGCTAAAGTCTCTACGGAATCCCGCTCGTTAGGGACGCTGGAAGTCGTCAGTTGGCGGATACGATCCTGCGGTCTTCAGTTTCATAAGCTGGCTCTACCCAATAGACAGAAGTCTTGCAAAGACCTTGAAGCCCTTGTTATTGATACGGTCAGTATTCAGCGGCAAAGTTGATTTTTAAGGACTAACAGATTCGTCTATTGAGCTGCTGGTACTTGCGTGCATCCTCTGAAGACTGCAGGATCATTTCGCGGCTCCCCTCCATGAGCTGTAAAGTACGATATGAGATTTTTTTGTTTCTATTTGTACGACGGGTCTTAAAGATCAGACTCGACCGTATAGACAGTTTTCACGAACCCATTATTATAATCGCCCACGGAGGTCACTAGGCGCTCGAAACGATTCTGAAATTAGAGCTGCAAGCTCTTGTTGTTTTGAATTTAGATCGGTGCTGGACGGAGTGTAGACTTCATTAGCTGAAATCTTTCCAGCTTTATATTTAGAGTCAATTAGTCTCTTACCATGTGGTAATCACTTCCATGTCTCACCGCGGTGATCACAGAGATATCGTTAAATATTTGCTTCTTCGTCGACATACCTTATGAAGTCAGTCTCATGTTTAGTTGCACCATCAGGGCTCTTGCCAGGTCCATTTTCTGTGCTAACGCGTTCTGAAGAATAAATTCATCATAAAGAGGCCTTACTTGTCCATAAAACTGGCCAGTAGGTGACCCCGGTAGTTTCGACTTCCAAATTCAAATTGCCCCACTCACAGATCATTCATCGTTTGCCCAGTTTCGAGTTGAAGTCCCCACATGACAACGGTGAAGTGAGTTTTATAGCCATGCATAGCTCTGGAAACATCTCATACATAGTCTCCACCTCATCGTCGCATATGTACCTAATCTATCTATCTGTCTTAAAAAGTGCGTGTCGCGTCACGTTTCGGTGTTAAATGACCCTGATCTGATAGTCCTGATACGAGTAATATAACTTCCCAGAGCCCTCATCAGTCAGTCAGTCCGTCCCTCTTAGGATGAGAGCAGCTCCAAATAATACTCTTAACAAGGCAAAAGCCTGGGTAAATAAGAAAGACTTTAAAAAATAACTCAAAGCTTAAAACTAAAAGCTTAAAAAATAACTTAAAGATACTTACTGCAAAAGAAAGACTTAAAAAAATCCTTTTTTTTTGTAGTTTTATTTTGTTGTTACAATATATACAACATGTAACGTTAAATGCGCAAAACCTCAGACACCCCAACTGATTTTTATTTCAATTGACCTATTTCAGAGAGAAAATAAGTCATTAAAAAAATAGTAAAGGTTTTATGTGCTGTTTTAGTTTTACTGGCCATTCTGAGCGTTTCTTGCGTCTGCGACGACGCTTTATCGAGGGAGGAGTCGTCACCAGGCCGCTGCACCGCGCTGACATTGGGTTACTTGACCTCTTAATAAATAGACACGGCAACGTTTTTAATGAAGATTTTTTGAAAAATGTGACCTATGTTAAAAAGTGGTTCAATGAATTCTGCTCGTTATTCTGATCAAACTATTTTCAGGTTTTGCGCATTTAACGTTACACGTTGTAGATGTAAATTTACTTTTTAACAATCGTGTAGGTGCGCTTAAGTGTGTTTACTTAAAATAAAAACTTAAAATATCCATTTTAACTGCAAGACTGGGTCATAATTCCATAAAAACTCACCAAGCTGAAAATGTAATTATTGTACAGGCTTACCTCTTAAGTGAGACGGTACCTGACGGGGTTAGGTGACGTTTCTCGAGAGCTTAGTCATTCGCGCGCTGACGGGAGTCAAAACCCCTCGCGCCCCGCGCAGCTACCTCACAGGTACCATCCCGGTTAAACAGGAAGCCAGTAATGTAAATAGATGTAAGATTGTTTGTTTAGCAATAGTTTTATAGCATATACACACATCAAAAGTGTCTAGACATCAAGGTATTTTTTTAAATATTTTATTGCCCTATTGAAATTATATAAAAAAATATATTTAGATTGATTAAATACAATGTTTTCGTATATGTAAATCAACGAATTACTCTCTGCTTTTGCACTAATAAAGACTTTTCGCGATTTTTGCGTATGTTGCATTTTTCACCTTAATTAATAACCCTGACATTAAAATGTGATAAAAATCAGTTTTCAAAAGTTTTTATCCCGTAAAATAAAATTCTGGCAGTGTGTGGACGTGCATTATCATGCATAAGCAGAAATGAAGAGCCAAATTGGGTCCGCAAAGACAATGACAACATCTCAACATCCGTTTCAGCGTAAATCTGTGCATTTAGATTGCCTCTGATCCAAATCACTTCATTCGCCGATCCAAATACCCGTCCATATCATGATTGTACCACCACTGTATGCATGGATTTCCGGGATTGATTTTAAACGACTTCCCGGGGTCCTCAAAAACCTTGGACGTCTGGTAACTGGCCTCATACCAAAGCGAAATTTGTCAGAAAAACACAAAACGCCAGCCTTTTTCTGCCCAATTTCTGTGTTCACGAGCCCATTGTAAACGGGCTCTGCGATTGCTGGGCTCAATAGGTCGTACACAAAGCGGTCTTCGGGAACGGAGATTGACTTCAAGCAAGCGAATTCTTATGGTTTGATCGCTTATTAACTGATTATCCCTGTAGTGCAATGAAGCCTCGTAACCAATCGCGGTCAGTGTTCGATTTCGTCGAGCAGTAATTTGTAGGTAACGATCGTGTCTGCGTGTGGTGATGCGAACTCGTCCTCCATGTCGCTCTGCCACACCGCCAGTGATCGGTAACGTGTTTTCACACCGCGCAGTATGATATAAGTTGACTTTGGAATCGACTTATAATAATAATAATAATTTATTTGTTCAGACAACCATAACACTCTCTGTAGTGCCCAGAGCGATTACCACAGCACGTTGCCGAGAACCAGCTTCCAACCTTCCCACGACTCTGATAATTTTTTCTCGACTCAAATGACATCTTTTCTCTTCATAATAACGTTCTTTTGTATAGATTACACTCAGAAGTATGGCAGAAATTTTACTTTTTTAGCCTCAAATCCGTTGCAGGGTTAATTAAATAAGAATACGATTTGACAGAAGATCTTCTTTTAACCGAAATTCAAAAATGAATGCCTATTCTAATGACGAAATTTACTAAAAAGTATCCATAGGAGATACAAAAAATATAATTAAAATTCCTGATTTTTAGTAAATTGTAAAAACGTGCTTGATCCCCTAGACACTTTTGATGTGTGTATTTGCAATAATTAAAGATCTCTGTAAGATAATTGACAGCAATTGCTACTGAAAAATTGAGTTAATTGTAAAAAGGTTTACCTAATTATTAACTTGTTTGTTGGAAGAGCTCGACCGTTTTTTTTTCGGCCGATTAAGTTAATGAGATTCGGCCGATTTGCATTTTCGGATGAAAAACTAAAGGTTTTCGAAGTTTTCTTTGGTACAAAGTAAAATAAATGCAGTGTCAATCTTTTAACAGTTTATATTTAGGTACAACTAAAAGACACGAAACTTTGTACTTTTCTCAAAGACTATTGTTATTATTCAAACAATATGATATTTTTATTCGAGAAAAAGTAATTTTTTTTAGCCTTTTTGTGCTTTTAATTGTTGTGACTATGGATATTCTCTGAAAAATGAATTTAAAGTAAGTACTTATAGATTTTGCGGCAAATATTTCGCCTGAAAACGAAATTCGGTCGAATTCTACTTCTCGTATATCATAATCATAATACACGTAGCTAAGCTATTTCGTAATCAAGCTGACTTTCAAAACCGTACTAATACACTGTTTTCATTCCTCTTAAGCGCGGATTTGACGTCGGCTTCGCCGCTGTCGGCGGAAATACAAATATTTATAAAAAAAAATATGTGTACCTATATTGAAAATCATTAAAAATTTAAAAATCACAGGTTTTTATGTTTTGACAGGACCTAAGATTCGACTATGGTCAGGTCGATTTAGGCGCAGAATGCTAAATCTCAATGGACTAATTCTAAAAATGGCTAAATCTTATATCAAAATCCAAAAGTCATTTATTCAAACTAGGCTGAGAATCAGCACTTTTCGAACGTCAAAATTACAAAAGACAGTCCCCCAAAACGCCCGCCCTTCACCAGTTCCTTGTGCTTAAATCCAACTTTCAATAAACACATATTGACATATTTGTAGAATTGTCCGACAATTCTGACAGGAGCGTTACCCTCTGTCATGAAGACTATAAGATGACTACCGTAAAACGGGGCTACTTTGAACAGGTTTTGGAGGTTTTTGGTTTGTAACTTTTTTTTTACGGCTCGAATTTCACTTTTTTTTACTCCAACAGAACAATGTGTCCTTTGGTTATCAGATCTATGGCAAATTTTAAACCTACCACCTTCCTAACTCCCTACTTTTTTTAATTTATTAAATGTCAAAGTAACCTCAGAAGTGGGGTTTCTTTAACAGGGCATTGAAATGCAACTGACGTCAAAGATAGTAAAAGCATGGGTTACTTTGATATCATTTTAACCAAAAAAACTATTATTTCATTGAAAACTACATGGATTTAAATGAAAACAAATATTTTTACAATTAAATTATTCTTTATTAACGCAAGTATTACAATATTTGTACCGACGGTACTGTTAATGCCACTTAATCAGTCTCTTAAGTAATAATTAATATAATTGAGATCAATTTAAACAAGATAGGTAAAAATCAACTTTGGCAATATTATAGGCAAGAAACAATTAGTTAGAGTCGTCCTCACACACCACACATTCGTATGACGGATTGTTTGAGCCCTTATTGCACATCCCACACACCCAGTTTTTACAGGTTATGCAGCATATCCAGTCAACAGAATGGCGGTAGAACCTATATTCGCACCTACAGATATAACAAAAATTAGACTCCTTCTTATTCTTCTTCTTGTCCTTGTTTTTGATTTCCTTCTTGCGAACCAAACAACTCAGAGGCACATCTTCGTCGGAATCAGTCTGGTGCTGTGTAAGCAGTCCAGAGGTTGAAGGGACTGGTTGATTATTCTTGAAAGCTGAGACATTATCTTCTATTTCAGGAGAGTCATCCATAGTTGGAAAATCTAAATCTAAAAAAGAAATCGATTTTGGAGAGTTCTTGAAGGTGCTTGACGAACTGACTTCTGGCATAGTTGGGAAATCGATTTCTGGAGTATCGTCGATGGTGGGTGGGACATCTATTTCTGGGGCATCTTCTTCTGCATTATCTCTTTGGCTCGTAACCAATATTTGTGCTCCTGGCTTATTAACGACTTTCCTCCCTCTTCTGTGACGAATTTTTTCAGTATTGTAACCCCTTGTAATTTTTTCAGTATTGTAACCCCTATGACGCGTTCCCCACCTCGCGCAATATTACTCGAGGTCACGCACACTTGCTGAGCACACATGAAAACCGGTTTTGGCGCTCTGTCAAAGTAGCCCCAAAATCTGTCAAAGTAACCCTGGAAGTCAAAGTAGCCCCGTTTTACGGTATGTGATAAGGAGTCCAAACTCTGTACATTACAGTTGTGCCAGAAATTTGAAAAAATAATGTTGGCGGGCAGAGTGCGCTGAGGTCGCTAAGTTACCAAGGTAGAGAATTCACTCGGTACACCGTACACTACGTAATGCAGCGCGGCTGGTGGCTGGTTTTAGAACTATTGCTCTAAGAATTTTTCTGGACAAATTTTCCGTATGCGATGCCCTAGAGTTTGGACTCCTTTTCTCTAGTCTTCATGCCCTCTGTCGCGATATCACAAATTATACTTTTAACTTTTAAAATGTTTCATTTTATTGAATTGGTACCTCTACCTTTTAACCTAATGTTAATTATTTTGATTCACAATAAATAGTTATTTCAATCTATTCCTGTTTATTATTTTATCTCTCAAAGTGTTCTCGCTGCTGAAGTGAAAAGTTATGTGTGTTACACGAGAGCAAAGTTTTTTGATTCAAAATCAGCACTCGCAGAAAAAAAGACTTTGCTCTCTTGTTGCACAAATAACTATTGCAAATATGTCAAAAGTCGACATAATTGTCACGACAACCCGACAATAATTGTCACTGACAATAATTCTCAGAAATATTTTGACTGTGGTTTGTGGTAAACTCGACATAATGTCGGGTTTTATTATACGCGTTTTCGCTTGACAAATATGTCAAGATTTCACCTGTCGATTTTTGACATATTTGTCACTTTTATTAAACAGTTTATGTGCGACAATTCTACAATTTTGCCAATTTTTGACGTATATGTCGAATTGTCAGCTTTATTAAACAGGGCCCAGGGCGCGCGGCCCGCGGCGAACGTAGCCGTCGCGCTGCACCACAGGGGCTGCCGAAACATCACGCGCCACGCGTCTTTGTATTGCACTCGTATGTCACTCAGTGCAGCCGTGGTGTAGTTGGTCCACAATTCGACTGTGTAGAGTAGACGCTTGTGCAGTATCAGTTGGGCCTTCACAACGTCGTTAGGGTGCGTTTCCATAGAAGCGGAGCTGGGCGGAGCGGAGCGGAGACGTGTAGTAATCGTCCAATCACAGACGAGACGAGTGACGCGATGAGGATTTCAACCATTGTGATTAGTCGATTCCTGCACGTCTGTGCTCCGCTTCGCCCAGCTCCGCTTCTGTAGAAACGCACCCTAACACCGGCTAAACCGCTGAGCTAGCATGTTGCCGCACACCGAGATGGCTCGTCGCTGTCTTTCTATATTGCAGGGGTCGCCTGTTATTACATGATAAGCGTAGTACGCACTATGAGACATTAGGTAGGTATACAATAAGTAGGTATACTTGATTGTATACGAAATTGTAGCACTGTATTTGACCTTGTCGACTTTCTCAAGCGCAGTGCCGTAAAGTTTAGTATCTCGAAGCATAGTATCGAATCACGCACGGTCAAATATGTCTTGAAATATACGTATCTCCTAGTCTGTACCGTAATCTGCAAGGACGCAAACGACCGTTCCCGATCTGCTTTTAAGGATGATTTATGCGAGACCCAGTCGGGTGCAAGCCGTACGAGGCCCGGGTGAGGCAGGGATCCAAATCTTCAAGAATATTTGAAATGAACCAGGTCATGCAACACGGTGCTGCATCCGCATCCAGTTCGAATCTAAGTCCCTATAAATTGAGCAGGTACGGACGCGACTCGCTCCCTTGGCGGTATAGCGTAAATCATCCCTTATTCGGTGACAAAAATAAAACCTGCACTCTTAAGATCTCCACTACAATTACTAATAGCAGGCGACCCTATTATGTTTTGGCTCATTCAAAGTCATTCATCGATAAGTAGGTAAGTAGTGTGTGATTAGTGACTTGGAAATGGTGAACTTGAAAATAGCTGATTCAGCAGGAAGGTGGTGAAGAAAAGTCGGCAATAGATACTAATTGTAGACCTACCGAGCTTGAACTCGTTGGATTGGTCTAACTAAACTATATTCAAATCTTAATAGGGTCCAATTGGTGCTATTTTCACTTAAAACATACCAACCTCGTACTAGTTTTATATTAAGTTTATTTCAGTATGATTTAAGTCATTATTACGTATAATTGAGGAAGTCAATTCTTTTTGAAGTTGTAGCGTGAAATAAACTTTATGTTTGGGTTTTAAAGTTATTCTTCTAAAAATACATTTCACCACCTTTAGCAGAGCTTGACCTTTTGGAGGGCCTACGAACAATGACAATGCGGAAAGTACGGAAGAAGATGGCGGGTCAGCTAGACGTCAACAGGTTGAAGTCGATTGCGATTTTGCAAAGTATGAACGGAAGAAAAATGGAAAGAAAAAAGCGAGGTCTCTGCCCTGCGGTGGGACAAAATAATCTTATACGGGTGCTTCGACCTATGCTACTGCGGCGACTGATTAGGTACCGAGTAATGACGACTAATGAAATACAAAAATGTACCTAACAGTAAAAAATATTAATGATTTTGACTGGTAGCTTCATAATTGAATATTGAAATTGAAAGATAAGCAAGAAGGGCTTAAAAAATCCTCACAAACTTTTGTAAACAGCGTAAGCACCTAATATTATGTATAACGAAAACTTACTCGGAGGTCGTGAAACAGGGACTACGGCCTGTTTTCGACCAAGCGCTTACTTTTGGGGGCTGTGCTAGGTAGATCGCAAAATTCAAATTTTCTTACGTTTTTTTTTTCAGATCAGTGTCAGGTTGTTTTTTGATTAAAATATGATTTGCGAGCATAACAAGTATCTACATATTTACAGAATCATCCGGCGAAAACGTAACTGCACCCTAATTGCGTAACACACTATTCCTCTCAATTTGAATAATTTTGACACATGTTGCCAATCCATTGCTCCATATGTTTGAAAAATGTGTCTGCTCTACAACGTAAATATCGCAATAAATGTTGTTCAACTGTCAAAATGAAATCCATTGCTACTGATAGTGTGTTACGCAATTCCCCTGCTGGTTTCCGCCAAATCTAGCCCCACGCCGCCGTAGAGCCCGTCGAAGCGGTCAGCGATTATTCTTTCTATTAGCTTGCTCGCCTCGTCCAAGAGTACATAGGGCACGACTAGGACCAGTTTGCCATTTTTCTACTACTGTGGAAACTGACCCGGCTCGAGACATGCGGGAAAAGACCTGCGGATCGTGACCAGTGCACGGCCTGGTATACCGTTCAGCCCTGGGGCGCTGTTTTTGGCTTGTAACCGCAATATCCCGGCTCTCAGTTCTACCTGGGTCACTTCAGGTATGCCGCCATTATCATCGCCATCAACATCGACGGCATCCTCGCCGAGCTCTGTACGAAAGAGGCAGATTCATTGGCGGAGCAATGTGGTCCGCCCTTGAAAGGAACAGAGCATAAACCTCATGATCGAGGAGTTGTGGTTGGAGCCTCTGGGTATGTGGTGGAGCCCACGGGCGAAATTTACTCCTAACCATAATTTAGGGGTCGCCCCCACGGATCTTGATCCAAAGTTGCCAGAAATTCCTCGCAGGCCTGAGTTTTAACCCTCCGAATCGCCATCTTCATGGCTTGCTTTGCAGCTCTGTACCCCATACAGCTCCGCTTCTATAGCTTCTGCGTTCGGGATATGAATACGCCTTCTGCGGCAGGCCTTACCTTAGGGACACAGGACCCAATTTAAGCTCCCCAACCCGAAAGCATTGTAAGATTCAGACCAACGACATAAAATGAGGTAAGTACAGACGCCAGCACATCAAGCTACTACAATCTGTCAGATTTCTTTAATAGATTTTCAACTTTAGTGCTAAATTATAAGGTTCAAAGTTGATTGGGAAACCTGACAGTTTCGGGTAGCTTGATGTGCTGGCGTCTGTACATTACCTAACTCAGCTGTCCTAAGATAAAAAGGTCAGGAGCTTAAGTGTTAAAAATAAAAAATGGTATTCGATCGCAGTTTCCTGAACACAACAAGGTGGTCAAGAAGTTCAGCAACCAACGCCGCGCGGGATTCGAAGCGCAGGAATACTCTGCAGGTAGGTTGGAGTCCCTATGCAATAACTTGTGACTCGCAAAGCAGTAGACAACCCGGTATCCGGGAAAATGAACAAATCGCCCCTTTTCAGTTTCTCTACACATAGGACAAATAATATAAGGTGTCAGACCAGAGAAAATGGAGAAAGGTTCGCTTAGAGAGAAGTAGCCCGATAATTAGCACAAAAAATACATACCAGCCGTTCGATTCTGTAAAAATCTCACCGTGAAATCATAAGAGTGAGCACTTCATTTTGTTAATCCCTAGCGAATGACAGCTCACTCCACGCTCACTTCACCCAAGCTTTCACGGTGAGATGGTTTCAGAATCGCACGGCTGGTTTGGAGAAAACGTTCAACCAATATTGAGGTCAACCTCAGAATACTGATTCTGTATTCTGAGAGGTCAACTTATGATGCGGGGCTCGACATCAAGACTATTAACATTGCACGCTGGCAGGAGTCAGCGCATGGTTGAATAATATCAGCAATTTGGGAACAGATTACCAGGAATCTTCAAAATGTATCAGGTCAAACCAGTTCAACAATTATCAAGCAACTAGCCTATATTATATTGTAGTCTTTACAGGCCACTATAATCATTTTTTTTTAAACAATCAAAATAATTTGAGTTCAAATCATGTGTTTAGTTTTCAGTTAGCTTTATCATTGTTAGGAACTAGGAGAAAAAAAAAAAAACAGAAAGCGTGTTCACTGGAGCACTGGATTGGCAATTTACACAGTGGCGTTGGAATGAAAAAGTAGGCTGCCAATCCAGTCACTGGACTTAATTATTCACTGGAATTGCTACATTTCAGTGCATTCCTACTATGGCTACATTTCAGTGTTTACATTATTCTAGTGGCAATCTTGCGCTGGTTTCGATCGCTGGAATGCTACCAGCCCCGGATTTTAGCCTAGGCACACAAGTCACCCTATGCCTAGTAGTGCATCGTCGTTCGGCTGAAATGATCACATGAAAATTTTCCCTTTTTACAATTTTAATACATTTATTTTGAAAAATTAATTGTGTCTCAAAAAAAATCGCAAAGAATGTGCGCAATTTGGATGGAGTAATGGCACTATTGAGCTGACGCTGTGTGAGCGTGCGTGTTCCATCGCCGCCCGTTCGATGTCCACCGCGCACAGGATGGATGGGAAGCAGCACATTAAGTAATTTTTTGCTCCGTTGGTGTAATTGCTGTATGGCGTTCCAGTAGGAGGATGAATATATAAAATAAATGATGACACAAGTCAACGGCCTATGGGCCTGCCAGCCCCCAAACAAAGCCAAGTAGGTTTTTACAAAAGTACCTAAGTACTATTAATAGGTTGTTTGAAAATTTGAAGTTGGTTCAAAGTAACTTGAGTGTTAAGGAAGGAAAAGAATCGATTTAAGACGACGATTGAAATAAGTATGGTACAGACGCCAGCACATCATGATACTACAGTCAGTCGAATTTCTTTAATAGATTTTCAACTTTATCGCTGAAGGTTGATTGGGAAAATTTGAACATTTCGGGTAGCTTGATATGCTGGCGTCTGTACAGTGGCCTCCAAAAGTCCATAGGCATTCTCACAAAGCATTAGCTTGACGTTTAGTTTGACTTACGACCTTCTATTTTCAAGAATAGACACATGTACCATTATTGTCGTCACCAAGTGATTGTACTTCATAATTTCAACGTTAAAACACAAGTCAAGGTGGCCTAGCGGCTAAGTGCCTGCAGATAGATGCGCGAATCAGTAAGCCGTGAGTTCGAATCTCACGCCGAATGTGTAGACTTTTTGCAAGTTTTTACTCGATTGGAAGAAATGGGACAGAAATATAATATTCTTTATCTTGTTCGCTTTGTTCACACATTTTGTAAAGTTAAAAAGGTAGATCGTAAAAAACTTAATAAAGAATTTAGATTTCTGTGAGGTAGACATGAGTTTTATGAATATTTAACCGTTGTCGTTTTAGTTGTAGTTGTTGGTTAGTGACGTGTGGTATAGATAGCGGTATTGATTATTCTCAAAATGCAGACTAATATTAGGTAATATTGAGGCGGGGGCGACTATTATTGGGCTGCATAAAAGTGGTCTTAATAGAACACAAATATCTAATGAAACCGGACTGAATGTGAGTATTTAATATTAATGAATTGTAACTTAAACTTTTATTTGAAAATACCTATTATTTGTTGACAATGGATGATTCTTTTTATTGATTATTAAGTCCATCATAAGGCCTAAAAGATAAATAATTAGTGTTTATTATTGGCTTTATAAATGCAAAGTTGTAACATTTGAATAGGTATTATATTAAATAAATATCATTATATTATATTAAAATGAAGTCACTTTAGTATTTTGTTACAGCTGCCTAATTTCACTTTTTTTTTTGTTTTAGAAGAATACTGTAAGTCTCTGGATCAAAAGATACGAGGCAGAGAAAGGCCGAAGTGGAAGGCCGGCGCTTATTCGCGAGGCACAGCGACGACATATGGTGGGCGAGCATGAATTTAATGGATTCACACCAACGAGACACTGCTGAACTATTCGACACCTCATCGTAAACTCTTCGCCGTGCCCTCCACGCTGAAGGCTTGCACAGAAGACCAGCTAAGAAGCCCTTGTTGACAGAACGACATAAACAAGAACGATTACGTTTCGCACGGGATTATTTAGATTTTGACTGGAATACTACCATATTTTCAGATCAAAAGACATTTAAATCCAGCCATAAGGGTAGGCTTCATTTATGGCGTAAGGATAACACTCGCTGGTGTGATAAAAACGTATGCCCTAATGCAGAGTCAGGTCGAATTGCGATTAATATGTGGGGATGGATGAGTGCAGCAGGGCCAGGAGAACTAGCTTTTATGTAGTTATACAAAATATTAATATCTAAATGTTTTGTTTTTTATGATTAGACGGTGTAACTAAATATTTAGTAATATTAGCATATCCGTATTATTTAATGACCTTAAACAATTGAGGTTTAGTTTCAATCTTCTTTTCGTCAAGAAAATGAAAAATTAAGCTATTACCTCAATACATTTATTGTGACGTTACATTAAAAAAAACATGTTTATAAAGTCTAAATCATATATTACTTTTCAATAAACTTTACTGAATACCGATACCTCTAATAAGTGGGTATCAACAATTATATTTGTGTTATTAGAACATCCTTTCCTTGTTATGTTATTATGAATTGACTAAGTGGGTATACAACAAAAAATCTTATGAACGGTTACAAGAGAACTTCTTTTTATCTAAGTAGGAATGTGACGTCACAATTATTGTCATCAAAATTGTTAATTTTATAAATAAATAAAACGAATAAACATTTTTGTTATGATTTAGCACGACTATTTTAGTTCCACCTTCCAAAACCGAAAAAATAAATTAAATATCACATAAATACTTAAATAATAATAAGCATGAATACATTATAAATAAACATAAACCTAATAAGTTTTTACTTAACATTATTATGGTTTCAAAGAAACAAAAAAACGGCTAACAATAATAATTCAGATTCGAACTCAGACCTCATTGATCGTGAACCTGTTGCTTAGCGCAAATAGCTAGCAGCACATATTAGAAGTTTGCGAATTTTAGCAATGCTATGGTAAGAACAGACGCGTATTGTAAATGCAACAGAAATATCATGCTATTTCGTCTATTACGACGACAGTTCATTAGTGTGTGTTATCTGCGGAATGTTGAGACATCACTCGCACACGCACTGACTGTATCGCGCTCGTACTGTTCATGGCAATGTGAACTTTAGCGTGCTTATGGACTTCTGAGCGTTTACTGTACATACCTTCCAAAATGATTTCAGTATGGGGGTAAAATAAATGTTTAGGTAAGTCCGGGCATGTCTATGGTCCGGGCCTTAATCCTACTCGAATAATGTGAACCGGGAATTGGTCCGCCACTGCATGAAGTAAAAATTTTAACGGATGTGGACCGTGCGATCGACATCTATCGCACAACCCTCCCGTCCCAGTGCTAGCGCACGACTGCCGCCCGCGCCCGCGCAGAGCACTTCTGAACCTCTATCTGAAAGTGGGGATATTTTCTATGCAAAAATTGATTGATTTAAAAAAAGCTGTTTCAAATTTGTAGTACCTTTAACCAGCTATTTTTCAGTGTAAAAATATTTCCAAACATCAAAGCCGTTTGGAAGTAGTAGGGAATATTAGCCAAAAATAGCGTATTGGTAAATATTTTTTTCGGGCAAAAGTATTAGCCTTAGAAAAAAAATCCTGTTTCAAAAATGTTGTTCATGAATCTATGGCAAACATATATTTTTTTCAGATCTTCTAACCGAGCCGTTAATGAGGAGTAGGCTTCATAAAGCAACCGTGTTACGGTCAGGGTCTGTCAACTTTGTTCTATGAACTGTATGTAGGTGGGCTTGAAAACAAGAAAAAGACAACGCCATGAGAGTAAAAGAGATGAATATAATAATGTTGCCACTAAAAATACAATTTCGTATTTTCCATAATAATGAGCTTATTATTTGATTTTTAAAATAAATTACCCTTGAAAAAACCGTTAGCTATTATTCTGATGTTACACAAATATATTTTATTGAGAAATATAACATAATTATGTAATTGATTAAGACATAATAAAAAAAATGATATGGAGGGTAATGTGTGGCAACACTATCGTCCGCACGTCATATTGACGTCACAAGAAAAATGTCTGCCGCCGCTTGCGCACTATTTTATCTTTTACTTATTTATTTGTAATAAATAAACTAGTTCCATTTAATTCTACAAACATTGATAGCGTTGAGTCGAGCTTGCTCCTGCGTTCCTGTGTTTTGGTGAAATTAAGTGTGTATTTGTGAGATATAGACTCGGTGTTGAGACAGTGACTCTTGTTTGATTTTGTGTTTAATTTCGTGATGAGTTCGTAGTTCATGTAAAATCAGTCATAATATAATAATGAATCTGTTATGTAAATTATAATTATTCACATGCTAAATAAAAAAGTCAAGTACTAATCTTTGTTTTACTAGACTGCTCTGTATAGATAAATTTTAGCATTTTATGTACAAGTACAGTGTGTTTCTCGATAGTGATTGTTGATGTCAATTATTGCTGAGCAAAAATTGGCCATCTTGTAGGAAACTGTCGAGAAACGCGCTGTACTTGTGCATAAAATGCAATACAAAGTATCTATAAAATGCACTGTAGTTCAAAATTCCCGCCCTAGCTTCTACTCCTTAGTTTTCGTGGGCGGAATATAGATGGCGCCAGTCGGTAAGGAAAAATTTCCTCCTAAAATTTGTACGGAGCAGTTATTCTTCCCTCTTAGGGTATATATGTTCTGTGGTTACGGTACTAAACGAGAGTAAGGCCCTTAATTTGTTTGTGCGTTAAAATCAATGCCGTACGTACAGTCCGCGCGCGAGCTCCGAGGAATGATAAGGAATGTTGACGTAATGAGCTAGAGTTGTGATTTAGTCGATATTGCACTGTCGATACTAATAAATCTTGAGCCTCCGCGCGAGTGTACTTCATGAAATCATTTTATGAGGGTATTATGTACTTGAAATAAAAAAAAAAAAATGAAAATAAACTCTCCTCACGCACTTCAATAATAAATGAGTCGACAACATTCTCCATTAAGCCATCCCTTTGACAGTAATGTTCCTCTAATGCTAAAACATGTTTATCATATCCACACCAATCTTCTTTTGTGACATGCGTGATAGCTTTTTCGGTGATCTCCTTCAGTCTCGTCAGAGAAAAATCTGAAGTAATGTTGTGTTCCCTCACGAGCCTTTTAACTTTTGCCCATGCGAGCTCTATTGGGTTCAAGTCGCACATATAAGGCGGTATCCGCATTACATCGTGACGCAAAACAACTTAATTATAAGTGTAGTACTATTTATAGTAGAAAATAACACTACCTACTATCGCAAAATTAAAAATGACTCGATAAGCGTGTTCTCGCGTCAAGGTCGACACTAGTACTGGGAGAGTGCGGGGGATGGAGCGACGGTTGGGCGCGGCGCACACCCGCCCGCTTCCTCAGCCACCGATTCCTCGGAGCTCGCGCGCGGACTGTAGATGCTCCGCCTCAAAACAATGACTTTTGTTTTGAGGATCTGAGGGGTACGGTACGTCTATTTTGCCGTCTCACCTCCGCACGATCCATTAAAGAGATCTTAATTTCATCCTATGCGCAGATTACCTGGTTACCGCAAGATCCATTACACGTAATCAATTATTATTGCTACGCGTAAATTATTTACTGTAATGATTACTACCAGAATAATGTGGGCATATATTACATTGAATCTAACACTATCTAGTAAAAAAAAACGTATAAAGTAATTTAGACTGATAAAAGACGCGGTTACCGTAATGTAAAATGTACTTTTACCGCTATTGAATAAGAAAAACGGAACGTTATTTTGACGAGTGTCTCTTCGACATAGACCGCTCCACGGTTACGTCAAAATGACAGATCTTTAGCATCGTTGAACCGCTTCTCTAACTTTGTGTTTTTATCTGACAGAGACAGCATGTACATGTGTTGAAATAATAAAATTACAGCAGTGACTGGAAAGTGACTAACATCGTCCGTGTCTTTCGTAATAGTTTGGAAATAGAGGTAAAAATCTTTAAAAAATGTTTCATACGATTCGAAGGTAGTTTTCTATGGCTGGTGATGTTTCATGAAGATTTAATTTTCTAATAAGTTACTACAGCTCGTGTGGCGTGGAAGATGTAATCAAAATTTCTTATGATCCACGTCGAGACATGGGTTCCAGAGTAAGGTAATTACTAACACTTCATTAAATTTGTTAGTTTCTCGGCTTGCTTTATGTTGACTAGTGGAATGGTCCAGGCAGTGGAGTACAAATTATTAATCTAGCTTACGTCTTAACCTCACAATTGTGTTTTTGATGTTTTTTGAGAATCTTATCTCCATCTTGCTTTTTAGCTTTATTTACCTTTCAATTTTGTATGAATTATGGTGCTCCACGTTAATATAGGTAATAACTAGTTCTTAACATCTGAGTCCTGTTGTGACTTTCTGTGCAGGCCCTCAGAATATTTAAGTTTTCTTTTGTATGCATTAGTTTAAAACTAGGTGATCAACACCACGCACAATGGTCCACTTGAAGGACTAAGTGCGGAAACCAATCCCGTAAAATAGAACATAGAACATAGGTGATCAACTACAGTACCAAAACGTTGTTTCTGTTGTACACATTTGGTGCATAGCAGAAGATAACAACATCATGTACCTACAGTTTATGTATTTACAGATAGATAAATTAAATGGGAGTTACAATGGTCTTATCAGGATGATGTATGTATTGATGTCATTCAAAATTATTTTTATTAGTTGTGACAACAGCCAGTTTTGTCATACCTTGCGGACCAAGGCACATACTTTACATACAGGTGGGAAAACTAGTCATTCAATTCACCCCAATTCTTCTAGGAAGACTAGCAACACCTGGGTGAACACTGTTTTAAGCTGAGCATGAACTGCTGTAAAATCTTCCTCCATTCAGGCACTGCACATTGGGTTGTCTATGACTCCTTTGACAAAGAGGTGTTTAAAAAAATGACAATGATGGGCTGTGATTATGCAGCTATATATTTAGTCACTTGGAGCACCTATTTTGTGAGGCACCTGCCAATTATGGGTAGAGCTTCCTTGACCTGCCTGTTCACAACATGGTCTAATCACTGTTTGTGATGATGATCCCTGTTGAATTTCCTTACTAGAGTGCATAGGTACCCGATCGGGACTGGCACAATAGGTTCAGTTCCCACCGCTACCATGCTCATCCCCTTCTGTGAGAATACCAGCATGGCTTCGAGTGCTGCATTCAGGGTAGTCCTCATGCAGCCCTTAGTCACCATGCAGGCTCACCCTTGGCCTACGTTTGTAGGTTTTTTGAGTCTGTAGCTTGGTTCAGGCCTACCAGACCACGCTTCCGCAGGGGATCAAGGTGAACCACTTGTTTGCATCACCTAGAAAGCAACTGAGATTAATTAACAGATAATAGGATATACATATACTGTAGTTTACATTGAAATAGATCTCATGTCAACAATCATAAATTATTGTCTAGTATATTTAATTTTAGCTATATTTAAAGCTACAATGTCAGATATCAACTTATAAGCCTAAATATCTTAGGGCTGATTTTTCCAACACCAATTTTTGACAGTTCTTCCATACCAAAAACTGTCAGATGTCAATTTTATTCCATGAATAAAAAATTATCTGTTGATTGAAAATCAGCCCTAAATATTTATACATCATACTAGGGCTTAGTAGATTTGATAAATAAACACAAAATCTGCTTTAAAAAGTAATTATAATTTACTGAAAGTATTTGGGTCAGGGTTTTATGAGTTTTCAATTCAATCGCCGATTTAAAAATAATAGGTATACAAATGGTAATATTTGCTGCATTTAGTAAACGGTAATATTACCAGAGAGAGTAATCTCTCTGAGGACTAAATCATTGAGTATAATAGTTTTAGTTGACTAGTATTCATCTGTGCTGTGTTTCGGAGAAACACTGTGAATCTGCAGAAAATAGTAGAAATCAACCAGAGTCAAACCCAAATTTATAGGTATTTGTGTATGAAATTGGTGTGTAATTTATTATAATTAATGGGTGCGTGTATCGGCGTGACCTTTAGGTACATTCATAAACACACTGAAACATATCACCTGATGACTGATCAAGTTTTACACATAGTTGGCACCATAACTGACACTCCTCACTATGCATGTAGGAGTCATAGAGGATAATAGGTACTACTTAAAACCTGGATAATAGGTAGTTAGGTAGTAGTTTTGTTTGAGAGATTAAGAATAAAAACTTCACTTTAATAAAATCAAAATTGTAAATTACATAAAATAAAACTATATTTACATTACTCCTCTCATTTATAAATGTTGCTTAAAGTTAAGTAAGTAAACATCAGTTTAACCATACAAAGATACATTTTCGTAGATATTAAGAAAATTGTGGTATTTTATTGACACACAAAAGCTATTAATGAAATGCAGGAACCCATTCTCTTAATAACTCTGTTGCTAACTATTCATCATTATAGATTTATTATTTACTTATAATTTTTTTCTCTACTTCCCTTTTCAATCCATCCAAAGGTTGTCTTTAAAAGATCGCTCTTAGCGATAAGACCGCCCATTGTGACACCCTTTGTAAAATTTCTATATATATTTGTAATTTATATGCTGTACATAATAAAGAGTATTCTATTCTATTCTTAAATCTAATGCGTTGACAGCCTTTTTCACACAGATACTTTTAATTAGTTGATTTCTGACATTTCATGACAGGTGAGAGTTGAATCTCAGATATGGTATATTATTATATTATGGTATATTATATTCAAATATAAATATTTTCATTTCTTACATAAATCTTCACTTTGCTCTAAGAACATAGGCCCCATAACATATCCCACATATTATTGACATCTTTGTATTAAACTCTTGGTTGTTCATTTTTCAGAGACACTGTACGCTTCTTGTTTGAATTATTTTGTGAAGTATCACCTGGTGATCATCTGAGGGAACCATACATATTAAGAAAATATCCAGAGACATATAAAAATGAAGAAGAGTTAAAAAACATACCCAAATTCACATTTCCATGTCAGCTAGAAAAGTAAGTGGACCTAGTTGATCATTTGTAGAAATGGTTTATTGAATTGAGTATTATGTATAAGATTTTTATGAGAATATTTTTCCTTCTAATTGAAGTAAATACTGATTGATCATTTATCGTTTCCAGTTCATTTGCACAGCACTATTCATTTGTGCTGACATCGGAGGACTCTAAATATACATTTTGTTTCTGCCGATATGACCCCAAAGCCAACACTGCATTAGTCTTATTGTCACATTTACCATGGCACGATATATTCTACAAGTAAGTATCTAATTGCTTTACATGTAATACATATTTAATTTGAACTTTTTTTGGGTGGATGCAGTTTATCTTTTTAGTGATAGCTGTGCTATATTGCTCATCTCACAAGGTTCAACGCAGATCGGCGGAGTGGCGGTGATAAGACTAATTCTATAACTATTGAAGGATAATTTCCTATCGGCTAAAATGACGAATCTGCATACCAGGTATAATCCCCCGTTTAACCCATTTAGGGAATGAATTTTCAAAAATCCTTCCTTACTGTTCACTTTCGCTATATAAGGAACTCTTGTGCTAAATTTAATGCTTAAAGATCCTGAGGGTTAAGCTTTGCGTTGTTTGTCAGAGAATGAAAGAATTTAAGATTTTATTAAATAGAAAGCATAGAGCTGAAATTTATATTACATAATAAGGAGATACAAAGAGGCGCGAAGCGTCGTCAAGCGGCGGCAATTTCAGCTGTATGCTATAGTAAATAAAATTGGATTTAAGTTGTAATAGAATTTTAGTCGTTTCGCCGCCACTCCGTCGGTTTGCGCTGACCGTTAATAAGGTTCCTGCCAATCATGATAATTATTTGTTTTTGCCTATGGCGAATAGTAAACCATTTTTTAATTCATCAGAAGTTTATAAAATTTATTTGCTGGCTGCTTAACAAATTAGAAAATGTTATGGACAACTTTTTATTTCGTCCTACGCTTCCGTTAAAAATGATAAGCTTCAGTCGACCGTATGACGTCACGTCTCTCACAAATGACACTTATATAGCTAGCCACCAATCGAGACAATAAACAGTGCAATCTCAATGTGAATTTTACAATGAGCTTTCCAAGTATTCAATTACTAACGTGTTTCATAGCAATAAAGGTCAAGTGAGAAATTATTAGCATTGTCCGACATGTAAAATAGATATGCTGTGCCAAGATTTTTTTCTAGATTATAATAAAAATAAATTGCGATGTTCTAGTGGTTAAAGCTTCGTCTATCATGCACGAGGTTGTGGGTTCAAATCCGGGCAAGTAACAATGTGACTTTTTCAATTCATATATTCTTTCTGAGTTTGTCTTAGAAATTACTGACATCGATGAAGGAAAAACATCGTGAGGAAACCTGAATATACAAGTTGTAACTTAAATAACGCACAACCTCTTAAGGGGTCATTGTACTCATCATTATGAACAACTTTTACTATGGGACCAAACCGGAAATCGCTAAAAAAAAATCAGCTGTTCCCTACATTTATGTTCGCATAACTCGTCAAAATGTAGGGAACAGCTGTTTTTTTTTTCGTTTTTTTCTGTTTGGTCCCATAGTGAAAGTTGTTCATAATGATGAGTACAATGACCCCTTAAGAGGTTGTGCGTTATTTAAGTTACACCTTGTATAGTTAATACAAGTCTGAAATCGCCAATCGTCTTGAGCAAACTTGGTGATCAATGCGCGCGCCTTCTCTTTATGAGAAGTGGGCTTTGCCCTGTAATGTCCTGTGGTCATTATTAGGCTGATATCATCATTATTATTTTTTTGTTCTGTTGTTTAGTGTCTATGCTCTATTGCGACTGCAACTTAATTTAATATGATTATCACATCACATATGAGACGTCCGGGCGAAAAGAAACGCCTGTTATTGCGCAATCGCAGGCTGCGCGACTTTCAGCTGGTTTTCGACTTGTCATTGTCGTGATATATAAATGCTGTGTTTTGGCAGATCGATCTTTTTTATTAATTATTGAAACACTTGCTCACATTTGGGGTTCACATCTTAAAATGATAAACGGAACCTTTATATGATCACTTTGTTCTCCGTGTGTCATAATGGCATACGTGGCGCATATTATTATATTTTTTTTTTTTCATTATTATTTTGTTTTTTATTCGTAACGTGCGTTTTGTTTGTGCAGAATAAACGTTTTTTTTTCTTTCTATATAGCTCCCCCATTTTTTTGTTCCCCATTTTTTTATTCGGGGGCCAGTTCGGTTCCAAGAAAAAAATTAACCTTTTTAATAAATGTATCCTGTTATGCATCATTTGAAAGAGCTTTCTTCATTGATTCTAACAATATTTTCATAATGTTTTGGTCCAGTGTCAAAGATAATGCAAAAAAAATGTCCGTTCTAGGTTTCTAAAGCTAATATTTGGATTTCAATTCAGTTAGTACAGGCGTTTGCGACAGTGTATTAATACCAGAAAAAAATAAAGAACTACCTACCTACTTAAGAAGGCCTTTGGACCTATATAGTATTAATCTTTATCAAATAAATACGTTACTTAGGCTAATCATATTATTATAGTGCAGATATTTTTTTTCCTTGACACTACGTCGTTTAGATGTATAGTTTAGGAGCTAGCGCAGGTTTTTTAATGACGCGCAATACAGCAATTATGACTAGCGACCATTCTATTATTAATTGCTCGGTGTAGTTTGATAGGAACCCTAAGTGCGCAACCCGACTCGCTCTTGGCCGGTTTTTTCAGGTTATGACCTTAATTATTTTAAGGTCCTGAAAAAACCGGTCAAACGGAACGTTTATAAGATCATTTTCTTGTTTAAAGCACAATGTAACGTATTATTGAAATCAAATTCGTGCTTGTTTACGAATATGTATGAATAACTTAATATTTTTGATATAATTTAAGAAAATGTAACTGTACTGCGATTCTGTTGAATAAGATTATGCTTGAGTTTAATACAAGTTAATATAAGTTAATATTATTTTCAGACTACTGAATTGCATCGCAAATCTGATAAATAGCCCAGAGCGGGGGGAATTAGCGTCCTTCCTAGAAGCTTGTCGGATACGTCCGCCGATGCCCGGGCATACGCTTAAAGTTACCTACAATGCAGGTCATAGCGTATTCACGTGCCAGTGTCCCGACACTAAACTACCAAGTATTCCGGAAAATGTAAGTTAAGTCATTTAAATAGAATAATGTTCACTTAAAAAAGTCTCAAGGGATCTGTTTTATAACCCAGGACTTAAAGCTTACTAGCTTATTTTTCTTTCTGATTAAAATTTGCCCATTTGCCTGCTATAAAGGAACACTAAAATGGTTATCATAGATTCATTTAATTTTTTTTAAAGTATTTAATCGTTCTAAAATGCATTTTAATAATGAGTAATGAATGAAAATTCATTTTTTCAGTGCAACTTAACGGAATACTTCAGTGCCATGGACACAAAGTGCATGGCAGGGCTGTGGGCGGCGTTGCTTCACGAGCGTAGGGTTGCTATAGTGGCCTCGAAGCCCTCACGACTATCGGCTTGCGTGCAGGCAGCCAATGCAACGCTCTTTCCGATGTCCTGGCAACACATATTCATTCCAATTCTACCAAAACATCTCGTGGATTACTTATTGGCGCCTATGCCATTTCTTATTGGCGTTCCTAGGAGTGTTATGGAGGTGAGAGTTCAAATAATATATTTAATTATGCTAATTTTTTTTTTTTTTGCCAAGTTGGTCAGTGTTTGCAAGCGCTACTGCTGAGCATGAGGTCGTGGGTTCGATTCCCGGGCCGGGCAAAGTGTTGTTGGATCTTTCTGTCTGGAATTTCTCAGTAGCAGCCCGGACTCTAGATTTGTGCCCGGTTGATGGCAATAGGGCTGCCCCCTATTACATGGGACTTAAACATAACTGGCGGAATGTGGGTGTACTATAGGTACACCACTGACTAACCATTCGAGGATGGAGGCGTGATGTTATGTGTTGTGTTTATTAGAAAAAAATATTTATTTATTTATTTATTCATGGAAGACTTACAGCTAAAAAAAACTGAATTACAAAGAAACTATAGTAGCAGGAAGCCAATTACAAGTCTTCACGTATAGAAATAGACTGGAAAATAATTGAGCATACAACAGCAATACGTAAAACATTGAGGTTATAAATTTGACTAAAACATTTGAGGGGCAATTCCCGCATCCCCAAAAACGCTCGCACTCCCATCCCAGCCTCAATCTGTCAAAAATTGTATAGTGTTTACCAACTTTTCCGACACTCCAATGCCGCCGGCACAAGACTGCGACTCAAATCCGAACGCCTTAATGTGCGAAAATTGGCCTGCAGAAGGCCAATTCACGCACCCATAAAACGCTCAAACTCAAGCCGCAGCCACATCCCTGCAGCTATCAATGCCAAAAATGCAGAGAATTTAGAGGCTTTTTGAGAGACCAGAACGCGAACGCTCCCAAACTTACGAGAACTGCCCCTCTGGTTTGCACTAAAAGGAGAACAAAAAGTTATACCTACAGTTAAAAAGGTAACAATCGAAGCTAAATTAATGTGTGAAAGAAGTGGCTATTTGAAGAAATTGAGACTTAAGCATCTTCTAGCTAATATTATTAAGTATATACATTATTTTCATGAAATCGTAGTAATCATCTCATAGCCTTTTCCCAACTATGTTGGGGTCGGCTTCCAGTCTAACCAGATGCAGCTGAATACCAGTATTTTACATGGAGCGACTGCCTATCTGACCTCCACAAGCCCCTCATGAAATCGTAGTATCCTAATAAAAATAATATTAATAACTTATTGTCTTCTCCATTTCAGAGCGTAAGGATGTCTGAAATTGGCGATGTGGTTATATTAGATGTAGACGCAAATGAGCTTAAGTCGCCTTTCAACGATTTGGAAGATCTTCCCTCTGATCTGGTAAGACAATGCACTTTTGCCTTTCATGAAACCAGCCAATGTATTCTGTAAAAATCTTACCGTAAAAACTTAAGTGATGTGAGCTTTAAACGAGCTGTCAAGTATCAATACCCAGCATCAGGTGGAATGACAACTCACTTCGCCTAAGTTTTCACGTTAAGTGTTTTACAGAATAGAGCATGATGACAAGATGGTATACTTATAACTAGAGATCGGATATTCGGATGCAGATTTACCTAAAGTTGAAGTGTTTGCTGATATGGAATGCACTTTTGTATCGATTGTAAAGATCCCGCGATTTCGGAATTTTGTTTTTTTTTTTTTTCTGATTATAGAATCAGATGCATATCTCCCGACCTTATAGTTTATATGTAGTAGGTACTTAATTTAATTAAAATAATTATTATATGTTTTTTTGTTTGTTTTAACTAACACACACTACCCCTCCTCTTACACCCTAAAATACACATATTTGCATCAGGGGTTAAACATTAATTTTAGATAAATTTGCATCTAAATAGATCCTCTTGGATTGTGGATTGCATAACAAAAACACAAAAACCCCGGGATTCTGATCCCGGGTTTTTGTTTGTTTAATTTGTTTTTTTTTTTTTTTTACATTCCCATACTTTCATAGCGAAAAAATCCGAATAGCGAATATCCGATCTCTACTTATAACCCAATCCTTTTATTTTACGATCCATCATAATGGACTTAAACATGAGGAACACAAATTGCCATATAATGTAAACACTGTGTCGATGATTCTAACGGCCTTTTACAAAACGAAGTTTATTTTTACACCCCGCTTTGAACTATTGAGCCAGTTTCGAACTTTATTCTGAAAAAGTTTCGGAGGGCCCGCTTGCACCATGAATGGTTAAATGTGTTTTAACACAGTTAAAGTAATTGTTACAATGTAATTAATACTGTGTGTGTAATGAATACAATACCGTCTGTTGTAATGATACGCAGATGAGATGGTAGAGCGACAAGGTTGCAGGTATCGCACACAGCGACAAAGATACTCGTACACAACTCACAATACCAATCGATCTAAAGCACTACATAAGTTTACTTGTTTTTTTTTTCGTTCAATGAGCGCAGTGTCCATGGATTCATATCGCATTGTCAAATGTCATTACTACATTAAAACTAACTAAAGAAAGTCTGATACTACTTTTAGAAATGCTGAAATCAGAATTTTCTGTGCAAAATTAATAATAATTCCCTTGATATGTGGGACAATAAGTGTCTGTATTTTCATGTCTCAGTAAGATAAATACGTGATCCGTAAAAAAAAAATGCTACCTAGTATAAAAAGAAATAAAATCATACGAATGTAAACATGTTTGAATCGTCTATTTAATCTGCGTTTTATATATAGGGTGACTGGTAATTAGTGACCGATACTTAAACACATGATTCTACTCATCATTACAAACAAGTTTTACTGTCGGACCAAATCCGAAATCGCGAAAAAAAAAACAGCTGTTCCCTACATTTTGACGATTCGTACGAACATAAATGTAGGGAACAGCTGAGAAGTATCGGTCACTAATTATCAGTCACCCTATATGTAATAAAATTATTTCCATAATTCATTTTCAGGTGGCGAGCTTAAAGAAAGCTCTAAGTGATAAGAATGCTTTAGGCGATGCTGTGTCTCGAGCGTTTTTGCGTGCTCTAGTCTCATTAATAGGTGGATATCGTGATGCGATAAAGTAAGTTACATGAAAGTTTTCTCTCGGCAGGCTAGGAAGAGGGAGTGTTTCAAGTACAGACGCCAGCACATCAAGCTACTACAATCTGTCAGATTTCTTTAATAGATTTTCAACTTTATCGCTAAAGCATAAGGTTCAAAGCTGATTGGGAAAATCTGACAGTTTCGGGTAGCTTGATGTGCTGGCGTCTGTACATTTCTAAGATAATGGAATTAATATTTTATTTTATTTGGATTAAGGTTGTTCAACCACATTAATGGTTAAATAATTTATTTCAGAATTGAAAATGGTCAGCTGATAACATTCAATCCAGAGGCTTTCATTAAAACTAGAAAAAATATGCAACCATTCCTCACAAAAATATTACAATCACAAATATTCCGTCAGGTGAGATATAATGTTATAATACACTATAATTATAATAGTCTTTTAGCTTTAGTGATTTCAATGTCAAATGTTTATTTTAGAGCCGTGGTACAAAATAGAAAGCAACATTGTTATTCGGTTTTATCTAGAGATGAGTACTACGCAGTAAATTCGTGGGTAAATACAAATTTGTGTAGAAATCGGGCTTTTACCCAGAAGATTGGTATTTTTATTAGAACGAAGTTATTTAAACGTATTTACAACGTGTAACGTTAAATGCGCAAAACCTCAGACACACCAGCTGATTTTTAATTCAATTGGCCTATTTCAGAGAGAAACCAAGTCATTAAAAAAAAAGTGTAAAGGTTTTATGTGCTGTTTTAGTTTTACGGGCCGTTCTGATCGTTTCTTGCGTCTGCGACGACGCTTTATCGAGGGAGGAGTCGTCACCGGGCCGCTGCGCCGCGCTGACATTGGCTTGCTTGACCTGTTAATAAATAGACACGGCAACTTTTTTAATGAAGATTTTTTTGAAAAATGTTACCTCTATTAAAAAGTGGTTTAATTAATTCTGCTCGATATTCTGATGAAACTATTTTCAGGTTTTGCACATTTAACGTTGTATAATATTTTTTAAGATTATCAGGGCAGCAAAGCGGGCAACTTTCAAAATGCTGGTCATTATTAGGTTGCACCGCGATGACATTTGTTAGTGAATTATACTGATGCAGGCATCCAAGCCCCAGTCTAATCAAGAGACATCTGGGAACTCAACAGTTTGCTAATCTTTCTCAAGACACTTTTGATGTGTATGTATTTATGACAAAATTGTAATTCATGAATATATTGAATTTACACATCAAAAGTGTCTAGGTATTTACCCAAATAGGAATTTACCTGGATATTTTCCCGACCTCTGTCTCTAGTTTTAGCAATGTTTTTGAGAGAATCATTTAGGATTGCCTATTTTTTTTCAAAGTTAATCCATAAAGAAAAAATATGTTGTTTTGAAACAAAAACTATATTTAGCAAGCACAAAGCAGTAATTGTAAATATTTTATTACAGTTTATTGATGAAAGACTGGATTTGCTTAACTCAGGGCGAGGTTTCAACGATGAGTTTGAAGTTGAATGCAATCATTATGCCGATAAATTAAATACAGGTAGTGGGCAAAAGTTGAAACAACAGTACAAGGACTGGGCCAAGAACGTCAAGAAAGAAGGCGGGGCCTTCTTTAAAACTGTAAAAGATAAGGTAATTATAATTTTAGGTTTGTAATTGTATATTTTTGTGTTTTGAGCGCTTATGTTTGGGATGAGTATTTTTTCTTTTGCATCAATCATTTCACTAGTTCATTCACCTCGTGAGTAGTGTTTTAGATTTCATTAGACGCGGCAACAGGTACCAGGCTGTTCACGTTACGTGATTCATGCATGTAAATTATTTCATTAGGAAATATAAGGACATTTCAAATAGTACTTACCTTACTTGTCTATACATTCGCTAAAACTTATAATCGGTGATCGGATTTTAGGGTGCAATTACTCTTACTGCGGGCGAAAAGAAACGCCTGTCATTGCGCAATCGCAGGCTGCGCGACTTTCTGCTGGTTTCCGACTGTATGACGTAATTAGAATATGAAAAAGCCTTATTCCGGGGTCCCGGAAATAGCGAAATTGCCACTGTACTGGTTATACTAAGTAGAAATATCTATAAAACAGTATATTTTTTGTAACCAACTAAAATACTTACTGAATTATTTAAATTTGCATTTTCTCAAAAACACGAAAAAAAAAATGCCGCCTCGTTGTTGTTCATAAACTTACCTAGAACACTATTGCAAAATACATTTTTAACCGAGAAACTATTTTACTATACAGAAGTAACTGAAAAAGAGGAAGTGTCAGACTGTATACACGAACACACAAGGTGTATCAAATAAATATTATTTATACATTAACCCTACAGAGCATGATTTTTCTTATCGGCTTAATAAAATTACACTAGTCTGCAAATATGATGCCATTTCTCGAAAAAATATTTACAAAAATCATATCTCAATAGAAACGTATGTTTTTGTGTATGACCCATATATCATTCATCATCACCCATTATAGTGTGAATTTGTGTTACGTAGTATCAATGAAATTACAAGATTACACGTAAAATGACAAACATGAACATGAACTTACTTCTATTAATTATTTCCACACTGAAAAATTCAATTTTATCAATTTTTTGCTATTATTATACGCCGCTCGTTAATCGTATTCATAGTACTTACCTACCGATTTCAAGAAAACATAAATAGTTAAATGTTTATTCAGATCTATTCAAAATATTTGATACTAAATTCGAAACTCAAATACATAATGGTTAATCTTGTCATCACTAAATTACGCTACTTGGATCGATTTTTGAAATTTAAGACATTTTTCGGTATCTCCCATATGTGGGAAACTATGCGCTGTAGGGTTTAGAAAAAATCGAGTTTCCATAGGCCTATCCAAACTAATGATATTGTTTGAGGTTCTTGACCCGGAATTGCACTAGATAATCCGATCAGTGCTTATATTACAGAGGTTTTTTAGTATGACTAAACGAATGTACGATAAGCCGATGTTTCAGTTCTTAACAACTTGCTCTTAACAGTTTCGATTTAGGTCTGTAGATATCTGTTAACAGTCTGTTATCTGTTTACCTCTCACCATATTTATACATATTATACATTGAAGTTGCTTTTCGTATTTGTGTGTGTGACCGCGTTATTCTTCTAACTTAGCAACGCGTTTTGATACGGTTTTCACCATCATTTTAGAATATATTCGAGAAGGTTTAAGTGTGTAAGGCATGAATATCAAACTTAAAAATAATAAAGAAATGTATATGTATTAAATCGAACCGCAAATAATTACTATTTTGATGTCCAAAACTAATGGACATGTCATGTCATGTCTAATATAATAAATGTGCCTCTTTTTGTGAGCGTCCTGTTGTATAAAACTAAATAGCTAATTAACCGAATTACTAATTAATTAAATAATTGAGTGACCAACTTAGATATAATGCTCGCCGGCCGTTACCGCGGCACCATTCGCTTCGGTCGCTCGGCTCGCGCGTGGTTGGTCCCAGCTCTAACCAAATCGGGTTAGATTTGGTGAGAGTGACTACCTAGTCTAGCTAAAAAAAAAATAGAGTCATTGAAATCAAAAGTATAAGCATTCATTGAAATAAGACACATTACAGAAAATCCAGTAAACTGTCATGAAATTAATAAAAATATCTTCAAAATCGGCCCACGTGGTAAATAATTATGATTCGTATAATAATTATTGCTGAAAATAAAAAAAAAGGATACCGAACTCCACCTAAAAAGAAATTGATGTTGGTTAATGTTAAGCAAGCTGTCAATCGTACAGGTGTATAGTCAGCTCACTATCGCGAAGAAACCTTTTATTATAGGTTATTAATAGATTAACAAAAATCTATGACAAACCTGCAATTGGCCGTAATGCACCTCAGTTATGAGTTTAAAGAATAAGAAGCACCGCAGCAATCGATTCCGATATTGCAGTCTCACTGTTAACTACAATATTATTATAAAAAAGTCTCGTAATATTCTTTTGTTCATTGAAAAGAATAAAATAAAGCTTTCAGTTTTTCTCGTATGCATGCATGCTGCAAGTACTGGAGATTTTCTTTTTTGCTTTAAATTATGAATATTTGCAGGCGAACCCAGCAGTGCAATCGGCGGTCAAAACGGTGAGTCCTAGTGAACTCTGTCGTCTATCTGACAACTACCTTCTGTTGTGGCACTGGTATACATAACTTGGTGGAGAATACTTTTTACGTAAATTAGTCATTATGGTTGTTGTATTGTGGTGATGGTATTACGCGCGTGTGTGTGTAAGTATATTTGTCTTGTAGCGTATGCCTAGCTAGCTGCCTCTTTAGTTATTCTCATGTATTGTATGTAGATTGAAAGTTTAATTATTAGATATTTACGTTTATGTATGTAATTGATTGTTACCCTACTTTATTATTGTTTTTTTTTTGTAAGCTTATCAAATAAATTGAATTTGATACTTCTGCAATTTAGCGTCCAACTTGGAGCCCAAAATACGTTAATAATTTATGTATCTACTACCATGACATGTATTTATTTTGGCATTTTGATAAATACTCACAATTATTTTGTATCTTTTTGCTATTTAAATTTAACGAGAATTATTTTCATAACTTAGTTTGAACTACAGCTTATAAAACAGAAATATCCCTAAATGATTGTATGTATTCATTTATTTTATAGTCCTATATAAGTACGTATGAGTATAACTATAAAAATAATCGATATTGTATTTAATATATTGTACAGTGTAGTGCACAACGTAGATGCCGCTGCTGTTGTAATAAATAAAGTATATACTCCACGAAGTTACGAATATCAGATGCTGTTCAAAATTGTAGTGTTATTTATTCTGCACTGGGTCCCGATAACTACTGGCTATAAGACATAACCGTATTTATTGCACGCAACTGCATATTCGACGCTCCAATGCACGTCATAAGAAAAACCTCAAAAAATTTCATCAGGCTGACGTCTCGATTTAGACAGCCTAAATATGTTCATGTGTTTGAAGCCACTTTCTAACATTGCGAGTCATGCTGTGCGTGCTTCACTATTTACAAATTAATGCATATACAATGATATACAACGATCGCAGTGCCATACGCCGATGGCTACCTCGAGCAAGGCGAAAAAGGAAGGCCCGCCGATGCCTCGCGATGTTTGTTCGTGGTTTAAGATTTTATAATGAGTGTAACAATGTTTTCACTTACAAAGCTTAATATTAAATATTCTAGAGAAATATTTTTCCTATAAAAAACTTGTAGTATTAGTGAAACAAAATCGATAAAACTAGACGAACGTTAAAGTTACTCCCACCCACACACATCTACACACACACACCACTCATACACACAAACACACAACACACTTAAAAATACAATTTTATTGTTTTTATACCATACAGTAGAATGACACAGTCCACTTGAGATAACCTTTTGTTGATCATTGTAAACCTTGACCGTAAACTACCTCTTAAAATACAGGTATAACCTAGCTTAAGAGTACAGAATTTGCAACATAAATGATAAATACATTTTTTATCAAAACTGTATTTCGAACTCTGTATGTTTTTGGATAAATAAAGATTTTTATTATTATTACTATAAATGATAACATACCAATTATAAATAAATACTTAAACTTTTATTTTATCGACTTAATTTGCACAGAAAATAAATTGCATGCGACTGGACATAGAACCGGTAATAATTTCATCTTTTTCAGAAGTATATTTCACTCTTACTGCGGCCGTTAGTTAGTGTTTGAAATCTTTTTTATGCCTTACCATTTGCTTTTACAGATTATACCAAAATTGTGAGTGTCCTCAAAACTAAAATTTGATGTCCTTAATAAAACTCTTTATTTATAACCAAAACTAAAGTATTTTCCCACTTTAAAAAAATTCTCATTAAATGACAACTCATGAACCTACCCACATTGTGTTAATTTCAAGGAGGTTCCTACTTTTTGCTGAGTTTAAGATAGAGCCCACAGACAGGCGGACATATAGACAGACCTAAGCAGAGGGGGCATGCATAAGGGTCAAGAACATAAGGGTTCCGTTTGGATACCTATCCATGACCATAAAGCTTCAATTCCCTTGTCGCTTAGCGGCCAATCCGTAACCATCACGTTAATAAATAACCATCAATGAACAATACCAATTTATGGCCCGATGACCTACCAACGGTCGCACTGTTTGTTTTTAACAAGTTTCTTAATGCTTTATATTTTATTCAATGAAGGTCCGTCAAGGAGGCAAGAATGTGAAATCAGCGGTGAAAGGGTTGAAAAATAAAATGCCTAGGACCGGGTCACGACCATCGTCAATTAACACCACAGATGATAGCAGGTGACTATGTACTTTATGCATTTAATCTATGAAATTATAATGGTGGATACACATATGTAAAACGTAACATAACATGTAACATCCGTTGAAACGAAGACGTCGCCACGTCATCTGAATATTATGCAATGCAACATGAAATGTAACTCAACAACTAGGCGTTTTTATTTTTCAATTTATGTTACATATGTACCCACCCTAATAGGTAGATACGTTACCGTACAAATACTTAGTAAATAAATACACCTATTATTAAAAAAATAATAATCATCATTATTTTACGCTTTTCGCTACAAATTTACATTCCCGTTTAGGGAAGCATACGGTCTAGGTAGTCAACAATGAAACTATTAAAATTACGCGGGTCGAACCCGACCAAATTAAAAGTAGATAAAAAACGAAAAAATAAATAAAAATTGGGGGCGTATAACGTATCTACCTACATACATTTCATTTATAAATCATCATTTGATTTAACAACATAAATTATATACAAATCCAGGAAAAACGGAATAAAGGCGTCTCTGGATGGTATTTGGCAAGGTTTTAAACAAGCCGCACTAACAACACATGCCTACAATGACATATTATCCGGCGGATGGAGTGGAGGATATAGCAGTAGACTTCTATACCAGGAGCACATGCTGTATACCTCAAACGCAGTTGGTCACTTTTGAGCCATTTAATTTATCAGCATGCTTAACACGAATTTGGCCACACTGACAATTTCATTGTCACGTGCACAATTGGTCACATATCATGCACAATAGGGCATTTGATTGCAAGATTTCAAATTAAATTAAAATATAGTCAAACACCCTATTCGTCGCCTACACTCAATTCGTAAAGTGCTCGGTAAATACCTCATTTCCATGTGTCATAAAATTCATTGCGCCATACTTTTCTACTCGTATAACCTGACACACATCAGACGACGCCTTGACGATGCTGACGCGTCATCATAACAATTGAAATTCAGTGTTATATTTATCTTCCCTTTGAAACATTTTAAATTACCGCATAATGTGGCCAGTTGTTTGCATTTAGGCCAAAATTGCACTTTTATATTTATTGCATGATGGTGTATAACTATTTTTGATATTTTATTTCGTGGTGTCGAAATCAGTGGCGTACCTATGGTTAAACAATAGGGTAAGCTCAACAAATCTCTTTGTTAGGTACGTAAATTGTATGAACTTGTATACGGGTGGTTTATTTTTCTAGCCAGTATGGGTTAGTTCTAAAATGCAGGTCATAAAGAAAGTTACTTTGGGCTTATATACAAAATTCGAATACAGAAAATATACTTGGTTTTAAAAAGTATTCTACGGTTTATAGAACAACAATAAACATAACTCAGAAAGCCCAAAACAACCACTACACAAAATAAATCAAAACCTACTTTGCAAATAATTAACAAAACCATAGTAAGTCTTCCGCATGAACCAATATTATCTATACAAACGATACCGGATTCGAGGAAACATCCATAAACTCTTAAGAGTCATCTAAGTGACAGGAAATGAAATGAATTTCATGCACATAAATTTCTAGAATTCGTCCTACAAGCAAATTAGAAACTACGTACATTTCTGAAGCAAGAAATGCTAAATATGGTGTACCTCAAGGCAGCGTATTGGGCCCCCCACTCTTTTTAATATAGAACGTGTAAGACAATTTGAAGTAAACAATAATGCTATCTATCTTTTTTTAACTTAAACGTAATCTAAGGTTTAGAAAAAGAAATGTCAACAGTGCAATCGATCATAAAAAAAGTTTGAAACAATAGGTACGGTATTAAATAAGCATCGATCGGGTAGACCTAGAGTACTAAATGATCGTGATATTCGTGCATTAATGAAAGATATGAAAAAAAATCCAACGAAGAGTGCACCAGAACTAGCGGCTGAGTCCGCGTTTGATATTAAAAAGAATGTTCATCCCGAAAATATTTGTAGAATTTTGAGCATAGTAACCGTGGTTACGGTTACTATGCACGAACACCAAGGAAAAGGCCATTTATTTCTTCTATTAATCAGCAAAAGAGTTTAAATTTTGCGTTTACTTATAAGGATAAAGGTTTTAATTTTTGGAAACAAGTTTTATTTACAGATGAGAGTAAATTTAACATTTTTCGAAGTGATGGGAAGTGTAAAGTATGGCGCAAAGCAAATGAAGAGCTACAAAAAGAAAATATGATTCCAACTGTTAAACATGGTAGAGGTAGGGTTATGGTTTGGGGATCTATGGCAGCATCGGGAGTTGGCAAAGTAGTGCTTATTGAAGGGAACATAATGCTTCGATATACCTCGAGATATTGCGCCATAGCCATACTTCACTTAAGAGCGCCTGTTGTTTGAAGCTGGAAAAAGACAGGATATTATTTATAAGATAATGATCCAAAACATAAATCAACGATTGTGATGAACTGGCTGAAGAAAAATGTTACAAATATATTTAAATTCCCTCCACAATCACCAGATTTGAATGTGATTGAACATCTCTGGTACGAATTAGACCGACGTCTACGCAAACCTAAAGTCAGTGTTGCTATCACTGATAAAAGTTCATTGAAAGAGAAACTGGGCTGATATAAGTTCAGACATTACAGAAAATTTTATTTATGTCAATGCCCAGACGATTACAAGCTGTAATTGACGCAAAAGGAGGGCCCACAAAATATTTGTTTATGGTACATTGTTTTTTTTTTCTGTAGTAAATATGCTGTAAAAACAAAAATTATGCAATTTCATCAGCGGCGTGAGTATCCAGCATTAAATGAATGTGAAATAGGAGAAGTCACGAGTGCGAAATTCTTAGGTATAACTGGAGACCACAAATTAACCTGGAAACCTCACCTAGAGGAAATTTCCAAGCGACTGAGTAACTCCGTGTATCTACTATTCTAACCGTCCAATAGAGTAAATACTGAGACTACTAACAGCCTGTCACAAGCCTGTAACATGTAGTCTCTATTTGACAAGGTGGTGTTGCCTTTTGGGGGCAGTCGACAAACAGGGAACTTATATTCAGGATGCAAAAAAATGTGTACGATCCATGTGTAATTTAAAACCAACAGTCGAGAATCGAAGTCAAAAAGTCGGTGCAATTGAATAAAATTTTTGCTCGAAAGTTGAACAAAATTTTTGCCAGAACGTAGCATCTGCAGTATTTTTTTTTCTTATTGAACACATGTTTTCTAGCTGCGTAAAACTATTACCACAGGAAAGGTCCACTCTTCTACAATGTCCTGAAAAACAAATTGAATTGATAGCCCTGATAGCTTTTTTTATGTTTTTTTTTCAGCACTATGCGAAGTGATTTACGACAAAACGCAATACATCATTAATGAAAAAGAGCTTCATTGGTGTTGCTCCCAAAAGCTATAATACCCGACCCGACCTTTTATCCGATGTCATAAGAAAGTATGCCATTAAAAATATTGAGAAAGTGTTTTCATAAATTATTAGTGGAGAAATGTTATTATGCCCTAGATGATCACTTAGCCCCGGCGCCCATTGGCGGCGCGGCATGGCAAGGTATTTTTAGGCGAAGAATAAAACTTATAAATAATAATAACTTAATAGTATGGAAATAAAGTTGAAATTTCAATGTTAACGGTCGTAAGTACAAAAACAATATCGCGGTATGCTTAGGTAAGCAGCCTTCCGAACGCTTCGTCATCCCACGGAACGCTTTGGCAGTCTTCGGGATACCGTGGCAAGACAGCGCCCCCCGAACCGCGCGGCCCCGCGTAGCTTCATTAGCTTAGCGTCATTCATGCCGAAACATGTAAATGTTTCGTACATCATATCGCAAATCATGAAATAAATTGCTGAATTCACCGGAGGTACATCTCTGCTTCCACAGGTTATTCACCCAAAATCTTCTCTTTGGTTTAAAATATTTCTCTTCTTCTTCAGCAAGAATTGCTATGAGCACTAGGTCACAATCTACCAATATACACACACTTCCAACAAGCTTGTGTTAAGTCAGTTCTGAAGAAGAGATACGACTATTGTGAAAAAAGCTAGGCGCGAGCACGATGTCTAAGGATGCCTCGGCATGCCTAAGGAGGCTTCGGTATGCTTAAGGACGTCGCGGCATTGTTACCGCCAGTGTGCGCTTACATGAAGGATCCCCGTCCGTGCCGTGCCGCCAATGTGCGCCGGTCCTTAAATGATAAAATACTAACTACTGTACTTACCTATTAATAATCCAATGCAATGCATGCATGTATTTTCTTTTGTTTTGATATTTTTTGTTTGTTTTTCTGTAGTGAATTTTGTTTGTCTTTATTTTATATTGGATTTCATAAGTTTTTTTTTTTGCGCGGAACTCTGATTTTTTTTTCTAAAATAAACGTACCCTAAGTTACTACACCTTATAACATCACCTTACTAGATCTTATGCCTTTCTTCTCAGAGTAGTCAGATAGGAAACACCGACATCATTTAGTTAAAAAAAAAAACATGATTGACATGTAAATGTGTTTGTACAAACCTACTTACAGAAAATAAATCATTTATCATTTAACATCAGGTATCTTCCAGTAAAGGTCCCGTCAAGATCAATCAATTATATGATGGATATGTCACCGCCAACTAGCTTAACTAGTTATTCAATTAACTACCTAGCCTTTTAACTAAACGGCGCCGTTCAACTAGCGGCCTGAATAATATTCAGCTAATGCGTCTAATACAACATTTAATGAACTGGCTGGCTGATGCTTAGGCCATTAATGTAGTAAGGTGAAAATGTGAGGAAAACAAAATTGAACTAAATCTAAATGGGAAATTATTTTGACAACTGTTATTTAAACATTATAGAGGTTATTACGATCAGTTGTAAAAAATGACGGGCAGTCATTTTATTTTTCGGCGGTTATTAAATTAAAACATGAATAGTAATAAAAATTAAATTGGTCGGTTATTTAATCCTACAATGTCAGTACAAAAAATACTCAAGTACGTAGTGTAATAAATGGCTGGTCAGTAAAAATGTTGGAATGGATGCAAACTTGGCAAACTGAAGTGGCAGTGGACTAGATGACTGATAGCCGTTGGAGTAGACGTAGACCGCGTATTGGCAAGCTAGTTGGGCCGACAACCTTAAAAACGTGGCCGGGACTGACCGTTTGCGCAAGGCGGGGAACCAAGTGTTTTCGCACAACTTGGCAGAAGACTATTTCCTGCCGTGATTTTCGATATACTCGATCATCCCTAGCGTATTATGCTTGAGCGCGTTAGACTAGTAATCAGATTTTCGGATACTTTTTATAGATTAACGATTATTAAATTATAGATATTTAAAGAATATGCATATGACAATCAGGACTGACCAGTTGTACGTGCTCTCTTTAACGTGATTTTTATTTCAAATTCATCAGAATTTAAGCGAAATTAATTAATTACATTATCTTTGTTACCCACCGAATCACATTATACTAATCTTTAAAACTTTTTTCGTTAAACCTTATAATAATATTATGTGAAGGTACCGCCACTGAATTCGAAGTGTTAAAGAAATACATGTGACGTTCTCTCGATTCAAAGGAGGACTATTGACCAGGCAAGTGGTAATGCCTGGTTGGCTGTGGCCCGTTGGTGATGCTGGAAAGTTGTATACAGGTTGGATTAATTAAGGATCGCCGAGGTAGGCGTAACAGTGATTCGAAACCAGATGAAGCAACGCCCAAAGTGAGTCAGAAATGAGTCTTTAATAAGCTGGGGTGATGCTGTGTGATATTCTTCAGTAACTGTCACTGGTGCAGTGATGCGTAGTGGCTTGCTGCTGCATTGTTACTTCAATCAGGTAGGATTCGTTCTGTATGTCAACCGGATGAAAAGCAGTGGGCTATGCTAAATTGCTGATTTAGCCAAGAGTAGCGACCAGGCTTCCGCGTCCGCTACAAGTGGTTAGGTTATCAATTGAAGTCGAAATGACTGGCTGGCTTAGTGAACCGCTGTTTGCTGCTCCATTCAAAATCCAGGAAGTGGTAGGAGCCACTGTGGTACCTTTGCTCCTACGCTTCAAGCGAGTTTGGCGGGGCTGATGTTTATGCTTGCTTTCACTCGTGTAAAAAGTTAGGTAACCGTACCGAAGCGGCTAAATAGGTGTGAAAACGATGAGCGATACCGGCGTTATTAAAGGTACGTATTTCTAAGGCGGTGTACATTAAAATTGAAGCGATTGTGGGCGTCTGCAATAACGACGACTCGTCGTCAGGTATGTTGTTTTGTAATGATGTCTGTAGTTTAGTTCACTATATCTGTATAAATGTAATGAAATATTTATGTCTGTATTGTAATTATATGTTAGAGCTTAATTGTTGTAAGTGTAGTGTAGAAATATTGAAACACCACTTGGGTAAATGCAAATGCATTTTTACATGTTGTAGTATGCATGAGAAGTTCCTCACACCACGCGTCATTAATGTAGTGGAGGAAGACCGGGCGATGCAGCGGTCCTGTATGTGTTTATGCCGCCGTGGTTGCCCGTCGTGGTGGTTCTGCTCACTTAAAGCGAACCTGACCTTCGGAAGATCTAAGATTCGTGCTTCTGCTAAGACTGCTACACAATAATTTGATGTTTACATCTTTGTTGAATCTATAATAATAATAACCGTTTAAAAACCTATGATGTTTTAATTTAAAATTGCCTTCTTTGATCCTGTATATTTTAAAGGTTTTTAGGGTTTTATATCATAATGCTACGGACTGCGCCGGTGACAAACTGCGTTTGGGAAGTGCGGCGTAAATAAAAAAAAAACTAGCATCGAAAATTCGAGACTGCCACAACTAAGTACTTATGTGACATGATCTCGTACGTCAAAATTAAAAAAAAAAGTCAAAGTATGATCCGCCCTCAGATATAAAAATTACTGCTTCAGAACCAGTTTTGTTCAAGATCACTGATACTTGCTTGTAATAGAACGTGGTATTATAACACAGGTTCAGTGCTGTCGTGTGAACAGTTTGGAGTAGTAACACCTGCGCATATAATAAAGCTCTAGTAGCAACCAAATGACATAAAATACACACCAACTCTTTGTAGAATTCATAAGTAGTGAGACGATTCCAATGCTCGACTATAATGTTATTTATTTGTAGGTTCTCATGCGGGTCAGCGACCCCAGTGTCGTCGGATTCGTCGGATTCTTCCCCGACGAACAAACCTCCGATGATGAGGCCGCCGCCGCCCCGCGAAGCTCCCCCCGCGCTCCCCCTCGACCTGCTCACCGAGATGGAGTACCTGTTCGACAGCAAGAAATCACAACGCCGGGACAGCTTCCCGAATAGTTCGCACAACTCAGACATCAGTCTTCCAGACAAAGCAGTAAGTGACAAACGACTTCGCACTTAAATGTAGATGTCATACTCGTAGCTCCTTCTTAGATGCTTGTTTTCTTCTGTCAGTTCGTCATGCCTGTTAATATAGAATCACAACTTTCGATACGCCACTTTGCATATATTCATTTCGTATGCCATTCGTCTCTCGTTTTGATTTTCATGCAAGTTATTAAATTAGTGGATTATTATTATTCCTGCCGCGGGACAAGCATCTCCTCTGAGTTACATCGCAAGAATATATGTCGATTTTGTATTCTCAGTCAAGAGAGGGCACCGACGCCGCTTCAAATAAAATTATTTGTGGGACCGTATCGGAAGTATGATTTTTTTCATTAATAGCTATCATAGACTTTGATACCTTTTTGAATCATTTTATTTCCACGAAGCGATTAGTAAAGTAGTTTGCTTTCATTATTGGCATGAAGAGATTTATTTTAAAGTGTCTATAAATAAAATTTACTTTTAAAAAGGTATCTCATCTATAGTTTCGCCATGATAAATGTTATTACCCTCATTTGATTACATTAATAGGCTTCAGTACACTTATACTGTGCTTTCTTATTTGTACTGTCCACATTATTGTGTTTAGTACCATGTGAATGCGATAGCAGCATGAACGCTCCTAGGAGCACCGTGGCACATCATTCAATTTTATTTTGCAGAAAACACTGTCACCATGTCTCCCACCCCGGTTACCGGAACGTCCCCAACTCCCAGTCCGTTACCCAATAATTTCCACGAGGAAACTAATTGATTTGTCTGACGCGCCAACGCCGCCACCGCGTGCGACGACCGCATCGACGCTCCAAAATCTACACTTTGTCAGTAACATCACAAAAAATGATGTGAAAACTACGTCAGACTTTCACACCAGCACGATACGCTTCACAGAAGGCAATGATAAGGCAAAATTAAAGTTGACTCTGTCAACAAATCAAAGAAAGGTGTCACAACCAACCGTGACGTTGCCGTCTAACGGCACAGCTCCAAAACTCACGGCACCCGCTGTAGGTAGACCGAGCCAAGAGAGCGTAAGGCCCAGGCTCCCCGTGGGACCCAACACTGACCTACCTTCGTACAAGGGGAAAATTCTAGAGGTAATTCTGATATGCACATTTGTAATCATATCAATCTTATACCTAATTGTAAAGCAGAAAATTATAGAATTCATGCCTTGAACTGCAAGAGTGAAATATGTTTGCACTAACACACGAAGGTTGACTATATATATTTACATAACCATTCATATTGGATATTATAAGATTCATGTTTATGAATTAATAATATTTATTTAACCCGTGAAGTCCCTTAATTCGTAACTAGTAATACATACTTTTCCCGAAAACTTTGTTGCTTTTAATATTAAGCACGGTGGAAAGGAGTTGTGTAACACATAACAGTACATACATTTACTATTCCTGCTGTCCTAGATTTTTATAATATGAATATATGAATATTATCAGGTTTTATGATGTAGGTCATAATGTGCAAAAGTTAACAAATGTGTCCAATACAGATAACTTCTTACAAATTTGTTGAAAACATGCGAATGTAGTTGATACAGAGCTAACGACCAAAACCATGTATCATAACAATAAGGCCTAAACCGTATAAATCGTAAGATTAGATGGTTATGAACCCGATTAGGTCGGCACTAATGGTCACTAACGTTACAACTTCGCGAGGAGGAAAGACTTTCATTTCCGTTATGTATAAAAACAGGCAGATGTATTATCACCATCCGTTTGGTATTTAAAATTTACATAGATTTGAAAATTTGATGATGAAATTTGATTGAAAATTTTTGTTTTCAGAAAGGACAATGGGTAGTTTTTTATGGCTCCCGTACCCAAAAAAAGTTGCTTTAGCTTTAACAACCATGTCCATGTCTGTATTGTATGCCCTCAAGGAGAAGTTTAATTAATTCTAGGAAAGCACTCACACACTAGTGAATTCACTTGGTGAAAAATGATATGTAAGGAAGTAAGATTGTTTTAATATTTAACTTATTCTCTAAAAACTTATTGACCGGCTGAAGACGGACCCCTTTTTGGAATTAATGAACCTCTCAAAACTTTTAGGGCTTCTTATGATGCACGTTTTTATAAATAATATAAATTTTTGACTTTCTGGCCTTTTGTCTCAGTTGGTGGTAGTAACTAAGCTAAAGTACCCGGACCAAACGGGTTTGGTTAGGTTGGAACTGTGACCAACCGCGTAAGGCGAGCGAGCGAAGTTAGCGGTGCCGTGCTAATAGCCGGCGAGCGCTGTAACCAAGTTGTTTGGAGTTGTTGACGGCACGGTTGGCGCAGTGGTTAAGCGATTGACTGCTGCGCTGCGTGTCGCGGGCTCTATTCCCGCACGGAACAAATATTTGTATGACATACAAGTAGTTCCGGGTCTGGCTGTTTGTGTGTGTGAGTTTAAATGTTCGTAAACGCACCCACAATACAGGAGAAATTCCTAGTGTGGGTTGCCCCACACTAGGAATTTCTCCTGTACGTTTAACACAAAAAAAAAGTTACTCGGTCATTTAGTATTTTTAGGACCCCAAAATAGTTTTTAGGTCCTCAAAAACAAGCGCAATCATAATATTAGACTGTTCAATAATATATTTATCAGCGCATAGTGAGAATTATTAAAGATTCGATTAAATACATGCTTATTTCGTGCACCTCAAAAATTAGAGAAAGTTAAAAAGTGGCTCAAATATTAAACGAAGTGCATCGTTAGAAGCACAAAAAGTTTTCGAAGGCTCGTTAATTTCAAAAAGGGTCCATCATTAGCAGGTCAATAAAATTTGAGAGGATAAATTACATATTTCCCTTTATTAAATCAATATAATGTCCTCTCATATCTTTTATTCTCTAGGTGAATTGAGACATGCTGTCTTAGGATTAATTAAACTACTCCATCAGGACAACAAAAATCAACATAGTTCATAATGCTACAATTAACTTTGTGTCTGGGTACGGTAATACCCATTCTCCTTTGACATGTCACAATTGCCTGGGCGCATTAAAAAAAATGTCAACCGTAACGTTTTGTTATAATTAAGGTGCTGCACTGAATTTGTATGATATCTATTGATTCTACATCTGGGCAATATTTTATCATGTCCAACAGTTTTCAGACAGTTTACCAATCGCAATTTTCAAAACGCTCTTATTTAAGTTCAGATTGTCTGAAAAATTATAGATTTTTCGTGTTAATTGATTGAATGTTGTTTTTGGCTTTGACTAATCGAATCTATACCATTTTACAGTTTGCCTTTTGCATTTGACATAACGGCCAGCGTTTATTTTTGTAATGGTTTTCTGGCTATGCGCGATGCTTAAGATTCTGAGAAATGTGTTGTCGGAGAGTTGAATATATTATTTACCTACATTCCAAAAACCAGAGTATTGCTATGATACAGCTTAGTAAAATTGGTTTACAAGTATTTGAAAATGTGGTCAAGTTAGACGAGACGCGAAAAATTACTGGTATTTTTATGCTTACAGTAATCGAATCTAACGCTTTTATAATGTTCTGGCAGTATTATTAGGGTGAAAAAATGTAGGTCGTCGGCTCTGTATCCATAGTCATTCGTTGTCTTTGGAAAGTTAAATATGAACACAGTTTGCATTTAAAGTGATAATAAGTGAAACACAAAACAAATAGGAACAAATCCTCTCAAAAAATTAATCAAATTGCGTGCGTAGCACACACATTATTTAATCCCCGTTTTGTTTTATTATTGACATTATTTTTTATTTAGTCTTCAAAGAATGATATTACTTATCCTTTATAATTTCACCTTGCTCTGTATATTATTTAATGCTTAAGAATTATTTTCGACTATGACGCAATTTTTTTGAGATATTTGGTTATGTTACCATTGGTATTAATATAGAATGGCCTTACTCCTTTAGAAAATGTTTACTTTTTCATTTTGTAATATATTGTTTTATTGTTAATATTCCTTTGCTATGGTATATATTTTTGTGGGAATACTATAAAATTTAGAAGAATGTGCGTTTCAGGCTACAAATAAATAGATTTAGCTAAATAACTATTATTAACAGTTCAAATTAAGTGCCTTATATTATTTTATTTTTATACGTGGCCTACGCATGTACTCCTTTGATTTGCATAATTTGCTTATTGGTATTCTGATCAGAATAATATGATTAATAAGTATAAAAAATGAATGATCTCATATTGTGATGCTAGCTGGTTTTATTTAAGAGTAGATTAACAAATGCTGAAAAAATATTTTTAATACTATTTACGATAGGATGATTTGCATAACACATCCATAGAACGTATATTGTTACATCGTGGAAAATTAGCACGACGTCACCTGTTTTAATTCAAATTAACTATGATGACTAATATTTAGATGAAATCTTATTGTTACATAAATACTTTCCTAAGAACCTCTTAACCCTTAAATTGTCACCCTTAGATTTCTTGTGTATAATGTTGAAATTGCGTATATGGGTTGAAATTAGGATAGAAAAGAGGATGAAGAAAAAAAAAACATTCTTTTTGTATATTGTTTTTACAATGTCACATAAAACGGACATTGTCCATTATATGTGCAGTTGTAGTACATGAAACTACGTCACATAAAACGGACATGGCATATTATATGTGAAGTTGTGGTACAGTGCTTAGGAGTGTTAAAACAGCGTCTGTGTGCGTGGAAATACTGCGTCCTTTAAAACGGACAAAATCAATTTAAGGGTTAACCATACCTACCCGTTTCGAGATTTTTCTTTATTTTGTTATATGCTCATTAACCTCAAACAAAAACAAAAAGTTAAATATCTCTCACTCTTTCTCTCTATCAGCCTAGCCCTTTCCCAACTATATAGGAGTCGGCTTCCAGTCTAACCGGATGCAGCTGAATATCAGTATTTTACATGGAGCGACTGCCTATCTGACCTCCACAACCCAGTTACTGGGTAATACGATACCTCTTGGTAAGACTGGTTGTCAGACTTTCGGGCTACTGACGACCCGTAACGACTGTCAAAGACCCACGAATGACAGCTGGGACCAACGGCTTAACGTGCTTCCCGAGGCACGGCGGGGTCTTGGTATGTGAAGATGGTCACCCATCCACGGACCAACCGCGGCAAGCGTAGCTTAACGTGATCGATTGACCCGTGCGGCTGTTATTACTTAGCCACAAGCCCCTCACAAAAACAAAAAGTTAAAGAATTGACATTATAATCGACCTAAAATTAACAATTTGGTGCTGCTTGGTAACAATTTGGTGCTGCCGCCTCCCAAGTTCTTGACCTAACGACGATAATGACAGGGAAATATTATCGTCGAAAGATGTGTATGTGGCTAGCTGTCACGATAAAGTGTAAAGGTTAGATACAATAAGACAAGAGATAAAACTAAACAAACAAAATAAATCTGATCCCACCGAACTAACCGGATGTGCACATACACTAAACGATCGAGCTGGTTGGTTTTAAAGATTTCTTTCTAACATTTATCGTTCTGGCCGTCGCTACCGACCGATCTGATCGGAGCATCTTTGTTCAAATCAGATAGATTTGAAATTAGAACTGAACGTGTAATGGTATCCTTTAGGCTATTTTACTAAACCAATGCCAGATAATTTTATCGGAGAAATAATTTTGAATTTTTGACAGTTCTTCCAATCAAAAACTGTCAATCGTCAATTTTATTCCACGAATAAAAATTATCTGTAGATTGAAAAATCAGCCATAAGTGTAATCTTTATTACATAAATCGTCGATAAAAAAAACCTATTACGCTTTAGTACTTAGTTTTATACGTTTAATCTTTATTTATGATTCCGCCATTGGCATTTGGAATGTATCATGCAACTCATCCTATAATGAATAGAGAGTTATCGGATCGTATTGATCTAGATATAATAAATGTTTATTTTAACACGAAGACAGTAAAATTAGTGGGAAGTACATACTTACCATGACTGTGCGACTGTATTTTGTACTTATCATATTTATATCAATATTATAATATATAATGACACGAGCACTTGTATATAATACACAGTTTGTCGTCCTCTAGCAAGATCATGCTTACATAGAACTTGCAAATGCATGTTACTAAAAATATATCTAAGTATGCATAAATATTGGATTTTTATTTAATAGAAGTAGACACTATTCAGATTATTACTTTCATGATTTACAAAACTCTGATACTACTTTACTAAAATTGCAGCCTTGTGCAAGTAAACAGAGCCGTCGAGCGGTTACGCACTATCGTTATTATGTTTCAAACTACTTTATTTCAAACTGTTTTATGAAAATATTGTAAGTGCACACATCTTTAATGTAGAATGCGCTAAGGTAGCCCTCGAAATTCAAATTTATTAACGTTTTTGCAATTCGCAGGTCAATGTCAGGTTGAATGTTGATTAAAATATGATTTGCGACCTTAACCAATATGGCTTTACAAAATTATAATCATTTGAATCAGCAATAAGTTAGAATTGACCTCAAATTTCATGAAATAGTCTACTACGAACTTTGAGAGATGGATTGATGATTGCTGTTATCATTCTATAAATAAGTATTTGTTACGGCCGCGAATCTTATTTATATCAACAAATAACCTTATACTGACTGCAAATCGCAAAAAACGTAAGAAAATTTGAATTTCGAGGGCTACCCTGACGTTTTTGCCTTAATGGTTAACTGCGTTCGCTCAACGTCTCTAAAAGCCAGGTTTCAATATTAAAATCATGATACTTTTTTTTTGTTATATCGGTTAAAATATACTTTTGTCTGTATGTTTTCTTCATCAAAGGGCATAAGAACCGAAGTCAAACTTCGATTTTTTTTTTTTTCGAAATTGCGGGGTCGCGCCCTATGAAACTGGTATATAAAGTAACAACATTTTTGGTGAAACATTTTTTGATTAAGTGTCCTCTGCTATATCTACATATGGGCAGAGGACACTTAATCAAAAAAATGTCCAAAGATACAGTGCAAGTGGCACATTGTCAAGATATTTGTTATCTCGGCAACGTGCCACTTTTGAACACCATATCTCTGGATTTTTTTTGGTTGTTTTAAGTGTCATTTACCCATATCTACCAGTTTAGTCGTACGCCGTAACAAAATCAAAGTGGCGCTAGGGGTGGGGGTGACTATGCCAGCTTCCATAAAAAAAGTTCAAACCCCCTTTTCCAGAAATATCTCCAAATGATACAATTGAACAAGCGATTTTGATTAAAAAAAAAAAATGGCGGCCGTGGGCCGGGTAGCTATGCCACATAGGTTCTGTCCCCTTTGCTTTGTTGTAAAATTTCCTGTCAAATTATCTATAAAAATTTACTAGCCTGATTGATTCCATAAATTAAAAAAGAACGCAGCAGCTTTGCGAACCAGCGCGAAGCGCCTTAACAAGTAGCGCTTTCTCTGAAATCGGCATAACAAATATTTTCCCGCCATGTGAAATCTTTGAACATTATCATTACAATTTGGGAGTGGTTTAAAAAAAAAAACATTAATTGACATAAATAATTAAAAATACAGACTAACGTATAAAATAATGTAATATCACTCAACTAATGTGGCAAACCATCCACGATGTTTGATGAAAATGTGGTGTGTTGAAACCGGGCATAAGTCTCGGGCTTATACAATTGGAATATACTTAGTCGGTTTGGATTTAATTTTCACTTACAACCGACCATTATGGCTGATTTACATTAGCTAATACATACCTTCTATGCGAGATTCAACGCAAAACTAAATAATAATTTTGCATCCTTACAGCATGAAATGTACATTACTCAAATTGTTTGTGGTAGACACTTAGCACGTTTATTATGTGATCGACACGATAGTATGCATGCACGCATGCTGCCAGGGCTATGTCTTGTTAACATTTCCATAATAATTCCACAACGTTGTTAATATCTTCGACATCTTGATTGACAGGGTGCGACTAATGTAAATGAGCCATTAAAATGAGGAATTTGTCCAACATTGAGCGGTAGCTGTACTACTATATCCGTTATTGATGACACGTGCACAAAAGGCCTATCAAGGGACGTGTCTTGCTTTGTGCTTGTTTAACTCACGTATTTCTTTTTCAGTCGTGTGGCTCTGATTCTGATCTCATTAAACTGGACGATTCGCCGACAAACCTAGAAGATTTCGATCCGCTCAAGTGTCGTGATAAAAATCAGAAAGTTGAACAAATCAAATCTACAGACAGTGCTCTCTTACACGAGTATGGACTAGATTTTAGCCAGTTCGGTTTATTAGACTATTCCGCAGGTTCGAGCGCGCGACAGGAGCCCACACCTATCGTTCCCAAAGGGTGGACTACTTTTAATTAATCCCTGTCGTTCCCTTAAATGTCTACTTAGTGTATACACTGGGCCGCAATAAAGCGGGTCGGTAACAAAAACCTGAATTACTTCTAAAATATTGGAGCTAGCTTAATGAAATAAATACTGTATGATAGTCAATTTTATAGTGCCTAAATTATTGTCACAAAAGTTCAAGATTATGAGTTTATTTTGAATAAAAGTAAGTTAATTATAAATTGCCATTTTCATTACATTTCGAAAAATGTGCTGCGGTATCAAATATGCAATAATGACACATTTTAGTATTTTGTATTGCCACCTCGAGTTCACACATCTTTCTGCAGTTAAAGCGCCATTTACTATTACCACCAGCTCGGTGCGGTTTTCGGAAGAAATTCCAGCTCACACGTGTATGGAGCCTCCGCCGGTGGCACTTTCTCTTCAATTAAAGCTTGGTTATAGCGTTCTCCTGGGCTTCTGTAGACTCTGCCTCCCATCATGCGTGTATAGCATGAACCTCGAGTCGTTTGAAAACATTACTCATGGTAATGAGTAATGTTTTTGTTGACTGGTAAGTCATCCAGAGTTCAATTCATGTGTTCTCTAGTGCAACTCAGCCTTGACTTTCGATGCTGCCTTTCGAGTTTTGGACTATTTGCAGGTCTAAATTGCTTCAAGTTTGCTTCAGCAAGACGCCGCCGCACTGTACACGTGCTCGGATTGCTTCCTCCAGCACGAAGGTGATTTTTGACTTCAACAGCCGTTTGAAATCGATTTCTCGTCATTATTGATACCATAAATCGATCCTCCCGCGCTGTTGTGCACCTTTTTCGGCCTGTTCCCGATCTGCGAATATTGGATACAGTCTCTTCAAATCGCTGGAGCAGTCTTTGTACGGTTGATAGCGACACACCAACAGTTGTCGTTGACTGCGCCCGTCTTGAAGCATTGTCAGAATTTTGGTAAATTCTTCAGGGGTTAGTGGCATGTTTTTAATTGAATTTGATCAGAATAATGAATTTCTGTACAAGAAATGCCATGTTTATAAACAGAAACAAAAGAAAAACGAATGGTTTTAATGTTGCTCAAATTTAAAAGTCGTCTCTATTTGTTATTTATGATTTTTAATACAATCATCAAAAATAAATAAAAAGGTTGTACTTCTTCGTGTATTTGTAACGAAATAAATTTTAATTTAGAATTTATTTAAAAGGATTGCTCAAATATTTTAAAAGTTATCCCATTTTTGCAAATAAACGATTTTTTTTTATTATAACCGACCCGCTTTCTTTGCGGCCCTGTGTATTTTTTTAGAATTGCATAACTGTAATGTTCTATATCATGTATTACACTTCTTTTTGTTTATATACATTTATTAATTTATTTATTATGGAGGAAGTGATTAATATTAGTTATGAAAATATTGTACATATCAATACTTTGTAAATTATTTTATGATTTTTATCAAACAATTATATTTGTATATTATGAGTTGTAGATAAGTTCCACGTGTATAATAAATTTAATTTTAATATTTATAATAATAACAAATTGATTATTCTTTGGGAGCGACCCAAGTGCTTCTATCTCTTACCAATGTTATAATTGTGTTGTTCCTAAATTTTCACTTTGAAATCGTATCTATTACTAATTTGTATGTATTATGGATTGTATGCGAGGTTTTTGCTTCATTGAATAAATCATCATTGATACAATTTAAGAAACTATAGTAATTTTATACTGAAACAAATTCTGACAAAAAATATTTTGTAGGTAACTATTGTAAGTTTTATAACTTGAAACTTAGCTTCAATTATACAGGGTGCAAAGAACTAACTCAAACACAGGGAAAAGTGCAATACAGAAAGAGTGCGTAAATATAATATAGTAAAGTCGTTTGTATAGACCGGGAATCGAACCAACCATCTGCAGCCTAAAAATATAGACATCCTATAAACGTGTTTTAATATCAGTACCTGCACCCTAATTGCGTAACACACTATTACTCTCAATTTGAATCATTTTGAAGCATATTGCTAATCCATTGCTCCATATGTTGGAAAAATGTGTCTACTCAACAACGTAAATAACGCAATGAATGTTGTTGAACTGTCAAAATGAAACCCATTGCTACTGATAGTGTGTTACGCAATTACCCTGCAGCTAACGTACCTTATAAATTCAGTGCCAGGTATTGTCGCCCGATAACTTCAACCATAGACAACCTACGACTGTTCTAATGTACCTAGATTAGTAACGATTCAGGATTATGGAGATTTGAAGAGAGAATCAGAATTTAAGTTCTATTTAAATAGTGAAGCATTATTATTTTAAGAATATTGAGTCTCATCAAATCCTGTTACTGAAAGATTAATATAAGAGTTATTAAGCTTAGGTACCGCAATAAGTGTGGCCACCTTCTGGACCCAAATAATGTAGGTAATAGAGATATACCGTATAGTCGAAAAGAAGAAGATTGATACCTAAATGTTAAAAGTAACATACTTATCTATGGTACTTTTCCTTTAGGTAAGTGTTGTTCGTTTTTTCCATCCTGTATATTTACACACTAACGTTTTCAATCCAGTATAATTATGTAATTAAAAGTACAATTAGCTGTTTATGAGATATTGAATTTATTTTGTCTACTCTAAATCTATATATTTTGTTTATAATATATAACCTATTTATATCTACAATTATTTCATAAGGTGCTTTTTTAAGGAATAGGAAACCTACTTTTAAACAACATGAAGACATTATTTTTCTCTATCTCTTGGGCCGCGATCACGCTAACGCGCCGCGTGCGCAGGCAGTAGCGTCCGATCGGTCCGGTAGAAGGACCTATTTATTCTACCATTATTAAGCAACGCTCTGCTGGCAACGCGCCGTGTTCGCTAGTAAGACACCAACGGTGAAAGTACCTAAATATAATTCCATTGATATTATTAGTACGAACGAAGATAGAAATAGTCAATGCTTGCAGTTGTATCCTCAGTGTCTAATTGTGTAGTGTCGAATTTCTCGTAACAATTAATAGATAAATGGAAAGTTCATTCAAACTGTAGAAGCAAACATGAAACTGTGAGACTGAGCTTTGATCGTGTCAACGTTTACAGCTATAGGTAGGGACACCACGGAATTATTGGATCGTGTTGGTAATGGAGGAAGGCCAGGCCCAAATGATGTAGGTTCTTGATGTTACCAAATGTTTCGGTGGACGCTGTTACGGCCTACCGACTTATGACACGAGGCTAGCGTGCCCTGTGTCATCTTAGCTTATAGGTTTATAAACTAATAGATCTGATGAATGTTCTCTTGCGGAAATGTCCGCTTGATGACAGAGATTGAGCGTCGGGAAACCTTAGCGGCATCGATCAAAAGTAAGAATTAATTTATAATTGTTACTTCTCATATTTTCATATGAAAATTCGCAAGAGATTTGCAAATCCCATGCTTAGCGATCAATTAAACCATGTAGGGACTAAAGCAGTTTGTTTGAATAACAAATTGGATAAATGGGCCTGGCTTAAGATAAGCTACGTATCTGTGTTTAGCCGTTATCCATACGATAGCAGCGCTAATGACACTCATTGTAGTTACATAATTATTGTGATTCGGAAAAGTATTTCCACTAACCAATAAAATGATTTACAAAAATATTTATTGAGTGTTATTTTATAGTTAATAAAATCTAAAACTGATCCGAATTCCGCTATTTTCTTTGCCTACATAAGGAGCGTTGTCCACTGCAACCATATAGGTAATCTGTTAGTGCAACCCACTTTGGTAGATACCTATTGTATGATTTAGCACCGTATAACCATACCTAGGTACCAGGCTACTATAAGTTGTACGTAGGTACCTATGTATGGCGTATGATCCTGATCAAGCGTGTATCAGAAATGTGTGGTCATATTTAAAACACGCTGCATAGGCTGCAAAATTCTTATTTACAAATATCGTAAAGGCGGAATTCTACTGCTCGCAGAATGTGCACGGAGAGGCTACGCACGATAGTTGCGCGGGTCAATTTTTTGCCATCTACGCATACATTCGTAGCTGGCCGTGCTTTTGTCCAACCTGTGTGAAGCTAAATGCCCTCATCGTAGATTTCAGCAGCATCCATGTCGGCTGTCACGTACGCAGAAGATATGGTGCCGCCGAGTGCAGCAATCAGGGGTTGTGAAATTTTATTTTTGCTCTCCTAAGACACAAATGTAGCACATAGCTACGTGTATTTGAACATATTATGACAGTATCAACAAAATACGAACGTAAACGAATTAAAAGAAGTGTGTAAAATTGTAGCAGGTGGCATTGTGTAGTTGCTGCCTACCCTCACGAGAAAAAGCGTGAGTTTATATAAGTACGTATGTAAGGTGGCAACCCTGGCGACCCTCGCAGATGATCGTAAGTAAGCTCCTAAGTCTACAAACACCTGGAACCTGTAGTGTACAAAACCATGTATACAGGGTGATCCGTTGAAATGCGTCAGTATGTACAAATATGATAGAAAGCATTAGATATAGAGAACCATGTCCTATATTATGGAGTTAAGAAAAAGAATAGGTACCTATTATAGGTAACAACCCAGCACTGTCGTTGACAATACATGAAATATTCAAGCAACAATATCCCCGCGTTTGTTGTGCAAGCTAGTAGAAGTTCGGTAACAATAGAAAAAGCTAGTAGTTAATATAATAATAATAATAAATAAAATTTATTCAATAATATAAGGACTAACGCTAAATACAGTTTTTCTTAAATCTATGTCAAGTTCACCATTTTTTTTTGTGCCTGAACTAGGTAATCCTGTGTTTCAGGCGATTGGAGGTAACAATAATTTATTAAATAATCACATAATTATCATATTTATCTTATTGGTACACATGTAAAAGGTTTATAAAATGATTACTTTAGTACAACTAATAACTTCTCTGTATCTTCATAGGACATTAGGATTTTCTTGGAGTTACTCTGACTTAAGGAGTAGATGTTTCCTTTATCATTTAGCCTATTATGGAGTTGTGTCTCATTAGTGACAGTCCAGCTCATAAATAAGTATCTAACCTGATTATCCAGAGGTACCTTTATAATTCAAGGTTTAAGATTGGCATAAAACTCCGCGTTTAGTAATTAGGGGGTTAAGATCATAAGACGCTATTTGACGGTAGGTATCTAAATGTCTTCCGAAGCACATTTGGTATGGTACCTACTTAACTAATTTTGTAAACTTTAACTGAGCGTCAAGCACACTGAAACTTTTGCATACAATAGTAAGTATATACCAACCGGTGGCATGTGAGGTCGATAGGGTAGATTTGACAGCCCTCCCGCCTTGTTTTTTACTATGAGTGAGAGTAGGTAACTAAGTATAATCAATAGTCAATACTCGATATACAGTAAAACGGGGTGAATAGGAACGCAGGGGTGAATCGAGACGAAACTTTAAAATGGATTTTAACATTGAAATAATATCGTTTTTTTTTTTCAAAAGGTCTCTTAATGTGTATACTATATTATAGTTGACGATTAAGTGTAATTGTTGGCTACAAACTGATATGTATGCGGATATTGCGGATGGGCGAAGGCCTAGGACTTAGAAAGAAGTAATCTACTGACGGATAGTTGGTAGCACACTGACGTTTATTTTACAAGTCAAGATGACACATATAAAAACCATAGATCGAACATAAAGTATATAACACAAACTATATTATATCAACGTTAAAATCCATTTTAAAGTTTCGTTCCGATTCACCCCTGCGTTCCTATTCACCCCGTTTTACGGTACTTACTTAGTTCACTTTGGTACTATCTAGATAGGGTATAAATGCCCAATACAGAGATAAAATATGTGTCATCAGATGTTCTAGCTGATGACACGCGGTGTCAGCGTCCATCATCCACTATGAAGCGCCTAATAATGGGGAATTACACGGTAAAGTGTTTTTCAACATGTTTGCGATCATTTTTGCGACAGTACTCAGTAGGTTACACCCTCGACACTCACGGGAAGACCAGATCCTAGAAGGAAAGTTCAGTTTTTAGAAAGATTCCAAAATTTTCTGAATCTTAGGTACCTAGTACCTAGTATCCGAATGCAGTGTTGCCTACCCGCTCCATCTTTATCTCATCCTGGTGTCGGTGAAAATCGCTCTGCTATGATATATGTATCTACCTAGAGGATATAGATAGTAATTAGGTACGGTCGTAGGTACATACCTACCTACAATTACATGTTGGCCATAGCTTGCCGACCGACAGCGAGTAGGTATTTACTAGTTTAGACAAAAGTAGGTACCAGGTGTTTATCAGTACCTAGCCTACCGTAGTGGCCTAGATACTACGGTATACAACGTGTAACGTTAAATGCGCAAAACCTCAAAATAGTTTGATATGAATAACGAGCAGAATTAATTGAACCACTTTTTAATATAGGTCACATTTTTCAAAAAAACTTAATTAAAAACGTTGCCGTGTCTATTTATTAATAGGTCAAGCAACCCAATGTTAGCGCGGCGCAGCAGCCCGGTGACGATCCCTCCTTCCACAAAGCGTCGTCGCAGACGCAAGAAACGATCAGAATGGCCAGTAAAACTAAAACAGCACATGAAACCTTTAAAATTTTTTTAATGACTTATTGTCTCTGTGAAATAGGTCAAATGAATTAAAAATCAGTTGGGGTGTCTGAGGTTTTGCGCATTTAACGTTACACGTTGTATACAAGACAGCTGGCACTTTCGTCTAGCCTCACCATTGCTCGTCGTCCCTTGCCTAGCTGGCCGTGGCCGGGTGCAGGTGAGCGCTTGCCAGTACCTAATCGGGATCGCTCGCATCACAAGCTGTCTCATTTAGTAACAGTGTCACTATTTTTCTTCACAGATCCAAAGCGCTTGCGGTATGTCTACCGGTTCACGTTGGTCTATTTCGAACTTTACCGACTGTACTTTATGGGTAGCAATTTTATACCAGGCGAGTCCTTGTATATGATTGCCTGCTCTTGCGTTGGTTAAGACTTGGCCAAAAACCCAACAAGTAGGTATGTAGTTACCTACCTATTGCCAACTTTACAATGAATAAAAAAAAAAATTGAGTACTTACACTTTATTATCTTAACAATGACGACAGTTTTACCTGCTTACGAATTATTTTAGTTAGTACGTAGGAACGAAGGGCCCAAAGCATACATTTTTACAACCAAATCTGTTCTTATTTAAACGTTTCGATAGAATATCGCTTCTGGGGTAGAAGCCAGACACTCTTGTTGTAATCGAGAACTTACTTAACGTAGCTTGTACTCTTTTGGCTGACGACTCATTGACAGTGTTCACTGTATCATCAGCACGTGCAATCGCTGCAAAAGAAATTGATGTGACAACCACATCTGGAACATTATTGTAAAGTTTTGATCGTCTTTTCTCGCTGTAACTGGAATTGTTATTTCCAAATATATCTATATGTTGTATTGTGTTCATTAGCCCGCATTTTCTGTATCTATCTGCCACTGATTCATGCTGTGACCGCTGTAATCGTAACCAACTGTAACCACCGCAACCTGTTTCTCGCTTTACGGACGACATGTTTGAAATGCGCTGATTAACTTATCTCATATTTTAATTTTACCGCTTAGGAATGGGTCACGAACAATAATAAATAGGTAACCTAAGTAAAGGTATCAACTGAGAATTTTGACATTGTCAAACAATAAGGAAATTTAAGTCGTTTTTATATTTTTTTATAAGGAAATTAGAAAATCTGTCAGTCTTGAAAAACTGCATTAAAGCGGGGAATTCACTATTAGGGCCCTTTAAGATCCCGTTTATTGCAGGTACGTTTTTTGCTGAATCCCGTTTAGTGGTGGTACGTAGCTACATATTCACACAAGCATCCTGTTTTTACGCATTTATGCAGGTACGGTTTTTTGTTCCTGGAAAAAACCGTAGGTACCTGCTAAAAACGGGATCTTGCCGTGGGAAAGAGCTCTCAGGCACATCTATCCCATGTCAGTCCGTGCGCGCCGGTTGCCCTGTAGATCGCAATTTTCCCTAGCAGGCACGAAGGGGTCTGAACACGAATGGGCGCGATAGGCCGCCCGCTGGCATTTGCGCTTTGGAGAGCGACTAGATTGACATACGAGTCATTCGCAGTGGGCTCAAATAAGCAGTGCTTTGTTCTCTGAGGAGGGTGGAAGGGCGGGGACGCTGGTTCCTCGAGAATTTGTGCGCAAGGGCTACCATATTGTGTCATAAGCCGCGAAGCGGTGCGTCTCGCGTTTAGGATATAAGTTGTAAAACTTGGAATCGCCAATAAATTCCGTAGTTTTTCCTACTGGGAAAGTTTGTGGAAGTGGGCCATTTGTTCTTTTGAATTTTCAGGTAATAGGTACCTATATGTTAAGGTATAATAATTTTCTCCTCAAGAAAGTTGACCTAAATGCAGAGCAATGGCAAAAGAGTAGGAAATATATTTAGCTGATTCTGTAAATTCTGTCAATAAGATTCTTATTAATACTCGTACTAAAGTTTTCACAACTTTAATATGGTTCCAGAGCGTGAAAACGAATCCATGGTTTTATTGAATAAGGACAGAAGTTTTACTCTGAGAAAGAACTTTTTCATTCTATTGTTCCGAACGAAGAAAAATTTCATACAGTGAAATCTGATACCAGCCGTGCGATTCTGTAACCATCTCACCGTGAAAGCTTGAAGCAGAAAAACCGGCAGCTATCAACTACTATGGATAGGAAGATCGTGGAAGCATCAAGAGTGCAAATAAAACACCTAGATTCAAAGAACTTCAAGTCATGGAAATAATGGTTGTACCTAATGAAAGCCATCCCTGGAGCCTTAGATATTATCGAACTTAGGCGATGTAGACCACAAATATAAAAACGATTTCCAAGAATTCATGAATATTGACAGTGCAGCCTTATATTACGACAATTAATATGATCTGAGTCACGTTATGCATCTTACAAGTTCACAAGACGTATGAGAAGAACTTCTATGGAGAAAGTAGTGAAGATAAAAGCTATGATCTATAGTAGAGAGAGAACGTAGTCCTGAAGACGAGCTGGAGGCCTCTTCTCTCTTGTGGAGCGCCGAGATGCTGTACTCTCGTATTGCTGAGAGTTCTCAGCTGTCATTAATTCTTGGACCTCCTTTTCACCCTCGGTATCCTCATAATGATCTTCAGATTCGGATTCACTCTCTAGCGACGGCAGCAGAAGAAGTGCTAACTGTGTGTTTGATATGGTAGTTTCACGGTAATCTTATGTGAGAATGAGAATGATTATCTTCTACAAACTCCACTTCTTCCACTTCAGAATTATATTTTGATGTTTTATGATTTTTACGCATCAATACAGGTGCTGGCTCCAAAAGCAGTGGTGGCATCATGTCTAAAATTTTTTTCATGGGGTGTGGCGCTAGCGGGCGTGCACAGCAATGAACGCTTTGAATGGAGAGCTTATAGTAAGACATGCTCCCAGCTAGCTGTTTCAAGCTTTTTGGTTCTCAAGCATAGCTTTATTGTTTTCCATAAGGTACCGTTTGCTCTCCTCTACTAGACCATTTTCTTGTATCCACAAGGAAATGGTCAAGTAGAGCGTCTGAATTGCATGTAGTTGAACCACGCCATATAATCCATATGGCGTGGTTCAACTACATGCAATTCCATATGCTACCAAATAGTTCCGTAATTCGATAGACATGAAGGCTGCTCCACGAACACCATAGTGCAGAATAAGTCCTTCATGCATTTAATAACAGTGCTAGCGGACACATCATTGGTTGGAGAGGCAAATGGGAATCTTGAATATTCATATAAATATTATAATTGTCAAGATGTAGCGATTTTGAGTGCTGGTAGTTAGAGGCCCTTTAAATTCGATGTTGAGTCTTTCGAATGGAGTGGTTGCTTTTATGAGTGTTCCGTGCTTTTTAACAAACCTAGGTTTGATTTCTGCGCAAATACGACACTCAGTTGGCATTTTCTTGATATCGTCTACAGAGTAAGGCAGATTTTTAGACCCTATCCAGTAAAACATTCGTACGATACCGAATATCCCAATATATTGTGTAACTCGTTCAGTCTGTTCGTGGTCATATTTGAGCACTTCACGTCATACTTGAACCCACGCCCTCTTACAGATAGGAGGCCTGTGTCCCAGCTGTGGGAACATTATAATTATGCTGCTTATAAAATGTAGGAAATGGATTGCTGACGGAAGGCCAACCAAAGAGGCGACCACAGTCAATGTCTACAGGTCTTGGTCATAGGAAACACTCAAGTGGCAGATAAAGAGAACTGGTTCGAAGACAATGCTGCGACAAGTCATGTTACGAATAGAAGTGATTTTTACGCGACATTTGAATACTTCAAAGGCCAGCACACAGTGACAGCAGCCAATGGTCAAACTGTAGAAGCATTAGGAAAGGGAAACAGCCGTGTGGAAGACGACAGCAAATTCTACTCAAAGATGTCCGTCCCAAACATAAATATGAATCTTTTTTTCTGTTCTTGCTGCACACGACCACGTGTACAACAAGATCTTTGAGTCGACGCCAGACAAGTGTACACTGAAAGTAGATGGAACTACTAAGTTAATAGGAACAAGGCAGAGAAATGGCGGACTTTACAAGCGGAAACTTGATTGCCTCTCGCCGAAACCTGAAGTGAAAATGGCAATGACTAATCCTATACAAGTTTATCACGAGGGGCTATGATGAACTATGATCATAATATTGTTATCATTGTTCAATCTGCAAAGGAAATAATATGTTGTAATCATACCACTGCTTGTTATGATTACAACAATCGCACTAAATCTTATTAAAAACGCGTACCTAAAGAACATTCCGTATTATGTTTAGCATAAAGTTTATTTAGTGCGACGATTATTTGGTATAATTTCACTTGGCATACTATGAAGATGGCTGAATTTCATTTGGAATAATTTTATTAGGCTTACCTATTGCCGTTCTATAAAAAAAACATTTTTAACCTTAAATTAAAATTAAAATATTTTCTTAAAAAGTCAATATGTTTTGCTACAAAAGTTAGTGACAGAAACGAATCGCTGCAAAACCGACTCCACGTAGTCTGGTCTGCCCTACCCCTAGAGTGTAATTTTAGCCCGTGTAGGCGCGGAGGGGCGAGACGGCCCGCGAGCTGAGAAGCAGGTGGTCTCGTGACCGTCAAACCATCTGCGACGATAAGCTCGCGTCGGATCCCCGGAGCCCCGCAACGCTGGAGCCGCGACAGAAACCATGCCTGCTGCATGCTTGCTTGCATGCTACATGCTTGCTGCATGCATGGTGTTTGCTTGTTTGCATGTTTTCATGCTTCTTACAGGTATATAAAAACCACATTATGTTATATGAAATGTATGCCAAAAGATGATTTTAACTGTAAACTTTCTGAGATATGATAGTTCTGCCTTTTAGTGACTATCGATATGAAATCTATGCCAAAAGACGATACTGACTGTGAACTTTCTGCGATATGATGGTTCTACTGTTTAATTATTATGTATATAAAATTTATGCTCAAAGATGACTCTGACTTACAAAATTATGAGTTTTGAATGCATCATAAATGAGTGTTTGCCAAACGATTTTCTGCGAAAAGGAGTTTATGCTATCCACTGTTATGCAAAATAATATTACGACATAAAAAGTTCTGCTGTAACGGGTGGACCCGACGTGGATGCTTGCGTTGCAGTTATAAAAACTGATTTTTCTACAGCGATGAATTGTGATGATGCAACTACGGCTACTACTGAATTTGTTAATATTGTTTCTACAATGGTCAATAACGACTCTGTTACTCGCACTATCCCGAGTTAAAATAGGATTACAAAACCCAGGATCACACCGCGGCTTTTCAGGTGCATACGAAACGGGTATAATCTTTGCCTTAAATCAAAACGAGACCCTAACAATAGTACACAGGGTGTGGCGTAAATAGTGGTCCAACGTTAAGGATTCGATATACCATATAATTTACCACATATTACAATTTTAACCATTTTTACCCAAGGGTTCCAAAAATTTTTTTTTTCTTGTTTTTTATGTACAGTCCCGGTCACTTGAATAGAACCAGTTCAAAAGTACTGTGATTAGCTCTAATTTGAAAAGATACAAAAATAATCTATAACGTGTTAATTTATCTCGCTACGTAAAAACTATACATAACCTAATAGGGGCAACTAGAAAGATATCTTTCTAGAAATTTCCGTGGTAGCGGCCGAAAGCGCAGCCACTTGAATAGAAACAGCTAACATTGGGCCTTTTATGGAAAAAGACTGTTATATTTCAAAAACAAAATGTACACTATCGTATTGTTAACTTTTGTTTATACCTTTTTGTGAGAAAAGTATAACGTTTCCAAAATAATATGAAACGTGGAAAGAAGTTAACTTCAGAAGAGAAGATAAGAATAAAATAATATAAATAAAATTAAAACATTAAAAGAAGGACACTATCTGTTGCGTGAAATAGCTCGACGACTGGGATTATGAAATATTTAGAAGATCCAGAAAACTATGGAAAACTATATAAAGGAAGAACGAAACGAGCCACAAAAGAACGAGAAAGGCGACGTATACTTCGTGAAGTGTCTAATTATTCTCTAACTGCTGCTCAAATAGCGCTGAAGGTGGGAACGCAAGTATCGGTACGTACAGTGCGACGTATTATAAACAAGTGTTCGACATTAAAAGATTTGAAAATTAAAAAACGACCTGCACCCTAATTGCGTAACGCTCTATTACTCTCAATTTGAATCATTTTGAAGCATATTGCTAATCCATTGCTTCATATGCTCGAAAAATGTGTCAGCTCAACAACTAAAATAACGTAATGAATGTTGTTGAACTGTCAAAATGACACCCATTGCTACTTATAGTGTGTTACGCAATTAGCCTGCTGTTTTAAATCACCGAAATTATCACTTACGTTTAGAATTTGCACGACAGCATATGATATGGAAATTAGAATGGTAATTTTCAGAATACTGAAATAATCTGTAGAGAATCTTAATCTCTACAGATTTTTTCAGTATTCTGAAAATTTACATTATTGTGACTTAAGCCTGTTTGCATGTTATCTCCTCATTTACAGATGAAAAAAAAATAATAATTTGGATGGTCCCGATGGCTATGCATATTATTTTCATGATCTTAGAAAAGAAGAAAGGTATTTGTCCCGTCGACACAGCGCTTTAGGAAGTACAGACCAGCACATCAAACTACTACAATCTGTCAGATTTCTTTAATAGATTTTCAACTTTAGTGCTAAAGCATAAGGTTCAAAGTTGATTGGGAAAATCTGACAGTTTCGGGTAGCTTGATGTGCTGGCGTCTGTACAATGGTGTGGGGTGCTATCTGTTATGAGGGTGTGCTAGATCGAGTTGTGCTCAAAGGTAAACAAAATGCAGAAAAAAGTATGTTAAATTACTAGAACGACAGAACACAATAATCGAATCAAAATTAGAATAACGTCAATTTATATTTCGGCATGATAATGCACATATTCATTCGGCAACGCTTGTAAAAAAATGGTTCAAGGATAATAATATTGAAAATCTTGAGTGGCCTTCGGTATCACCCGATCTTAATATTATGGAAAATGTATAAGGATGGTTAGCGAGAAAATTGTACGCAGGTGGAAGACAATTAGAAGAAGCACTAAAATTAGCTTTAACGAAAGAGTGGTCGGCGATACCTCGATATTACATTCAGTCGTTGTACGATTCAATGCCTAGTCGATTGTTTGAAGTTATCATTATCATCATCATTACATAGTATAAAACAAAGTCGCTTCCCTGTCTGTCTGTCCCTATATATGCTTAGATCTTTAAAACTCCGCAACGGATTTTGATGCGGTTTTTTTTAATAGATAGAGTGATTCAAAAGGAAGGTTTATATGTATAATACATGCATAATATAGTAGAGAAACACTGATAATTTTAGAGGTTTCTAATGTGATGTCGTAAATAAACACATTTTTTTGCGCTTACATTGTAAACGCTGGCTGAACCATTCGAGATAGATCAAAATAATGTACTACAGTATTGTACACCTTAAAAAGTTCTACAAAAAAGTCCGCGATGGTATATGTCTATCTCTTAGGGATAACCCACAATAACCATTTTTTATCCTTAACTTTTTACGAGAAATAATGGCTTATTTAAGAAGCAATTTTAGGCAATACAGCATTAATCCTTATCCAATTAAGTACCTTAAAAACATTGTGCATTTCATATAGATCATTATGGCCCTTTACAGTATGTAATTTAAATGAATATTTTCGAAGATATTACAGATTTAAAATGCGGGCGTTATCGGCCGGGGAGTAGGCCGGTGGCGCTTGAAACTACCCAACGGATTTTGATGGTTTTTTTTTTTTTAATAGATAGAGTGATTCAAGAGGAAGGTTTTATGTATAATACAAGCATAATATAGTAGAGAAACACTGATCATTTTAGAGGTTTCTAATGTGATGTCGTAAATAAACACATTTTTTGCGTTTACATTGCAAACGCTGGCTGAATCCTACGAGATAGATCAAAATATGTAATGTACAGACGCCAGCACATCAAGCTACTACAATCTGTTAGATTTCTTTAACGGATTTTCAGCTTTAGTGCTAAAGCATAAGGTTCAAAGTTGATTGGGAAAATCTGACAGAGTCGGGTAGCTTGATGTGCTGGCGTCTGTACTACAGTATTGTACACCTTAAAAAGGTCTACAAAAAAATACACAATGGTATATGTCTATCTCTTAGGGATAACCCACAATAACGATTTTTTATCCTATACTTTTTACGAGAAATAATGGCTAGAAAGAAAAAGAAAGAAAGAAACCGTAGTTTTCAAGATCTAAGCATACATAGAGACAGACAGACAGCGGGAAGCGACTTTGTTTTATACTATGTAGTGATCAGCATTGCACCCGTGCGAAGCCGGGGCGGGTCGCTAGTTAGAAATAATGGAAAAAATACAAAATGTTAATACACTTTTCATAGTTGTTTGTTGTTTTATTTAAAAAAAATAAGCTACCTAGTGGTTCTATTCATGTGACCGACCAAAATTAATAGTACTTCTATACAACGTGTAACGCTAAATGCGCAAAACCTCAGACACCCCAACTGATTTTTAATGCAATTGACCTATTTCAGAGAGAAAATAAGTCATTAAAAACATTTTAAAGGTTTTACGTGCTGTTTTAGTTTTACTGGCCATTCTGATCGTTTCTTGCGTCTGCGACGACGCTTTACCGAGGGAGGAGTCGTCACCGGGCCGCTGCGCCGCGCTGACATTGGCTTGCTTGACCTATTAATAAATAGACACGGCAACGTTTTTAATGAAGATTTTTTGAAAAATGTGACCTATATTAAAAAGTGGTTCAATTAATTCTGCTCGTTATTCTGATCAAACTATTTTCAGGTTTTGCGCATTTAACGTTACACGTTGTATATACATTCCATACAGAAATAATTAAAGAGGGTAATTTTCGACAATATAATATTTGAATGCACACGCCACTTGTTATAATTTTACTTTTTAGTTATATTTTTTTTTATAGTTATAATTTTTTTTTTAATTCTCTCAAATGTCTGTAAAAAATTGTGGTTCTATTCAAGTGACCGGGATGGTAAGAATTTTCTACCTTTTGTTACAAATTTGTTTGTATTTTCAACAAAAACCATAATTTTTTCATTTCGATTTTTGTTAATTACTGCTGAATACTAGCTATAACAGCCGCACAGGTCGATCGATCAGGTTAAGCTACGCTTGTCGCGGTTGGTCTGTGGATGGGTGACCATCTTTACATACCGAGACCCCTCCGTGCCTCGGAAAGCACGTTAAGCCGTTGGTCCCGGCTGTCATTCGTGGATCTTTGACAGTCGTTACGGGTAGTCAGAAGCCCGAAAGTCTGACAACCAGTCTTACCTAGGGGTATCGTATAACCCAGTAACTGGGTTGTGGAGGTCAGATAGGTAGTCGCTCCATGTAAAATACTGGTATTCAGCTGCATCCGGTTAGACTGGAAGCCGACCCCAACATAGTTGGGAAAAGGCTAGGCAGATGACTAGAGCTATCGTGTAAAATTATGGTTGTATGTAAATTTAGAACTTTTGATGAAAAAGTTAGTTATTCTCTATTTTAATCCTAATTTTTAACATAATTGTACGAGTATAATATCGTGCAATAAAAGCGATTTAAAAAAAAAAGTACTACACTGTCAGTGCCCATTCATTCAAAAATATGCCTACTACTCGTAAAAACCGATTTCAAGCGGTACAGAAACTTCTGCAATCATTTGCTTTTTTTTATTGCTGAATGAATGGCCTCCATCTTGACCTCCATCACTCCTGATTGAAAGCGATGGATGAGGCCTACGAAATTGAGTTTCGAGTTTAGGAGTAGTGACTCAAACAATAGATTACCAAAACCACTAGTATTCACTTTAATTAGTTAACACGTCTACACACTAGAATGATCGCGTACGAGTGGCCACGACTCTTATGCGCCTTACATCAGGGGCGTAGCTACCGCCGTATCAGCCGTATCAATGATACGGGGCCCCCAGGCTACAGGGGCCCCTAACGCGTGTAAGCAAAAATTAGTAAAACGTTAGTCACTTAATCTCGTGCTTCCCGGGAAAAAAACATAAAAAAAACTGTCATACGTGCCTATAGAGTTTTCACTTCAGAAATGACAAAATTCTAAATGACAATTTCTAGGAGGAAGCGATAACTTATAATCAATAAATATTTATTTTAATTTAATGCAAGCATTTTTGTTTCTTTTGTGAGAAATCTTTACCCTTCATTTGGGCCCCCCAACTAATTTTGATACAGGGCCCCTCCAAGGCACGCTACACCACTGCCTTACATTATACAGTATTAACCCTCCAGGGTCGCGGATTGTTCGAAAGAGTTACCGTGGCCCTTGGCACAGGCAACTGAAGGAACACGGGTGGGTTTTAGTCAGTAAAAGTCTGACACACCCTCCTGCTCCGCCCAGAGCGGGAGAAGTTAATTGACAATTTACCGCAACGTATTTTTGCATTCAAATATTTTGATAAGTGTCATAGGTCAGTGCGGGTCTATATACCTTTTCTACACATCCTGTATTGAGGAAAACAAAACATAGTCACAAAATGCATTAGTGTGTGTAATGAAAATAAACGGATCCCTTTATTTGCTAGTTTTGCATTGCGGTCTCAGGGACCGGCGGTAGGTGGTTAAGGGTTAACTTGCATACTAGGTAGGTACTTACATACATACTGTCGCTATGGCGCCCCTACACGAGAGACCACCCTACACATCGTAGGAATCCTAAAGCTACGTGGAATCTTATTAATTCATTTTCTAATCTTGCAACGACAAATCTTCTGCTACTGAACTTTTATCCATTACTCCCGATCCTTCATATTCAGTGGATAACGTAAATGCCTTCTTTGCGAATGTGGGGAAGACCGTTGCATCAAAAATAAATAAGGCACACTGTACACGCTCCTCTGAAATGGCTGAATAAAAACCTGCTAACCCTCAATGTAGAGAAAAACAAGTTCATTAGACTTGCTCCAAGTAAAGTCACTCAACCTCCTTTTCCCTATATTCTGACGGCGCATAAATGTGGGTTAATATCGACTGATTGCAGCACTTGTGCTCAGATTACGCGCAAGTGCGCAACCATAGTATTAAATACTTGGGTGTTATGATAGACAGCGCGCTGACATGGAAGGAGCAAATTAAGGCTCTGGGTTCCAGGGTCCAAAAATAAATATTTGTATTTAAGCACTTGCGAAAATCTGCTGATTTTGCCACACTACGAACAGTACACTTCACTCTGGCACATTCCATCACAAAATATTGTATTGCAGCTTGGGGTGGGAAGTGCTTAGTGCTCCGTCTGGAAAAGGCATAGAGGGCAGTGTTAAAATATATATCCACTGACCTTGCGAGAATATTGAAGGATCACGGATAAAATAGCTTCATACACTCACTTATGAAGAATTAGAAACATGTAAAATCTTACTCACTTGCCAATTGCCCTTTATATGTATAACATGCGCAAACACACACCCTCTGCAGAAACGGACACCTCTCTTCCACACACTCACACACACATATACATATTATACAGTCCACGCACAAAAAATACACAATCCTTCCGTACAAGCACACAATCTCACATAAAATTACACAGTGAAAATATTATTCAGTTTCAATTTTAAGTTCTATTTTTTTACAGCGATTTGGCATGCTTAAAATCAGTTCATCAAAGTCACTTTGAGCCCCACGTTCTTTCTTACAAGTCAAAAAGTTGTTGTGCGGTATGCACGGCATCCATACTCGGCAGAGCTCTTCTTTGGAGCATATCCCATGCGTGCTCAATTGGGTTGAGGTCTGGCGATTGAGCAGGCCACGGCAGAACCTTGATGCAAGCAAGAGTGCGTGTTACGACTCTAGCCGTGTGTGGACGTGCATTTATGATTCGATTAAAGTTATCACAACAACTACCAGTCAAAATCTGTTAAATGAATTTATTTATGTCATCTTGAGTTTTCAAATATCAACATTAAGTTATGTTAATATTTTAATTTAATAGTTTTGCCTCGGTATTTATTTAGTTTATCAATTCTTAACTTTTTTAATAATCGTTTCGGAAGTGGTTTTCCCATGTTTGCAATTTCACAGTTTCTTTCCTACAATGTAATAAATTACGAAAATATTATTTTCGCAAATATATTATATTCCAACGCAGGCGAAAATTTGAGTGCAGCAGTGCTATTCTGTAAAAATCTCACCGTGAGAACTTAGGTGAAGTGGGCTCTGTCATTCCGTAATGGTAGGGATTGACACTACTAAGTGCTCACTTCACTTATGATTTCACGGTGAGATTTTTACAGAATCGACCGGCTATCCTCTCGTCTCAACAGAGCGACGGCGACTGATTTATGAAACAAAAATATGCTTGAATTTCCCGCAATGTAAATTCTAAGAACGTCGTAATACCACCAAAACTAAAAGGACTTTCAAAAGATGCTTGCACACCTTTGTTTTAATACAAATAATCTTTAAATATTTGCCCTAATAGTCATGAGCATATTAAGTACAAATCGAAAATACGTGAAAATTTGAGGTAATTTCGTTATGTTTTTTTATCGAGAACATTTTAATATTTTTTGTTACTGTCCCACAAAAAGTGTGGAAATACAATGTTATTTTTGTTTTATACCTAAGTCTTATCAATTTCAATCAAATTGAAAATAGGCTATTTTGGTTACTTCTCGCTCTTAAGGTAAAGTGAAGAGTTCTTTAAGCAAATGAATATTGTTGTAGGTACAGTTTACAATTTACCAGTTTTTACAACATTATTACCGTTTTAGCCTCCTCTATTGCAATAATTAAAGTATAGTAATTAAAGCGATTCCTCGTCTTTCTGCCATCGCACACTTGATGCGACTGCGCTGCAGTTCTTGGCCCGTAGTACAGTTCAGTGTGTGCGCAAAAAGCGCGGGTGGCAGATTCCAGAATGCAGTTTGTCCTAGCCTTAACTAAGGTCCTATGAGGACACGAATTTAAGGAAATTAACGTTACAACTACGTCCTTTACAGGGTGATAATAATAATAATAATATAATATTCCACAACTTTCACACAACGCCATCTAGTCCCAAACTAAGCAGAGCTTGTGCTATGAGTACTAAACAACTGATAAGCATACATATATATTTCTAAATACATACATATTATAGATAAATTACACCCAGACAAAGAACAAATGATCGTGCTCATCGCACAAACATTTGTCCTAGGTGGGAATCGAACCCACGACCTTGGGCATAGCAGTCAGGGCCACTGACCACTAGACCAACAGGCCTGTCAAAATGTGATGCCTGCCTATTGTAAACCTCTACAAGCATTGTATCGTGGACGCGTACACTGTACCTTAAAATAAGGGGGGCAAAAGTTGATAAATGTCCTAAATTAATAATAATAATAATATTCCACAACTTTCACACAACGCCATCTAGTCCCAAACTAAGCAGAGCTTGTACTATGAGTACTAGACAACTGATAAACATACATATATATTTCTAAGTACATACATATTATAGATAAATTACACCCAGACAAAGAACAAATGATCGTGCTCATCACACAAACATTTGTCCTAGGTGGGAATCGAACCCACCACCTTGCGCATAGCAGTCAGGGCCACTGACCACTAGACCAACAGGCCTGTCAAAAAGTTGCAACAGCAAAAAGGATCTGGGTGTCATGAAAATCAGCCCCAGTCAAACCAGGTTCTTAAAGAACTGCCGTGCGATTCTGTAACCATCTCAACGTGAAAGCTTGGGTGAAGTGAGCGTGGAGTGAGCTGTCATTCGCTAAGGATTAACACTATTAAGTGCTCACTTCACTTAGGATTTCACGGTGAGATTTTTAAAGAATCAACCGGCTGGAGTACAAACCAAACAACCAGATTGCTTGCATCACAAGTGTGATATTCCGTTATGCCGACAAGGAGGTGGTCGAACCGATCTTCTCCAAACGTAAACCCGAGTCGCTAGAAGCGGTCCTTCCCCGTAGTCAAACTACATATTTTGTCCAACTGATTTGGATGTTTTGGCAAGAACACTACCAGCCGCACTACCAGTACAGATAGTGCAATCCACGAAGACGCGCCCCACTCTTCTTTTTAAAACTTGCAGTACAAGTGTGCAACATTCTGCTAGTATGTTAGTTTTGTCGATACACAGTAATTACTTATTAGTGGTTAATTAATGAGTATCGCCAAAACCCAAACACGTGCGGAATTAATTTGTGATAACCACTAACAATTAAGAAGAGAGTGGGGCGCATCTTCGTGGTTGGCACTATCTATAGTAACGTTTACAATTGACGACACTATCAAGCCTACTTTGGATTAAATTGTACAGTCAACACAGCAAGTTCAGAAACAGAATTCTTTATTTATTACTAAGTAAATCATGAAATAAATGTAACCACAAATTTCAGAAATGTAACTCTTTATCATCTTAACTAATATTATAAATGCGAAAGTAGGTAAGTTTGTTTGTTACCTTTTCACGTACTTGCGGAATGGTGCGTGTATGGGGAACGGCACCGAACTAATAATCGTTTCCGTTCTTATAGCATTAAAAAAAAAATCTATTTCAATTTATTCAAAAATAGCCATTAACTCCATTTGGCATTTTCGAATGAATTTGTCTCTCACTCCGGCGAGGAGTTTTTCGGAGGAATTGCTTTCTTTGTCCAATAATGTTTGTGAGCAAACGAGAACCTGTTATTGGATTATATCTCTTCATAAATTTATTAGGTTGGGCGTTCCAGCTCTTTAGAACATTATTAGTTCGATGCCTTTGTCCGTATACGGGCCATTGATTGAATGAAATGATGATAAATGAAATGATTTGTTTTTTAGCCATGTATTCTCGAAATATTGAAGGCATTTTTCCATTTTTGGTGTTTTAGGACAATCAGATTGTATATAATCCCAACCTTCATCATTTTTTTTTCCGAGTAGCCAAGCGAGTGCAGTACATAATCCGACCATTATTTTTCCATCTTTACAAAAAAAAAAAAACATTCAATTTGCAAACTACAAACAAAACCCCGCAAACGTTAATTTTAAATCATAATAACCAAAATTATTAATAAAGAAAATACTATAAAATTATTAGGTCTAACACTGGATGAAAATTGTAATTGGGGAATACACATCGAAAATGTATGTAAAAAAATTAACAGATTTGTGGAGGTAGTTCAACACGTGTACCATTTTCCTGTTTTCTTGTATCTTCGTTTAACTTCTCAAGTAGATCAAATCCTTGAGAATGAATCTAACTCTACTCTAACGATCAATACGAAAAGTGGGGTAGGTTCTTTAGAAAAACGCTTATGAAAGGAATTCGTAAAACGGAGTAAAGACTTTTTATTTAGGAAAATATTCCTCTCATTTCAATTTGTTTCCTGTCCGATCGACTTCATGCTAACTCTAAGCATCATCATCAACCTAGCCTTTTCCCAACTATGTTGGGGTCGTCTTCCAGTCTAACCGGATGCAGCTGAATACCAGTATTTTACATGGAGCGACTGCCTCCTGTTGTCAGACTTTCGGGCTTCTGACGATCCGTAACGACTGTCAAAGATCTACGAATGACAGCCGGGACTAACGGCTTAACGTGCTTTCCGAGGCACGGAGGGGTCTCGGTATGTAAAGATGGTCACCCATCCACAGACCAACCGCGGCAAGCGTAGCTTAACCTGATCGATCGACCTTTGCGGCTGTTATTATTTAGCCACGGGCCCTTCTAAGCATAAAGTTGGTATATACTGAATCAGCTGCGCAGTATGCAAAAGTAACGAAGATGTAGAGTGACACATTATTTTGACTGAGTGATCAAACTGCGAAAACAAATAGGTACTAGACTGTGTATTACGATATCACCAGCAAATAAGACCTTGTTGAAAACGTATTTTAGTACATAAATTAAATATTTTTTCCTCTTGGTGCACAAAGTTTGATAAGACTGTAATGAATAATTCATATTTGCTTTGCCAAGTAGCGCTGAGTCAAACGAAACCGAATTATATTCTAAGTTATTTTACGGTCTAATATAACTCTGCTTTCAAGTTATGACGACATAGAAAATGAAGCCGAAAATATTATAATGTAGGAGCTTTACTATAATTTAGGAGCAGCAAAACTGAGAGTGCGAGCCAGGTTCACAACAATCTGTTCCATGTTCCATTTGTATTGTCAAGAAGTCAAATACATACATATGCAAGATTCTGCTTGCTCCTCTGAAATGCTATTATTTAGGAATATTCATTCAAAACAAAATCTTTTGGGTGTAGGCAACTATTTAATTCACTAAAATTAAACTAAATTCACTGAAAGATATAAGTCTTAACAATAACTAAAAGTTCGGTAAGCGTCTGTTGTATAAGTTTCCAAAATTATTTTTAGGAATGCCGTTAATGTTGTTTTTGTCTTCAGCTTGATATTGGGCCAGCAAAATGGGCCAACCTTTTTCTCTGTCCTGGACGTTCGGATTGGCTTCCATCTGTTGTCGTATCTTCGCAGCCTTGGCCACGACCTCAGCATTTAACATGTTCTCCAAATACCGCAGTTTGTGTGGTAAAACAATCTTACAATGCTGAAAGTAGAATTATGAATAAAATTTTATATTATGTACAGATGCCAGCACATCAAGCTACCCGAAACTGACAAATTTTTCCAATGCACATTGAACCTTATTGTTTAGCGATAAAGTTGAAAATCTAGTAAAGAAATTTGACAGATTGTAGTAGCTTGATATGCTGGCGTCTGTACCTACTTTAGACCTACCTACAAAAAAATCCATTACCCGTCCCTAGGGCTCCGCCGCGGTCGGTTAAAAAGATCTGACGCTACTAATACGTAATTACGGCATATGACGGCACGGTTGGTGGTTGGTTTGATGGCTTTGAATCTTTTTGTAAGAGATAATGTGTTTTTGATTATAAAATATTATGTTTGAGACTATACCTACAAAACCTTGAAGCTGATTTCTATATTACAGCCTAATGATGCTGTGTGTAAAATTCACATTAGATTTACATAGTTATTAGAAGTTCAAATCAAGTACATTTTCTTGACATTCTATTTTTTTTTTAACCCGATTGTTTGTGATCTTCGGAGTAAACTCAATTTGTTTAAATACTTAAGTAAAAATATGGATTAATAATTATAAAGACAGAGCTTATCTTGAAACCGTTCAATTAACTCCATTCTTTGTATCTTTTTAAATGTCACTCAAACACTCAAGATACTCGTAAACTTTTAATGAGAAATGAAATACCTTCCAATAGATAACTAAAAACGACGCGGTTTTTAAAGTGTACAAGAATATGGGATATTTCATTCTCATCTTCATCTGCCAAGCCTTTTCCCAACTATGTTGGGGTTGGCTTCCAGTATAACCAAATGCAGCTGAATACCAGTATTTTAAATGGAGCGACTGCGTAACTGAAATTCACAACCCAGTGACTGGGTAATACGATACCCCTTGATAAGACTGGTTGTCTGACTTTCGGGCTTCTGACGACCCGTAACGACTGTCAAAGTTCCACAAATGACAGCCGGGACCAACGGCTTAAGGTACGCTTGCCGTGGTTGGTCCGTGGATGGGCGACCATCTTTACATGCCAAGACTCCTCCATGCCTCGGATTTTTGATTCTGTACCATTAAACCTGTACCTACCAACTAATTGCGCCAATACTTCGTAATTTTCATCATCATCATTCCCTTGCTCTTATAAAAATTTATTCAGCAATTAGTACAACATATCGACTTCTACGCTTCTCTAGTCATCATCTCAGTAGTCTACCCCTTTCTAGTCTTCAGTTTTCGTAGTAGTTGTATTTTAGTATTCTTTAGTTTTTAGCCTTTCTTTCTTAGTTCTTTTTTAGTCTTTTTTTTTGTTTTGTGGCGCAATGTAGGTACCTTTAAGAAATTTTAAGTGAATAAATGATTAATTAAATTCAATTCAATTTCACACACTCAATCCATCGTTTCTTTGCTCTTCCCCCGCTATTCATCAACATTCATACTCAAAACTTAATGTAACATCATGTGAATGAACACCATGTGTGAAAATAAAGCATCATGTGGCGTCCCCATGGGCTCTCATCTCGGCCACTAATGGACTGTAACAGAAATATTGATCCCTTCCCTATCACTTCACTTCACTGAGCTCGGGCTCAATAACTCGCACTCGCATTTTACAATTAGGTATAGACGACCGCACGTTGATGGTAACACTTTGACCTTTAGCTAGTTTAGCATAGTAACCAATATTGCAAATGCAATATTAAAATGAGAACAGGTACCTTACTTACTGATGATCATTTTTGGTTGGAAGAGCTAGCTTAAAAAGCGTGTCGTATATACCAATGTAACAAGTACAGAAAATGAAAACTACAACATGATATCTGTTTGAAGGAAACTTCATCTTTTTAAAAACACATTTGTGTCCAAAACCATATTTTGCAAGAAGCGATCAGTGGAGCAATACAACCATAATCTCCACGCTCGTCTTGGTAATCGCAGAATTATTATTTAATAACAAAGTAGGAGGAATCTGCAGCCAATACTTTTGACATAATCCATCACCCAATCGATTCTTATGAAGCTACGATAGGGCTACGGGATGTACAATGTTTCGTAGCGAAGTGCTACGTTTGCTACGAAATTTTCCGTCAGTTTAATTATAATAATTATGTACCGTGCTACAGCTACAATTACGGACGTATTGTTTAAAAAAGATTTTACATAGTTCATGATAAATCATATCACCACAGGTTAGGTTACAATCTCCTCTGTTATTGGTGACTGGAGACTCCGTAGTAGAGGTCTACGAAAACAGCTACGAAGTACGAATCGTTTCATTAGACGGTTTAAAGGTTGAACGATTATGATTTTGCTTCTTCTGATCTGAATATATTCGAGGGGCCCGTGGCTAAATAATAACAGCCGCACATGTCGATCGATCAGGTTAAGCTACGCTTGCCGCGGTTGGTCTGTGGATGGGTGACCATCTTTACATACCGAGACCCCTCCGTGCCTCGGAAAGCACGTTAAGCCGTTGGTCCCGGCTGTCATTCGTAGATCTATGACAGTCGTTACGGGTAGTCAGAAGCCCGAAAGTCTGACAACCAGTCTTACCTAGGGGTATCGTATCACCCAGTAAGTGGGTTGTGGAGTTCAGACAGGCAGTCGCTCCATGTAAAATACTGGTATTCGGCTGCATCCGGTTAGACTGGAATCCGACCCCAACATAGTTGGGAAAAGGCTAGGCAGATGATGATGATCTGAATATATTCATTTATTTTCTAATGAAAATAACATAGTTTTATTTCAATTATTACTTTTGAGCTGTGTTGGGCGTGGTGGTAATTAAAACTATCGTAGCGGCGGAGCGACTAAAGCAAATACACCATCCAGAAGATAGCTCGAGAATCTGCTTAGCACTAAGAAGGTAAAGGGTAGCGGCAGCTATTTATCTATGAACTTGAACCTACATAGTATTAACCCTTTATGGGGCTTTGTCCATATATTGGACACCATACATTTTTAGTCTTCGCGGTTAAACTAAACGTTAGACAAATGCAGCAGTAAAGCTCTTGGAAAAAATAGCAAAATAGTGTGTCAAATGCAAAGTACAGATGCCAGTACATCAAGTTACCCGAAGCTGTCAGATTTTCCCAATCAACTTTGAACCTTACGCTTTAGCAATAAAGTTGAAAATCTATTAAAGAAATCTGATTGTAGTAGCTTGATGTGCTGGCGTCTGTACCATAAAAATGTCAATAAATATTAGTTTTAATATACCAGTGTTTTCTTTTCAACATACAAGCCACGATCATCTGCCCTATAAAGGGTTACAGGTAAAGCTTCTTTTGTCAGACATACGAGAATATCGAGGGACTTGGCTAGCTTTGTTTATGTTGTTCAGTCATATTTTTTTAAATAGAATTCAAGACAAATGTAATGCCTATGACCGCGTGGGACGTTATGAATTGCTTTTTTATCCGTAAGAAATTGTATTTGTAATAAATTAAAAATATAACCCAAGTTTCGACGTAAGCTAACTTCACCAAGAAAGTAATCTCGGCCGGTCGATTCTGTAAAAATCTCACCGTGAAAACTTGCGTGGAGTGAGCTGTCTGTGTCATCCCACTGATGCTAGGGATTGACAAAGCAAACATTTACAATAATAATCGAGATATTAATAATATTTTTTATGCTAATTCTATTCGACTCGTCAGGACTAGTCTAGGAAAAAAAGAGAAAAAAAAACAACATTGGGATTCCGACTGAGTTTCTGATTTGCTATTTTATTTTAAAATCCTTCAACAAGTAACATTGATTTGACAACTAAAATACTAGCGTTGAAATGATATAAAATGATCAATAGAATTAACATAAAAAATATTATTAAAATCTCGATTATGATTGTAAATGTATGCTTGGTCAATCCCTAGTATCAGGTGGGATGACACTGACGGCTCACTCCACGCTCACTTCACCTAAGTTCTCACGGTGATATCACAGTTTATGAAAATATATTTTTCAGTATTATCATCTGGAGGAGATTGTAGACGCATGATTTATTACAACGTCGTTGTCAAGTCTGATACTAACTAACATTTTATAGGCAATTTAATTTCTTATCACGATAGCTTCCGAATTAAACTCAGTGGTATTAGCAGATTTCACTTCTCGATGTTCGAAGCACTAACAACTAATTACAAAGGTGCCAAAAACTTATACCCACATGTTTATGTTGCGGCAAATACTTGGTCTATTGTACGTGATTACGCAAGTCGTTAGACCAACTTTACGAAAATAACGTTTTATCGCATTGTTTTAAATAATCAAAATACTTACACAGTTATTTGAGAAATATAAAACCAGAACTGAGAGCAGCAGAAATCTCAGAATTACCGTCATGGTAAGTGGCAAACCGATTGGCAAGTAAGCTTTATTGAAAATTCGTTTGCGCTTGTTATCGTTATGTGTTTACAAAACAACATAAGGGTTTTGTAAACGAAGCAGTAAACACAATGACGCGCGGTAACGCTTTGTAATATTTTTACTGAGAAACACAATTAGCTAACGGTACTAACGGTATTATTTAACTTTGTGCCTTGATTTTTATTACGTAACGACTAAGTACACAGGGAGGGCGCCCACGGGCAACTTTTGTCTCTCACATCAAGTCTGCGAGTTTTATGAAAGTGCGCGCATATTTGGACGCAACTGTCGCCCGTCTATTCGTTGCAATGCAAGTGCGCGCACGGCGACAAAAAAGTTGCCGGTTAGCCAGTTAGCTCTCAACCGAAAAGACGAGAAGACAGCGATATATACAAAAAAAAAAAATTGCTGGGCATTTAAGCTGCTCGTAGGATTCCTAACAATACGGCCATTGCCGCATTAAATTTTATCAACGTTAAATATTTGGCCACTTCTACTGCCGGAGTAGTTGCCCTAAAATAACGCCTCTGGGAACCGACGGTGGATTATACTACAGGCAGCTGATCGTACCAGTAGCACAGGCAATTAAATTGTTAAGAGTTTTAGTTAGGTTAGGATATTATATTTTCATTTTAATAGTTTGTTAGTTAATTAAGGGTTGATTTTTCAATAGTCAAACAGCTTTTATCAGAGGAATAAATATGGCGGTTTGACAGGTTTTGTATAGAAAATATGTCAAACTGTTTTAATTATTGTTTAAATAAAAGTTTTCCAACTATTGAAAAATCAGCCCTAAGTATAAGAAGTTTATCCAGTGTACATATTTTTATCCTCTTTAATAAATAACAGTACCTACTGTTTATATACTAAAAAAAAAAAAAAAATTGTAGACAGCATCTTCACTGGTTGAAAGATAGATAAACATTAAATATCTCGAAAGTAAAAAGTTCGAAATGTTCTCAAGCACGAAGACACGGCTTCCATACGGCGATCACAAGTGAAATTGAATTGCTTTTTTTATATAATGTATTTTCTAAGTTTATATTAGACACCGCTGACTAACAGTGAAAGAAAATAGCGTGTTTTCGGCGGTTTGAAATCTCCAGTTAACATTAGCATAATCGGCCCATAATGTTTCCACGAAACACAGGCCTCCTCTCTGTGAGAGCGAGTGGGCTGTAATCCACCACGCGGGCGTGAGTTCACATGTCATCGAATTTTTTTTCTAGAATATGCCTGTTTCCTCACGATATTTTCTTACACCGTTTTGTGAAAAGTGGTGATGAAATAAATTCCTGGGATCGAACCACGTTCGAACTAACGACCTACAACGGTGACACGTAAAACTAACCTTGCGGTTAAAATTGCGATTGGGCAATCACCCACTGGCTAAAATTAAATATCGTTTAGATCATAGGTCCTCAACGAGAACGATAACGCTCCCTCGTTTGAGGCTTTCAGGGGGCAGCAGAGGACCTAGAGAAAATGATATATCCAGTCTTACGACTATATAATAAAATACCTTAAAATATGTATAATCCTGGCAATAGCTGTTTCAGATTCGCGACGGGAAATAAGTAAAAAAAAGGGGGGCTCTAGAAAAAAACAAATTCAAGTGGGTGGTGGTCAAAACAAAGTTGAAAGCCTGTGGTTTAGATTCTCGACACATAGAAAATAAGAAATTACATTTGTTTGCCTGGTTCGCAAAACGCCAATATACAACATTATTTTTAGTATATGGCAAACCCGAAACACGTGTCTAGTATTTTTATGTACAGAATCTATGCACAAAATTTCAAAACTGTATCATGAAAAATCACGAAGTTATAAGCTTGTTATGTTACCTGATTGTCCGTACAAAAAGTTGGTTACCGCTTAACACGCGTCGCCGCGCGCCGGCCGACCGGCTGTGACCTGTGTTGTGCGCATATGATTGCGGATATGTAGTTACCTAGTGTCGCTCGGTGTCCAACTTGTAACCATTTTTAAATATTTTTGGGACAAAATATAACATGGTGTAAAAATTATTGGAATCGATTCAGTTACTTATTCTGAACAAACTATATTCAGGTTTGCAGTATACTAAAAATAATGTTGTATATGGAACATTGTTCTAAGCCTATCTGGATCGGTCTATATCGTGGTCTATATGTATATGTATATTTAGTTATATTTAGTATTTAGCGAAACCATAAGGTGAGGAGGAATAATCAATTGTTCTGCTCTAGTTAACAAAATCGTAGTTCAGGCATGTAAGTCTTATGAATATAATTTACATTTTAGCAAAATTGTATTACTATTTTATAGCTTGTAATTTTTTGGAGAAGAAATATATAATAATAATAATATATACGCCGAAACTTCGTGTGCAGTAGTATAAGTTGTGTTATGTTGTATTTATTTATAGTATTTTTAAGTTATATTATTATAGTATTGTATTTGTGATAAATTTGTATGTATTAGTTTATAAGTATGTTTGTTGTGTATTGTTTTTTCTATGGGCCTTATTTGCCTGAAATAAAGGAATAAATAAATAAATAAATATGAGTATGTTGGAGTCATTCGTTTGACTATTAGGGACGCCAGCGCCAGGCAGCCGCTCGACAGAGTCTAGACTGAGTTCGTGCGAGTCCATGAGAGCGAGCAGCGAGGTGAAGCAGCCTGTCTTGCCCATCAGAAATCGCACAGACAACATCCGTATCTAGTTGTGTCGTGTGCTTACAGTGTGTGATTCGCAAGTGTGATTAATTTGTTCGTAAAATTATAATCTGATTTGAACTGCAAACGGTTTTTCTATTGCGCAATAACCAACACAAACCATAGTACTCCCACCGTAATTAAAATATGGCTGATGATAACGAGACAGACTTATCTTCTCCGTCAAATAAATATAAAAATATAAATAAATATATATAATATAGTTAGTGCAAACCCTAACGAGTACGTTTGAGGCGAATTCCAAAACAATGTTAGCGATGTGTTTTCAACAATCACACATTACCTATGGCAGGCGATTCAAACATCAAAAACTTTTTTTCAGGTTAAATGGAGACAATAACTGAGAACACTTTTGGAAAGCAACATACACAAATAGTTTAAACCTACACTCATCATCACCTGCCTAGCCTTTTCCCAACTACGTTGGGGTCGGCTTCCAGGCTAACCGGATGCAGCTGAATGCCAGTATTTTACATGGAGCGACTGCCTATCTGACCTCCTCAACCCAGTTACTGGGTAATACTTTACCCCTAGGTAAGACTGGTTGTTCGACTTTCGGGCTTCTGACTACCCGTAACGACTGTCAAAGATCTACGAATGAAATCAAAATCAAAATCATAAAGTCATTTATTCAAACTAGGCTGAGAATCAGCACTTTTCGAACGTCAAAATTACAAAAGACAGTCCCCCCAAAACACCCGCCCTTCACCACTTCCTACTGCTTTCGCTGGGAAGAAGAAGTGGCGCAACAAACTCCCCAGCAGCACAGCTGTCTGTTCAGTTAGAAAATACTTGACTGAATACAATACAAGGTATGCAAAGCAATTAACATTACAAGGCACAGAACGCTAAATTAAACAATGACAGCCGGGACCAACGTCTTAACGTGCTTTCCGAGGCACGGAGGGGTCTCGGTATGTAAAGATGGTCACCCATCCACAGACCAACCGCGGCAAGCGTAGCTTAATCTGACCGATCGACCTGTGCGGCTGTTATTATTTAGCCGCGGGCCCCCCCGTTTATACCTACACGTACGTTTTGTATTCTTCCCGACGCGTTGGGGCCGTAAAAAACAGAGAGAGATTAGCATAAAGATGATTGGCGGCGTGTTCTCCTGCTGAAATCACCAAACGCAGTACCTACTTGATACTGGGGATATTAATTTAGCTGTGTCTGTGTGTACATCGTTTCTACGGCTAGGGTGCACGTTTATACAAAATTGATAAGTAGCTCTTTGTTTTAACACCCGAAGTTGTTACTTTTGTAAATCCTAAGTAATTTTAATTATAAAAAAGAGGATATATTTTTTTTTTTAATCATTTTTTCCTTTAATCTTTTAACAAGCAAATACATAATCTGGCTTGGTTAAATAAAATTGAACTACCTTCGTGGGATACGAAGGTAGTTCAATTTTATGTTCAATTTAATGTTCCGAAGTAATTGTTTCAAGAGTGTAAAGTAACATACTGAGACAACATACTTTATATATTAGTACCGTAAGGTTATAATTAATTATGTTACCATAATGTTGCTCGTAGGTTTTTAATAAATCTTTTATTCGTCGACTACAACAACATGTTTGATGTAAGGGCACAAGAGTTCACCAGACAGAAGCATATTTCATTTTAAAACTAAACTCTCATATGAAGATAGACTGGATAACTGCAACACTACAAATAAACATTTACGTCTATCACTGCTGTCTACACTAATTGCCAAGTTCCATTCTAAAGTACGCAATATATCGTTTCCGCTGTATGCGAGAAGCACAGGACTTGTTGATGTTGCAGCGCTTAGGGAAGCCCTATTTCGGCTGAAATGATGTTGATGATTATGAATGGCATCATACCGTTGTCAAATTAAAAATCATATCTGATTATTAAAGGGACATTACCCAAAGAGTAATCAAATCAAATCAAATCAAAATGTTTATTTCGGACAATAAAAAAATCCATATTTTGTTAGTAAATACAATATTTTAAACTATGTTAGTACACATAATACTCCTATATCAAAATTAAATTAAAATGAAAACGAAAAATTAAAAATTAGAATTAAATTAAAATTATCTTAACATTAAAATAAATATTAAAATCAAAATCAAAATTACAATCAAAATTAAAATCAAAATCACAATCAAAATAAATTACAACTTAAAAAATTCCAATGTCCTCTTTTTATAAAATTTTAATGTAGATATCGTTCCTCAGCACCAGGCCCGCAGCTATGTCTACCGGGCCAGTGCATCAGAAAAGGGCAGTCTGTCCTTTCCACAATAATCCTCGGGATGCTATTGGAGCTTCCACGTATCCTACGCATTAGGGATGCCGTTCTTTTGCGCAAGATGGCCTCAAAACTGTCTATGCCTGCCTCGGCAAAAATGCCCGACGCACCGAAACAACCAACAAGACACACAAAAAACAACAGGTTGAAGAGCAACGAAACCTAACATTTTGTAACTTTAAGAAATTACAAAGAGAATGCAATATCCGAAGCTCTGACTGTTGTCTATCGACCAACTGTTCCGAGCAGTGAAGTTTACTTTGTTTTAATAGCTGAATTATCCATTAGCTATTGATCTTCCATCCCTACTATTAGGTACAGCCACGTAAACTTAACCTTGCAAACGTGGTGGAATAGATGTGTTTGTTTTAAAATCAATATCAAGTGCACAATGTAGTTCATTTATATTATTTATGCATGAGAACGTCAGTTTCTTCGTCGTTTTAAACGACTTTCTGTTGTATTTGTAATGGCTGGTAATCGGTTCTTGGAAGACATAGCCTTTTATATGGAATGAACGATTCTGAGAATATTAAACAAGCTTCGTCGTCATCATCATCATCGGCCTACAGCAGTCCACTGCATGGCGAAACCTGCGTATGTCTGCAAAAGATAGAAAATGTATTTTTATAATTTTGAGGTATATTGTGGTGTTGCTTATTTTTATTTTATTTATTGAGGGATAACCCCCAAGCACCCCCCCTAGCCCCCCAGCTAACCCCCAAGCCCCCCCCCCCAGCTAGATGGACGGACGACCTAAAGAAGGTGGCTGGGGCGGACTGGATGCGGAAGGCGGAGGACAGGGTGTTGTGGCGCAGTCTGGGAGAGGCCTATGTCCAGCAGTGGACTGCGGTAGGCTGAGTTCATTGATTGTTGATTGAAACAACTACAACATGTATAGTACATAAGATTAACCAAATTATAGGTAGTAATGTTGCAGTCCACTGCATTATCCACAGAAAAAATATATTTAGAGACCAGTGGTTGCCACTAGATGGGCATTACTAAATAAAAATGAATAAAGATTAACAAAACGTAAAAATAAATTAACCTTAACGTGCCTCGGAAAGCACGTTATATTTTCCAATTCTGACTAGTACTTCCAGAGATTACCCTTACATACTAACTTACAAACGAATTTTACCACTATATAATATTATGTATTGATGTTGATATCACAACTACAACAACTGAGGGGCCCGTGGCTAAATAATAACAGTCGCACAGGTCGATCGATCAGGTTAAGCTACGCTTGCCGCGGTTGGTCTGTGGATGGGTGACCATCTTTACATACCGAGACCCCTCCGGGCCTCGGAAAGCACGTTAAGCCGTTGGTCCCGGCTGTCATTCGTAGATCTTTTACAGTCGTTACGGGTAGTCAGAAACCCGAAAGTGACAACCAGTCTTACCTAGGGGTATCGTGTTAACCAGTAACTGGGTTGTAGAGGGCAGATAGGCATTCGCTCCATGTAAAATACTGGTATCCATCTGCATCCGGTTAGACTGGAAGCCGACCCAAACGTAGTTGGGAAAAGGCTAGGCAGATGATGAAAGATTAACAAAATTTGGAAATAAATAATAAGTTTACTATAAAGCTAGTTATAGGTACAAAACCGAATCAGCTAAGAAATAACTTTTACATTCTTTCATTTTCTTTCGTATCTAGAATAAAAACGAGAAAGATCCTTTGCAGAGCAGAATTATATAATAATTCTTTGTCTCCAGCCTCGCCGACCTGTTGTAGCATCTTCTGATCACGGTTCAATAAAAAGTTAAGTCCATGCCTACCTAAGTGTAGTTTGTTCCAGTTGGATTCATAGATAGTCCATTTACTTAGGTTCACTCAGAAAATATGAATATAAAATAATGAGCGTGCTACTTATATAAAAAATCACACACAAACCATCAAGTGTTTTTTTCCCGTTCTTCTCCAGAGGTACTACTGGAATGGGTAACTAGCTTCAGTTTTCTGACTGACCGACCCCTTGACAATTCAAAAGTGCATGTAATTAGTTTATTGGAAATATGCTTTGAGTTTGAGTTTTAATTTTTCGTATTTTTATGTTAGGCGCCTTCGTAGCTTTCGTTCTTCGATAGTATCCTAACTTCCCATTTAACTATACTCGTAGATAGGTGCATACGAGGCACTGAATGACCTGACCTGTCTGAATGACCTGTCCGTCTGACTGAATGAATGACCTCTCCGTTGTAAAGGTAATTTTCAAATGTGGTAAAAGCAGCTTTTGTAACTCAAAGTTTCTCTCACTTGCTTAAAGGAACGTCAATATATGATAAATTATAACAATAAGCCCTATTTATGAATATATGTTTCCCCTTTTAAATTACTACTTTTTTGTAGGCGCAGTGTTTTGACCCAATGAATATTAAAGAAACAACTTGGTGGCAATGCCAAAACGACCTGCATGCTCTTTTCGGTGACTTTATCTAGCAGTAATGAATATAATATTGTTTTGCAACATGTGTCGACACCCTTGCGCCATCCCATCTTCCTGGAACAGCGGGTTGTGCTGGGGCGGCTGTTAGAGGTAAAACCTCAAACGGCGAAAGTATTCCAAATTTATTGGAACTTACGAGAATATGTCCGAGTCGTTTGAGCCTGAAACTCCTAGGGCCATGAGGTCCGAGTGCCCACTTAGCTTTCCGAGACATTGCCAAGCGGTTGAACGACTCTTTACGTGACCAGAGGGTTGGCCTATTTTTTAGCCAAAAAATCAGCATTGTCATACAACGTGGCCAGCCTTTTGGACACTTTTCCTGTTGACAACGATGCGGACGAATTTTTTGATGTCCTATGATTGTTTCCTTTTATTCACTTGTACATAATATTATTATTATTTTAAGACTGTTAGCTTTTAAATTATGTAGATATAATATAATTATAATATGTTAAAAAGGTGCCCGAATTCAACGGTTTGGGTCATGCCGGTTTTAATGTACTTTTTCGGTATACTCAAATGGACTCTGACTGAACTCGACGCCCTGGATAGGAGGGTCCCTACGCTGCTGACAGCAAATCGAATGCATCACCCACGGTCATCGGTAATGAGGCTGTACTATATGCAGCGAAACTGTGGAGGTCGAGGTTTTAAACGATAAGACCGTCCACATCGCAAGATATGCAGTCTCAGGGAATATTTCCTAGATACCGACGTGGAGCTGCATCGAGACGTAGTCACGGTGGACAAGGGCCTCTCCTTGGTTAAAGAGATCTGGCGCAAGTCAGTAGTGCTTGAAACTAATGATGGCATGAAGGTATGGCAAAGTAAGGAGTTTCATGCACACTTTTCCTACCTGGCCCTACCTGGACCAGATGTAGATTTACTAGCGTCCGTAGCCTGGCTGCGTTTTGGTGACCTCTCTGGAGAAACCGAAGGTTTTGTCTGTGCATTATGGACGAAGTTGATGGTAAACAATTAACGGAGATTTATTGTGAAAGACGGCACGGTTGACATCTGTCAGGCATACCACCGGCTGGGGGAATCAATCAGGCATATTATCTCCGGGTGTTCTCGTCTATCTAATGGAGAGTATTTGCATAGAGACAACCCGATAGCCAGGATAATCCAACAGCAACTTGATCTGAAATACAGCCTTGTGGAATAGGAAGTGCCGTACTACAGGTGTGACCGAACCAGTTCTCAAAAATGGAAAATCACATTGTACTGGGATCGATCCATCATCACTGATAGGACTATTGTTGCCAATAAGCCTGATAAAGTGGTGATGAATCAATCAGAGCGGCGCGTAATGTTTGTTTTCGTAACCGTCCCGCATGATGGGAACCACGTGAAAGTCGAGAAAGACAAACAAATCAAGTATCTTGACTTGGCTCGCGAGGTAGTCGACATGTGTGTTGTGGACTCAGTGATCATTGTGCCGATAGTCGTGACAGCTAATGAGTTAATAGCCAAGAGCCTCGACCAACACCTAAGGAGGTTCTCGTTAGGCAGCTGGATCAAGGGCTTGATTCAGAAAGCGGTACTTCTGGACACGGCTCGCGTTGTCAGGAGACTCCTCTCTCTGGAGCCCTGACCGCCGGTAGCTTGGGCCCTGTTCCCGATACCAGTGGCTACTATTTTTTTATATTTTTAAATGTTTTTTATCTTTTTATTTTAATAAAAATATTTAAAAACGTAATTTATGAACGTATTTAAATGAAATAAAGAATATGTTAATAGGTACTGTGGCAGTATTTAAAAGAAGAGTGAAATAACACTATCTTTCTAATTTCATAATTGCATATATATTATACTAGCGACCCGCCCCGGCTGCGCACGGGTGCAATGCTGATCACTACATAGTATAAAACAAAGTCGCTTCCCGCTGTCTGTCTGTCTCTATGTATGCTTAGATCTGACTACGCTACGGATTTTGATGCGGTTTTTTTTTATAGATAAAAGTGATTCAAGAGGAAGGTTTATATGTATAATACATGCATAATATAGTAGAGAAACACTGATAATTTTAGAGCCATTATTTCTCGTAAAAAGTATAGGATAAAAAATCGTTATTGTGGGTTATCCCTAAGAGATAGACATATACCATTGTGGATTTTTTTGTAGACCGTTTTAAGGTGTACAATACTGTAGTACAGTCGCCAGCACATCAAGCTAACCGAAACTGTCAAAATTTCCCAATCAACTTTGAACCTTATGCTTTAGTGATAAAGTTGAAAATCCCTTGGGTAGTTTCAAGCGCCACCGGCCGACTGCCCTGTCGGTAACGCCCGCATTTTAAAACTGTATTATCTTCGAAAATATTCATTTAAATTACATGCTGTAAAGGGCCATAATCATCTATATGATGTGCACAATGTTTTTAAGGTACGTAATTGGATAAGGATTAATGCTGTATTGCCTAAAATTGCTTCTTAAATAACCCATTATTTCTCGTAAAAAGTTAAGGATAAAAAATAGTTATTGTGGGTTATCCCTAAGAGATAGACATATACTATTGCGGACTTTTTTGTAGAAATTTTTAAGGTGTACAATACTGTAGTACATTATTTTGATCTATCTCGAATGGTTCAGCCAGCGTTAACAATGTAAGCGCAAAAAAATGTGTTTATTTACGACATCACATTAGAAACCTCTAAAATAATCAGTGTTTCTCTACTATATTATGCATGTACTCGTATTATACATATAAGCCTTCCTCTTGAATCACTCTATCTATTAAAAAAACCGCATCAAAATCCGTTGCGGAGTTTTAAAGATCTAAGCATATATAGGGACAGACAGACAGGGAAGCGACTTTGTTTTATACTATGTAGTGATAATATAATAATAATATAGATTAGAGAATAGTATTTGATTTTATGTATTTTGTTTCCTTCTTCTCTTACAAACGTTGTTTACGTCTCTTTTTATGTACTCGTACTTTCCTTTCGCTGGTATGCTAGAAGAGATTTCTTTACAAATAAGCAACACCTTTGTACGTATTTTTCTGTTCCTTTCTGCTTGTCTGTTTACATGTTTGTATATAAATGGTTAAATAAATAAAAATAAATAAACATTGTGCTTATAAAGTGAGGAGAAGTGAGTGTCATAAGTAGGTATTATTTCTTAGGGACAAATAAGGATCAAACAATGCTAATACAGGCTTTGTTCCTATGATTCAACCGGAAAGATAATACACGAAATGTCTTTTCTTTTTTTAAAAAAACGTTGACCCACACCAGGAATATCTCCTGTATTGTGGGTGCGTTTACAAACATTTAAACTCACATAAACAAACAGCCAGACCGGGAACAACTACTTGTAGGTCGTACAAATATTTGTTCCGTGAGGGAATCGAACCCGCGACACGTAGCGCAGCAGTCAATCGCTTAACCACTGCGCCAACCGTGCCGCCGAGAAAAATATAGGTTGAGAGTGCTTACAAGTCATAGGCAGCTCCAACATTTTCTCTTCCGCATCCAATACGCTCCGAACTATCTGCTCTATAACAAGTTTTTCAAAGTGTATGTATATGTATGTTACTTTCAATCATGATTTCAGCTTTTTTTTAGAAAACGTATAAAGCTAAAAGAAGAGCCAGGATGAATGAATACGATATTGAATGCCCTCTTCTGACTACGAGCCTCCTCGTCCACCTTACAACGAATGTCCGTCACTCGTTAGGGAATAACATAACCGCGCTACACCAATTAGCGTGACCAGCAGTGCTATTCTGTAAAAATCTCACCGAGAGAACTTAGGTGAAGTGAGCGGGAAGTGAGCTCTGTCATTCCGTAATAGTAGGTATTGACACTATTAAGTGCTCACTTCACTTATGATTTCAGGGTGAGATTTTTACAGAATCGACCGGCTGCATGTTGATTCTGTAGAAATCACACTGTGAAAACTTGCGTGGAGTGAGCTGTCAGTGTCATTATGTCAAATCTCGATTATGATCGTAAGTAAATGTTTTACAATCATAATCGAGATTTTAATAATATTTTTTTTTGCTAATTATATTGATAATTTTATATAATTTCAAAACTAGTACTTAGATTGTCAAAACATTACTATTTTGTGGGGTTTTAAAATAAAATAGCAAAACAGAAACTTACTGAGAATAACAATATTGTTTTTTTTTTTCTGGACTGGTCCTTATAATAAAGACTAGTATTTTTTTCCTAGATTAAAACAAATTAAATATTAAATTAGTACAAAAAATATTATTAAAATCTCGATTATGATTGTAAATGTATTCTTGGTCAATCCCTAGTATCAGGTGGTATGACACTGACAGCTCACTCCACGCTGACTTCACCTAAGTTTTCACGGTGAGATGGTTACCGAATCGCACTGCTGACCACTCTGTGTTGTTTATACATAAGGTATATTCATATCCTTGTTTTCAATTGATGTTATTCCCATTTAAATAAATAACAACTTCTAGATAGTCTAAATATATTTCTAGAAAATTTTAACATTCAACATTATTGTTGTAGCGCAAACTTAACTTTATGTGTAGGTTTTAAAGCAATTTTATTTTTAAACCACTTTTTCATCATTTTTTTGGATTTTTAAACCATTTTACACGAGAGTAAGCAAACTTAAAAATGGGACAAAACACAGCGGGACCTGCTGCAGCACCAGTGGTACATTTTTTTTACATAATAAAGCAGTTTTAGTTACCACCTCGAACTGTAAATAGGTGTATAATTTTTTTTTCACTTATTTATTTACTAAACATATTGTAGACTTAACAGGTCAACCCAAGGCGTCTACAAACAAGTTACATTTAGTTATATACGCGTACAGTTATTTATTGTTAACATATGTACTGTTATTATTATTAACTACGATTTCTTAACTACTAACTTGTAGTGAATACAGCTTAGTCTAGTTACGCAAAACCCGTATTCTAAAAGGTAAATAGATAAATTATCTTTAAAATGGTGAAGTTTTATAGAAATAAGCTAGTTAGTTTTTGCGAGATTCTCAATGTTTTCCAAATGGATTACACTGTGTAATAATAAACATAATCTAAAACATTTACATGTTATGTTATTAATAAAATGCTCTAATTTAACATACCTATATGCGTTTTCGTTTTGATGCGATGTTCAGTTGAAAATCCTTAAAAGTAAGTTATCGTCGCCTTAACTTTTACTAGTATGACAGTGTGTGAGGTGTTCTGTTGACAGATCTTTGTTTTTGATTGACTCTTTAGAAACGCATTCATACATGCACTTATGACATTAATGATCATATCTGGAATTGAATCAATTGAGTGCCTTCTCAGGGTATTTGTGAAAATCTTTTACACATCCATAAAAATATAAAATTGTTTGCAACACACTTGCTCGTAAAGAGTCTCTTAATAAATTAACCGTTTTTAGGTCCATAATGCACTAGTGCTGTAACGCCACAGATGACTATTTACTAGTCCGAGATGTGCGCTTTTTTAATCTCACCAAACAGACTTCATGCCAAAATGAATCCGCGGGCCATATCTAATTTTTGAAATTAAATAGTGTGAATTGGCCTTGGTCCCAAAATCAAGTAAAATGTATTTACCTTAAATTGTCCGTGCTCCCTCCCGGAACCAAACGAAAAAGACCCTGACTGGCGTTCTATTATTGCGGATTCTCACTGAACTAATGTACATTTCTTTATGGCAATAGTAATCTCTAATTCCATACTAACTAAACTGCACACATACGACAACACTACGATCCTCGATCAGTCTAGCCATTATTATGTGTTTATTATATTTTATATAGGCTGTTTAGCGGTTTTGCCAATGCCTCTATTTACAAATGCGCGCGCATTGCTAGCGCGGCGCGCGGAAAAACAAAATCAGGGCGTCAATTTCCATAAAAGTTAATAACAATAAAAGTCAAGTGTTGAAAAACGTCGTATGAAACGCTGAGCCGAAGCCGAGTGTGTAATGATCAATGCACACGGCATTGATAATTACACACTCGGCTTCCTTATGACTTACCGATAATACCGCCTCGGGTGCAATGAAACAACATAGCACACACGTATCATAATGTACTATTAAAAAATACAGTGATATCTATAATATAAATACTAGGAACAAATACAAATTTGTTGTACCTACAACAAGGTTCAGGAAAGTAAATGGCTCGTTCACATGCCATACTATACGCTTTTTTAATAAACCTTCCAAGCCACGTTCAAGATCTAAGCCTTAATAAATTCAAATCATTCACTAAACGTAAGTTGTGCCAGAAAGCCTTTTATACCGCTAAAGATTATACTCAGGACAAAAACGCTTGGGATTGAGCTGCTTCCAATTTTTTACATTTTGTATGTTTATTCTTTTGTTTTTTTTTATATACACATTGATATTAATGAATTTTATATTTACATTTGCTTACTTTGTAAAGTATTATACTATTTTAATTATTGTGAATGTGAAGACTATGTGGGTCATTTTATCAGGTTGGCGGAAAAATATTGCACAGGAAATTGTAAATTAACTACTAGATTTTCCGGAATATTTAGTATTGATCTGGGATAAGTAAGAATATTGTAGAAGTTTCTCCAAGCTATCACATCAAGGCTATATAAAGGCGCGCTAGTGAGGATTTGGTTAGTTTGTGAAAATGATTAGTGAACATCAACTTCGAACGCTCATCTTTTACGAGTGGCGTCAGGGACACAACGTGAGTGTGGCTACCGCTAACATCACCAAAGCGATCGGTGAAGGTATTGTATCGCGATGGAAGATAAGCCGCTGGTTTGCTCGCTTTGCATCGGGAGATATAACAGATATAACTCTTGAAGATCACGAGCGATCTGCGCAACCATCCAAATGGCAGTGGACAATTTCTTTTCTGCACAGCCTCCGGAATTCTGGGCGCAGAGCATCAACAATCTACCAACTAGATGGGCCAGAGTAATAGAGTTATTTGGGGATCACATTACTGATTAATTATTGTAAATAACAAAGTTATCAATAAATTCATTAAGTCTTATATCTTGGTGCAAGATTCAGACTTTTACTGACTAAAACTCACCCATGTTCCTTCAGTTACCTGTGCCAAAGGCCACGTTATCTCTTTCGAACAACCCGCGACCCTGGCAACCCGCGACCCTGGCAAACCCGCGACCCTGGCAAACCCGCGACCCTGGCAAAACCCGCGACTCTGGCAAATTTATATTGCTCCTTATTTTAATTTAGGCGATGTGTGTTTTTGGTTTTGTGCTCACACCATAAATTATTATTATAAGTCTACACGTCAGGATTTTTAATTGGCTTTCGGGTGACTATGGTTTCCTTTTTGTGTTTGTTTTTATTAACTGTAAGTCCTCCATGTACTATAATATTTTTTTTTCTGCGCCTGGGCAACCACCATGTATCATTTCTAACAATTTTCAGCCCTTTTGACTTTTTCAAAACGATCTCAATTTAGAAGTTGTTCAGATTCTCTCCTGAAAATGAAACATTTTTTCAATCCAAAATTTCTAGGAAAACAGATTTTGGGATGGTTGGCTAAGGTTTTCTTTTTTATAGAAAGTACGGTAAAATTGTTTTCGAAAATGTAGTGAAATAGATAGGTAAGACGTGACGAGAACATATTAATCTAAATATATTAATAGGATTTGGCCGTATTGCTATGATGCAAATATTTTAGCGGTCGACTCAGCATCTATTAGGAGGCTGACTTGTAAGTAAAACAATTTAAATACATAAGTACTTATGTTGCAAAATTAACGCAACCACCAAACACCCCAAGTAGAATAGGTATTATGTTATAATCACATTTGACAGGCCTGTTGGTCTAGTGGTCAGTGGCCCTGACTGCTATGCCCAAGGTCGTGGGTTCGATTCCCACCTAGGACAAATGTTTGTGTGATGAGCACGATCATTTGTTCTTTGTCTGGGTGTAGTTTATCTATAATATGTAGGTATTTAGAAATATATATGTATGTTTATCAGTTGTCTAGTACTCATAGCACAAGGTCTGCTCAGTTTGGGACTAGATGGCGTTGTGTGAAAAGTTGTGGAATATTATTATTAGTATTATCATAATACATACCCACACTAAATTTGTCCTATTATGTATAAAAAAAATTGAAATTGGGCCCAAATAACACAGAACTGGAACCCTGAGACAGTGAGGCGGTGTCGCGGCAGCAGAACACGTAGGAGATGGCGGGACGAGCTGGATAAGTTCCGTCAAAACTGGAAGGAGGACGGTCTCGCGAAAGATGGAAGGAGTGAGGGGCATTTGCCCAGGAGCACGACAACATAGTCTGGTAAAAAAAAATGTACAGACGCTAGCACATCAAGCTACTACAATCTGTCAGATTTCTTTAATAGATTTTCAACTTTATCGCTAAAGCATAAGGTTCAAAGTTGATTGGGAAAATCTGACAGTTTCGGGTAGCTTGATGTGCTGGCGTCTGTACAAAACATTCTTTATTTATTAAATTAGTTACGGTGAATGTGGAAGTAAAGTGTGGTCACATTAAAAATCTACGCACGCACACACTCGCACATGTATAAGGGACTCGCGGAGTAGGTACTTCGTTCATTTTGGTTTGTTATGTCTATACAGCGGAAGCGTGACTGCAATTTACGTAGTTTTAACTATTTTTAGGTTATAGATTACCTATATTAACAATGATAGAAATCAATCCACTACTTATACGATTCTGAAAAAACTTATTTCTCAATGTGCATTGATTCATTTACACATTGTATAATAAATGCTGGGCCACACATTTAGAAAATACAAACCGCTTTTTATAATAAAATCAAAATAAGGAAGTAATTTCCAAGAAAAAAAAAAAAAAGACAATTTACGTCGCCCGGCGTTCCCTTTTCCACCCCAATGTAGGATTGATTCTAGGAAATATAAAATAACGGTTACATTTTCACTTTGCGAAGATACAATACCGATACTGATAGGCGTGGTACCTACTCGTTTTTTATTAGGTTTCCGTACATCAAAAGGAAAAGCACGTTAAGCCGTTGGTCCCGGCTGTCATTCGTAGGTCTTTGACAGTCGTTACGGGTAGTCAGAAGCCCGAAAGTCTGACAACCAGTCTTACCTAGGGGTATCGTATTACCCAGTAACTGGGTTGTGGAGGTTAGATAGGCAGTCGCTCCATGTAAAATACTGGTATTCAGCTACATCTGGTTAAACTGGAAACCGACCCCAACATAGTTGGGAAAAGGCTAGGCAGATGATGATGACATCAAAAAGAAAAAACGGAACCCTTATTGGATCATACCGTTATCCGTTTGTCTGTATGTCAGTCTATCAAGACCCTTTTTCTCAGGAATGCGTGCAGGTATCAAGTTGAAATTAGTATCTAATAGACCGATCCAAGGGACCATAGGCCTACGAGCGCTATCAAGCTTTTCCAAGACAACGCAATAAAAAAATACGGCCTTTTATGCGACATATTTAGATACTCGCTAATGAATCAAAGCCTATAGAGTACTTCCTGGTGACCTACAATCATTAAATTTGGCAAGAAGCAAGGCTCACAGAACAAGCAAAGGCAAAAGTTCGAAAATCGTTAATTTGTAGTTTTATCACATAAAAATATTTTTTTTTGCGATTACCAACTTATATTTGCAGTTGGAGAATTGACCGTGACGTATATGGATGTATAAGGGATTTTTTTCCAACAACGAAGTTAAGTTTGTTCTTGGGATAAATTCATCCCAACTACGGAAACCTTCATTGGGCGTGGTCCCACACGCACTTGGCCGGTTTTTATAACATACTTAGGTATTCTCAGACAGTCCGCATCTGTGGATAGTAGAGATAATTAAAACTGTTTTCATTGCTATAGATAGCAGTATCAATGCCTGGTGATGAGATTTTCAATTTTGCGTCATTACGGTTTCCATTTTTTGTTTCATAGACAGTCCTGGCTCATCGCTTTCGTCTTTAAATACCTAAGAATTCATCACAGAAGTAAATCAAAGGAAAGAGAATATTTATCGTGGCGACTTCCTTTTCCTTCTATTAATCAGCGTTGTATACGAAAATTTATGAACTTTTTCGTCGGAATTAAACATTAAGCGCTTTTTAGAAATGAAATGCGATTTATGATGTAACGTAATTAACTAGTTGTCTAAACCTTGAAGAAGGAGTTTTCTGAATTCATTTCGTAGGGTTTCGTTTTATTTATACCTAAAAGTGTTTGCATAGAAAAAGAAAGAAAGAAAGAAAAAACGTTTATTCTGCACAAACAAAACGCACGTTACAAATAAAAAACAAAATAATAATGAAAAATAAAAAATAAAAAAATGAAAAGACAAAATATACAATGTAGCCAAAAGCCAAGGTAGGTAAGGGGGTGGGTAGGTAGGTAGGTAAGTATAATTTAACTATGTCTTCAGAGATATGTGGTGACCCAATGGTGGCTGCCACGACTTACGAAGTTGTGAGTTCGATCCCAAGCAGTCACTTTAATTGTGTACATGTGACATCCGCCAACCCACGCTGGGCCCGTGTGGTGGATTATGGCCCACTCACTCTCACAGAGAGGAGGCCTGTGTCCCAGGAGTGGGAACATTATAAGTAGGCTAAGTATGCTTCAAAGATATCAAGGTTCTGTAGCGCACTAATGGACAGAAGATTGACAGACATTTAACTTCATTTTCATTAATGTTGCGGCACTTATTGAAACGCGTGAAAATACACACAAATATTTCTGCGTCCTGTCAAATACAGTAGGCGTGTATTCAGTCCCCACGTTCGTAAAATGCGTGAGTCGTGACGTCATGAAAAGGGAGTACCTATTATCAATCGGCATCCAGCTCCAGTCGCTTACAACAAACCCAAATATTACACGCAACACGCGACAGATGTATCTGGTAATTTTGTGCGTGCTCATAACTACGATCTGCGAAACTTCTTAGTAAAGTGTCAGTCGTGGTTGGCAGTTTTGGTAACACAACAATTCTGACATTATTAATAATTCTATGAAAACCGCAAACATGTGCCTAATTGTAAAGTTCCTAAACTATACGCCGCTGTACGTTACGTATATCTAAAATGTTGGTATCGTCAGGAATACCGTAACTGTTGCTAATTAGGGTACCTATTTTATAAAAGACATTTGAGATTGTCTTCGTTGGTTTAAATATACCTGTGAGCCATTGATCATATTTCATTGGTAATAAAGTGTTTTGTGAAAGGAATGATTCTCGGGAGTATTGGTGCGATTTCTTAGGGAGCGGAGACATCTAAGACGTGTCGGGGAGGTATGCTGAACCCAACATTTGGGACAAGGGGCGGGCGGCAACTTACACCTAGAGATGGGACACGAGATAATCATCGAGCCGATTCGATTTCGCGCAGGTTGGGCCAAATATTTTTGTAATAAATTAGACACAAGTATTTTTTCTTAAGTAAGTACTTATTTATAATCTGAATAGAAGTGTGGGTTTGAATAGTCGTGTACTACATTTTTTAAGTATAAAAAAACGCGAAAAAAATCTGCTGCTCCATACAGTTATGTTTGCATTTTCAAGGTTGGGAAAAGTTGTTTATACTGATGAGTAGGTATAATGACCTTAAAAGGTTGTTGGTTATTTCAGTTACACCTTGAATAATATTGCTTTGAAAACCAACGATATAAATTATAACTAACCACATAAAATTACTTCAAAAATGATATCTGGAAAACCAACCCAATGAAACACAAAACACTTTACAAAACTTGGCGTACCTACCTACTCATAAATTTATGGGGCTCTGGAGATCATAAAGTTGGTTGAAGATAAAAGTATAAACAGCATAACTAGGTATGGAGTTACGGAAGGTATGGTCGGCAAGGTGTCGGTTGAAATGGCAAGTAATATATGTATTGCTAAGCGGCGGAAGTGCGCACGTCACTAGCAGATAGCTAGCGAGTCGCGAGCTACCGAAATCCGCAACCCGAAGGAAGGACTAGTCGTCCGTCGCAGCTAGGGTGGAAAGCTCGCGTCCCGCGCTCTGTGCTCACTTCTCACCAAGCTCGCGCTTCGAACACGCGGCGCTATGCCGCTAACCATCTAAATAATATCTCCGTAAATACAAAAAATACCAAAACTCTACCACCTTAAATTCTTCATTAATAGTCCTATCCTAATTTTCGCGAGTATTTCGTGTCGAATCTGAAAGTTAAACTGCTAATAAACTAAGAAGTTACTAACAAATAATATTTGGTAACTGTTATGATCTTCAAATCTGATCCCGAGCTGCAACCTGTCCATCACTGTATATATTAAAGAAGGTAAGAATTCGACTTACTTCATTAACACTTGGAAGTTAGCAATTTGTTTGGCCGGTGTTTGACATTCTTGTATCGTGAATTTTCTCCGGTATTTTTGGTTAAATATTCAATACATTGAACTACAAAATATTACTTTATTACACTATTTTGGGGCAGTATTAGTTGGGTAAACATTATTTTGTCTCAGTAATTCATTTACAAAAACAAAATTCTAATACTCGTATTGTTTTAGATGGGATTTCACTTAGGTATTTGCTGTGCGGATTTGCGATATTTTTTAATTTATTAACATGGCATTTGTTTAACTTTTATGTTGTAAATATATCATATTCGTAACTTTCCACAAGAGCTGCTTACTTACGCGCTACGCCGTAGCAACAAGTTTTAAACTTTTAGAACAAATGTGTATACATTTTTCAATTCGTTTCAGAAGAAAAGCGGTTGTTTCTGATTGAAAATTATATACCCACGCCTGGCGAATTGGTAATAATAAAAGCCAACGCAATATTTAATTCATTTTTGTGTGATTAAATCAGTTTTTTTATTCATTTCAAACTAAACAAGGCTTCAATTATGGGCGAAATAAGAAATGTTCACAACCAGTAGATAACAAACAGGTTCATTTAGTGACGGAAAAAAGCCTGTTGATTAAATTATTGTAAAAGCGTTCTCAAACCATATTTTTAGACGTTTTCGTTTGTCAATAAACCGCAGGGCCTACACAAAAGATGACCAATTCGAGGAAATCGAAATCCGACTCGGTTAAAAAAACAACGATATGATAATGCCAGCTTCTGATGACTAGCAAAGCCAAATTTGGTTTACCCTGATTATTGCCTCCATAAACCACATAATTAGAATTTAAATAAGTACATACAAAATACTTATGTTTTTTTTTTGGCATTTTAAAAACTCTAATTTCGGTATGAAGGATAATTTTTAATACTTATGTTGTATGTTAATCATAATATTATAGATGTGATAAAACACCTTCACTCACTGAAAATACCTCAATATTAAAGGTTTGCAACTCATTCGGCTTACATGTTTTTCTGTGCACACGCAAAACTTTTGAATTACGATAATAATTAAATAATTTCAAATTTGACGATAAATAATGACTTGTTAGCTTAGCGTTTTTCGGAGTAGGTGTACATTTTTGCATTGGATATTCATAATTCAGTCTAAGAATAATTATAAGACTGTGTTCGCATAGACAATTGGGAAAACATCCTTTGCGCCCACACTGGTAAAACTGTCAGCCGTTCTACGTTCAGAAGACTAAGTGTAAGCTTAGAAGTGTTTGCAAATACTAGTATATCACGTTGGTGCAAAAGTTCTAATACAAAAATCTTATTTTTTTTATTTTAATTATAATTGTATTTCTTTCGACATTAGTCAACTATACAGCGTGTAACGGAAGGGGGGTATCAACCCTGAAGGAGGTGAATGTGCTCATGAAACTCAACAACTTTCCCTAAAGAACATAGGTCGAAATATGAAAAAAAAATTTGGCCCTCCCTTACAAAACTGACTACCAGCTGATTGATTTACTATGGGAGGGTCAAATTTTTTTTTCATATTTCGACCTATGTTCTTTGGGGAAAGTTGTTGAGTTTCATGAGCACATTCACCTCCTTCAGGGTTGATACCTCCTTTCCGTTACACGTTGTATAGTCACCATCGAAGTCTACAACAGTACTCTAAAGATTTGGCAAGTCGCTTATACCTTTTTCCCAGAACTGCGAATCCTGTGAATTAAAAAATGTAACGACGTCCGATTTTAGGTGTTCGAAATTTTGGAATTGTTTCTCACTTAGAAAAGAGTTCAGATGACGAATTATGTGATAATCGGTAGGCGCCAAATCAGGCGAATATGGTGGGTGAGCCACGATATTCCATCCCAGTTCTATTAATTTAGAATGCGTCTCTTTAGCGGTATGAGGGCGAGCGAGTCGTATACACAAGTACGTCTTCGCCTTTTTTCCCTGATGGTGTCGGCTAGTTTTTGTAGCTGATCAAGACGTTAGGCTCCGTGCTAGTTGTGCCTTGTGGAAGGAATTCAAAATGCAGCAAGCCTCTCCTATCCCAGAAACAAATAAAGAGAATCTTCTTTAGACCATGGTCTGGTTTCGGCTGATTTGGTGGTTCTTCCCCGCGACGAAGCCACACTGCGTTACGTTTCTTGTTATCATACAGAAGCCAAGTTTCATCACCAGTAACTAAATCTTCCAAAAAGTCCTTTCGGTGAAAGCGAAGAAAGAGCGACTGACAAATATTAACGCGGGTTAGTCGGTTTGCTTCAGTTAACTTGTGAGGTATCCATCAGCTCAAAACTTTCCTGTGCCCAAAATCGTGCAGATGTCTGACGACTGTTGTGTGGTCACAGCCGAGTGTCTTTGCTAACTCGCGCGTAGTAGATTCAGGATATTCTTAGATGGCGCTAAGAATTTGCTCGTCGTTGATGACTTGAGGTCGTCCCGACCGAGGTTCATTTTCGAAGCTTGTATCTCCCTCAGCAAACAGTTTGAACCAGCGATTCACCATAGGGTAGAAGGCAACCGTATTCTTAAAAGCACTATTTATGTTCGCGACAGCTGCGCTCACAGAATTACACCGTAACCACTCGTAATAAAAGATCGCACGTAGATATTCCTTCGCGATCGAAGCCATTATTAATCAATTGTGAGTTTGCTCGACTATTTATACACGCGAAGTGACACATTCGACAACATTCTACAATACTATTGCATAATTAAAAAGTAAAAAAAAAAAATAGGAAATCATTACGAAATAAAAGATGTTGAAAATTTTTTTGTCATACTTTTGCACCAACCCGATATAATACTTTCATTGCTACGAGCGGCGTTAAATGTATTCTCGGTATCAGGGTGATTTTCTAATGAATTAATAATAATAATAATGGGTTTAATTAATTAAATTATCTAAGGGTATGAAGGCAAAATTTCAGATAAGTTTGCTAGTTATCCTTAGTCGACGACAACTGGAATGGCTAACGTGGCAATGTTGAAGAAAATCGAGCACCGCACTGTTATTGAATTCCTTACCAAACAAGGAAAAAGTAAAAAAAAACTAGTCACGAAGAGATGGTGGCTATTTACCAAGTTTCAGCACCTTCGTTAACTATGGTTCAAAAGTGGTCAAGTGAATTTAAAAGGGGCAGAGAGAATATTGAAAACGAAACTCGCTTGGGCGGCCCGGTTACTGCCTCTACGGAAGAAAACGTGAAAAAAATTGAGAAGCTTATACTGGAGATGCCCAAATGAAGATCAAAATAATAGCAGAGATGACCCACCTCTCTGTTGGTTCCGTGCACACTATTCTTTATGATTTTCTATACCTTTCAAAAGTCAGTGCAAGATGGGTGCCGTGAGTGCTCATGGCATCTCAAAAGCAAGTGTGGTAGAGAGTTTTTAGAGCACTGTGGTGAAGTTTGATTGATTTTATCTAATTGTTACTGGAGATAAAACGTGGGTTCATCGTTATGACCCTGAAAGTAAGCAAGAGTCCATTCAGTGGCACAAGAAGGGTACTGCGCCCCCTAAGAAATTCAAAGTCGTTTCGTCTGCCGCAAAAATCATGGCCACAGTGTTTTGGGACTCAAAGGGAGTTTTGCTGATTGAGTACACAAAAAAAGGTGAAACCATAAACGCAGCATCCTACGCATCCACTTTACGAAATTTACGGGAATCAATTAATGAAAACAGACGGGGTTAACTGATCACCATTGTGTTGCTTTTTCACGACAACGCCCCGGTTCACAAGGCGCGTGTTTCCACGGCTGCTGTGCAAGATGGTGGTTTGGAATAAATTAACCACCCACCCTATAGCCCGGACCTAACCCCGAGTGATTATTATTTGGTCCCTAATTTGAAAAAAGACCTTCGTGGGAAACGATTTTCCAACAGTAAAGAGCTCAAGGCGGCAATAAATGCGCATTTTTAAGAGAAAGAGGAAAGTTATTTTTTACAGGGTATTGAAAATTCAACATTGGAGTAATGGGGGAAAAAATTGAAAAACAAAAATTATTTAAATTGAATTTAAGTCTTTTTTCATGTCGATACCGAGAATACATTGAACGCCTCTCGCAGTTTACAGGTACTCTGACTTTGTGCCATGGAAGGATTGCTCTCTCTAGGAATTGTTTGAAACACAAAGACTTCCATTTAACTGAGTGGTTATGTACCGCTTTTAGAATCACCCCAAACAGATAAACATAATATACTGACCGCCCTCAGGTAGGGCCGATAACATTTTCGCTTTGTCCGCGCCAATGCTATTACCCCCTCATCCCTAACTGATTCCGCAAAAAGGCCAAGCGTGCTAATTTCCGACCTCCGAAGATTAGTAAGGTCAACATATTTTTCTAAAGTGGTACTCAATAAGGGTTTAGTGCTCTGGAACGAAAATGTTAGCGCTGAAAATGAACTCTCTGACACCATTACATAGTTCTCTTTGTCCTTCTGTGGTAATGGTTTGACTAGTGGGCCGCTTGCTAATCTCTGTAACGGAACTGTGCGTTCAATTGTTTACAATTGTTTTTTGTGTTCAATTGTTTTTTGTAATGTACAGACGCCAGCACACAAGCTACCTGAAAGTGTCAAATTTTCCCAATCAATTTTGAACCTTATACTTTAGCGATAAAGTTGAAAATCTATTAAAGAAATTTGACAGGTTGTAGTAGCTTGATGTGCTGGCGTCTGTACATTCACAAGAAGAAAGTTATTATTTCATCGGTAAAATATATGGTCAAAATTGCAATAGCATGTTAAGGATCGTATTACTGTGAACACGCCGTACAGTCCGTACCTACATTTTTGTGTATGTGATGTATTATCGACGCAGAACACACACCTCAGATTTCGTACACTGGCTAGCGTTGAACGAAACAAAAACATTCCCTCGCTTTTTCATACAGGGTACGTAATTACGTATGACCTTGGATGGTTCATATGATTGCTAAAATTATTTAACGCATTTAAGAGCGTTTACCCCGTACGGCATTTCATACAAACTTTCAAGTCCTTATTTTTCGAAATGAATGAACCGATTTTCATAAAACTTCATACGCTTAAGCAGGATACAAAGGTCTAAAAAGTTAGTAGAGAACATTTTCAAAAAATAGTGTTACAGCCAAATTAGACCGATTTTAAGTTTTTCATAGAAACAGAGATTTCCAGTTATCTTTCTTTAAATAAGACATTTCGAAAATGTTCTCTACTAACTTTTTAGACCTTTGTATCCTGCTTATGCGTACGAAGTTTCATTAAAATCGGTTCCTTCGTATCGAAAAATAAGGGCTTGAAAATTTGTATGAAATGTCGAACGGCGTAAACGCTCTTAAAGACTAGTGAACGCGTAGGGTCTGGGTTCCCATCTCAAGATGAGACTTTTATTTGTACTTTTATTTTTTCAACATTAATCTAAATCTGTTTTTTTATTATTCGATCGATTAATAAATCGAGAATAATAATATAATCATTATTTTATTTTTGTGTTATTGAAATATGGGGTTAAAAATAAAAGTGGGTTATAAGTGATTTCAAAATGTTTATTGGTTATAATGTTATAGACTAGAAATAAATAAACTTCTAGTTAAAACAGTTCCTTTTCTCATAAAGAACAATTTACTGAAGTAAAGCAGGTAATCAGTGAACTACGCCCATTAGACTTAAAATACTATATTTTATTGTGCTTTAATTACTGTGTGTGGATACTCTATCAAACCACAACTAGCAAATCTATGCACGTCATTGAAAAAAAGTGCGGACTCCTCGTCACATTACTAAATACAATTAAATTAATCAGTGGTACTACTTCTTGTTTACTGCCAGTGCGTTCGTTTAAACATTAATTGCCTATCTCAAACATCAAAGTTAACAAATCGTATTTATTAGGGCTTATTGCGGCTACAGCTTAAGTATTCATTTTCATTATGAAAAGAAGATTGAAACTAAACCTCAAAATAATCCTTATTACGGATATGACACAATATTATGTTAAACTAAGATACTCCATAGACTAGTTTAGACGTGATTAAAAAATTGTCCACTAAAAATGCGTCAATTTAAGTTAGGTGCAGACTAATTTGGCAGGACTAAACTAATATTTATCTTCTGTCCTTTTCTCAATGAAATAGAAAGAAAAAGATGCACTGAACTTAAATTTAGTTTATTTTGTGAACAAGGGAGTCGGCGCCAATATTTATTACGCTCAGTGACGGTTTATACATTTCCCAAATATAGGGTGTACAATTTTTGCCGACATTACCTCTACGATTGTGAGTTCCCAGATTATTTATATGAGGTGATATGCAACGTAGGCAACCTTCTTGAGTATTTATGGTAACTGTGACTTTACGTGACGTTTGTCACAGCACTATCATCTTTGTCATAATTATTTTATCTACCTGTTCAATGTCTAGTTAGTGTAATTCCTTTAGTTAAATAAAGCCACATTTCTTGGTTGGTTTTACGTCTATTATGCTACATTATACAATCCAACAATTTGGTTAAATCGCACAAGAAATAGTTTTTTGGTATATTTCTGAGCTAGTCAAGGCTCAATCATGTACGACTAATAAGGCGACAAAACAAAATGAGGCCGCCTCACGGTCTTCTGTGCTTATACAGAGTGACTTGTCATTTGACGTACCTATTCCTTAATTTTTTAAATTAAGCACCCCATAAAGTATAGGCGAAAATTCATGAGATTCGAGAAAACACAACCTTCATGTATTTTTTGAAAATTTCCCAGAATTCGTCACTAAATATCACTTTTATCTAAACTCTCAAATTGAATGTCCAACATTGTTTTTCCAATGGGTACCTAAATACCATGGGAATAAGCGAACAAATTATGGGGAATACATCTTCATTTAATGAGCTGTCGAACAAGGTATAAATATTCAAAATATATTTATACCTCGTTAGAGCAGCCCAAGAAGCATTCGATGATGCTTGCAAAGGTAGAATTTGCAAATTGTTGAAATATTTAAAAATTTAGTGATAATCGAATGAATTAATTGGTTTATGTTATCTTTTAACTTCTCACCCAGCAACTCTACCAACGTTATGTAGCCAGGTGGTCGCGATCAGTTTACATATTGAGATGCACTTTTGAGTGGTCAGTATTACTCGCACTCGATGATCTAATTGACACACTCACTTGCCGCACATCACACACGTCACATTCACTTGTCGCTTAGTTAAAGACTTTTAGGGACCTTTGGGAGAAAGTCGTCGGAGAGATGTCTTGTGGACTAGGCAAACAAAAAATATTGGTCGTTTTTGCCACCCCTAAAATCGGCCGTCCTAGGGTCAAGTCTACGCTGCCTGATGGTAAACTGCATATACCCTAGTGGTTGAATTTCTGAAATACAATCCGTTGCCAACGAACGCGAGTGTGTCTATAGAATAGAAATTACTCATTAAAAGAAGGTCGTAAGTTAAATCAAAGTATCAATCTATTGCTTTGTGAAATTGCTACTGCACTTGATGACCGCTACTGTACATGGAAAATAAAACAATACCAGTGAATTCTTTATTATAACCCCACGTTTCAGAGAGTCACACTGCCACAGTCTGGCTGCTCGAGCAAGTTAATGCGATAACCGGTTGCCTAGTGGATCATATACTTGGGATATAGAGCAGAAGCTTGTTAGACACAGTCTTCAGACACAGGACGGTCACTCTCAATATTAAGATTTATGAGTTCCATTCCTTATTATTTTCTGTACTTGTACGCGTAGATCGTGGACATCCTTTGCAGAATACCTTGATCAGATCGTCCGACGTAGTATTTTTATTCTGATTTCAATGATGTAATAAATAAAACAAATGGCATTTTCCGAGATACGACAAAATCGCTTTCCAGCGTCGATATTTACATTTCCAACTCGAATTCCCAAAGCAATTTGGCGAACTATTTATAAATGATATCTTTTAGAGAACGTCTGAAAAAAGGCATTACATTTTTTTAGATACAATCTGCCTAGCCTTTTCCCAACTATGTTTGCGTCGGCTTTCCAAGGGGTATCGTATTACCCAGTAACTGGATTGTGGAGGTCAGATAGGCAGTCGCTCCTTGTAAAATACTGGTATTCAGCAGAATCCGGTTAGACTGGAAGCCGACCCCAACATAGTTGGCAAAAGGCTAGGCAGATAATGTTTGGGTCGGTTGTCTGTCTAACTGGATGCAGTATTTTACACGGAGAGACTGCAAACCTGACTTTCAAAACCGGTTACTAGAAAATAGGTAGGTAATATGGGCTGGTCTTCGCAACTTCACGTTAATGCACGTATTTTGCGTACGGATGGGAAAATCGATTTTAGATTCAACCCAGCTCCTCAAGGAACGCCAGCAACGCCTTGGTGTTACCAACAATCTCAGGGAGTAACACGATAACCCCTTGGTAACACTAGTTGTCAATCTTTTGGGCCTCTGACTACCCGTAACGACTGTCATAGATCTACGAATGACAGCCGGGACCAATTGCTCAAAATGCTTTCCGAGGCATGGAGGGGTCTTGATATGTAATGGATGTTTACCTATCCACGAACCCGTGCGGCTGATGAGCCCATCTCAGTTTGTGTTTTTTTAAATACAACTCTTGCTAAACGACGTCTTGACGTCGAATTTTTTGTTCACAATTTTACTGATATAAAAAACTTACATATTTGTATTTGATACAATGCAAACTAATCAATTAAAAGAGGACTTAGACTTCGAACCTTTGAAGTAAGAGAGCTTTGTGTGCTCCAAAACGGTTGAGTACGTACAGACGCCAGCACATCAAGCTACCACATTCTGTCAAATTTCTTTAATGGATTTTCAACTTTATCGTTAGAGCATAAGGTTCATGGATGATTGGGAAAATTTGACAGTTTCCGGTAGCTTGGTGTGATGGTGTCTGTACATAGAAGGTATTATTTTAAGTATCATTTGTAGGTAGAAGAGACGACACACGACGGCTCTTTACAGCGATCTTTACAGCTGTGACCTCTGAGTTTGTTTCGGCCTTTCTTCTCAGAGTAGTCAGATAGGAAACGCCGACCTCATCTAGTATAAAAAAAAATGATTGACTTGTAAAAGTGTTTGTACAAACCTACTTACAGAAAATAAATCATTTATAATTTATCGATACCAACGATCCAGCGCACCGCGGCACTAATGGTTAAGGGTGCTTACATAAAGAAACAGGATTCCGGTACAGACAAATCCGTACGGGTCGGTACCGATCGGTGCAGGTATATTATTTGTATTGTATCTTATGCAATCACTTATAAAGAAACAGGTAAAACATGTAACCGTTTCCTTCCGAAGATCAACCTGCAGAGACCTGTAACGGGAGTCGGGATCTGAAACCCGCTTCTTTATGTAAGCACTCTTAGCAAGCAGCATGTCGATTCTTTAAAAATCTCACTGATGCTAGGGATTGACTAAGCAAATATTTACAATCATAATCGTGATTTATTTTCGTAATAATATTTTTTATACTACTTCTATTGATAATTTTATATAATTTCAAAACTGGTATTTTAGTTGTCAAAACGTTACTATTTCGTAGGATTTTAAAATAGAATAGCAAAACAGAAACATAGTCAGAATATCAACTTTCACTCCACCCAAGTTTTCACGGTAAAATGGTTACAGAATCGCACTGCAGTTACTTAAAATCTGTGACTGTCTCCCTGACTCCAGTCTTGTATAATATGTAGATGTGTCTTCAGTCCACCTTTACTATACGTGTAAGCACTGATAGATTGAAACAGTGTCTTGCAAGTATAATAAAATAGCCGTTTGTGAGTGATGTGATACCTACTGGATAAAACTACTTAACTACAATACCTGTGACTTATTCTACTTATCTCTAAAGCTATCTGTCTGTTCTACTTTACAACGTGCACTAAGACATGAAAACGCCGGGTTCTGGACTGAAAAACATAGTTCCACATGGGAGTCCATTACTCTATCATACTTGCTCAGATATAACAAGGTTTCGATATAGTTACCGCGGTTATCAGAATTCGGACTTTCATCGTAGCCACGAAAAGCTACTTCTCGTTTACCTAACAAAATAACCGTTTCATTAAATTCCTATTTTGATCTACTTTTCTATTATGAGATTCGTGCGAATTTGTGAAAAATTCTATCTTAATACCAGTACCGAATTCATGTATTGCTAAACAAGTTCTTAATGTTTTTCTGTTATGAGATGTTTCTTTGATGCATTAGTCAGATTATTAAAATCTGTAAAACCCCCTTTATTCCATAAACTACTACAATCTGAGAAAAGTAAACACGGGATACAATACATTTTATTTAATTTACAACTGCAAGTCAGCCATTGATATATATCGTATTGAGACATTAAAATGTTTAAAGAATCCATCGCGTCGTTTGTAATTTATAGTCATATCTGGGCGAGCACGGTCTAAATAAATTACGTGTTTTTTTGTTATTTTCAAAACATAACCTTGAAAAGCATGTTTCCTCACAAAGCAAATAATCTGTCAAACCAACAAATCTACTGCAAATAATGGCGTCTTAATGATCAGTTTTTTCAAATCTACTCTAAATAAGTAATTTCAACTTAATTACTATCTACTTACCCCAAATACCTAATTACAACGTACTTTTACAACACACAAAACAAAACCAACTATAATTCTAATACTAAATACTACCGTTTTATACCAACAAAGAATTTCCAACTGTTATAAATTCAGTAAATAAATTCAATGAATTCAACGAACAAAATGCAAATTAACTACAATTGGAAACAAATTATTACGTTAAAATAATGTTCTGCACGGAAAGTTAATGAACAGTGAATTTATGTCAATCCCAATCCATCACGTTCACGCACACGCATTTTCTATGTACTGTGTCCATCCTAACTCTGTAATGACTGGCTTACCGGGTGCTCAAAAAAAAGCAAGCCACGTGACCTGAAGTGACGTCATGACAAGTTTGTTTTGTATAGAAATTAAACTCACGAAGGGCCGCACGCGTTTTAACTCGTAAACGCGCGCGGTCCTTCGTGAGTTTCATTTCTTTAGAGCAAAATGTTTTGTTGTTAGGAAAGAAAGACAAAACATGTAATGTAGGCGTTTTGTAATGTTTTAATTTAATGGTCTATTAAATACCTACAGTATGACATGATTATTTATTTCAAAGATGAATTGACTATAGAGTGGTTGTGTTCTGAATTTTCGAAGGGAAGCCAGTGGATCAGTGTTTCTCTATTTTGCATGTATTATACATATAAACCTTCCTCTTGAATCACTCTATCTATTAAAAAAACCTTTTCGTTGTTTTAAAGATCTAAGCATACATAGGGACAGACAGACAGCGGGAAGCGACTTAGTTTTATACTATGTATTGATCAGCATTGCACCAGTGCGAAGCCGGGGTGGTTCCCTAGTCACTTATATATGTAGTTATTTTGCTTAGTGGGGCAGTTGAATTCAAGAAATCGATAAATTCGTTTGTTTCAAGAAATCTATCAATTGGTTTGTGCCTCGGCTGCATGTGGGAAATTGGCGTGATCCACCAGTGGCTACTAGCCTTGGCTGCATATGGGACCGCCCATCGCCTTGAACGGCTGTGGTGGCTAATAGGATGGGAAATACGAACGGGGCGGCACATTGCATTCAACTATAGAGACATGTTTGCTTTTTGACATGGAACGAATGTCTATATTCAACTATAAAGGTGGGTTTAGACGAGAGTACGCAATGAGTAAGAAAAAAAATTATTTATTCGTATAAAACGTGGTATAAAACTTGTTAAGGTGCTGGTATACAATAGAATCTTTTGAACGTAATAATTTAGTTACTAGTAGCGCCGCCGCAAGGTTTTTACAACTTGACAAAGGTTCTTGAAAATACGGGAATTGTATTTCAGGTGTTCCTAAAGTGTTATGCAGTTGTTAAGTACATCCACTTTTCGCCAGAAAGTATATTGTTTTTATTTTGGTGTTAGTCTGTGGTTTCAATTCCTACATCTTAGTGGATTTTTTTAGCAGAACATTGATGCGAGCATCAAAAAGAGTGTGTGTGTTAGTCGAAACTAATCCCACCCAACCGGCTTCGTAAAGGGATGATCATGTCTGAAACAATCCTCTCCTCATAAATCTGAGCATTGATGTTGCCCCTGATCCAAATGAGATCGGTTCTTCCACCGATCCAAATACCGACCCAAACCATTATTGTTCTCCCTCCATATGAATGAACTTCCTGACAAAATTTCAAACGTTCTTGACGTCCAGAAGTCCTCCAAAATCGAGTACTTCTTGTATCACCGGCCTCATACTGAAACGAGATTCATCGGAAAAGCAAACACAAGGCCAGTCTTCTTCCTCCCAAATTCTGTGTTCGCGAGCCCATTGTAAACGGGCCCTACGATTGTGGGGTGCTATAGTTGGAACTCTCAGCGGCCTTCGGGAACGCAGACCCACTTCATGTAAGCGATTTCGGATTGTTTGGTCGCTTATCAGCAAGGCTGAAGAGCTGCGGAGCCTCATAGCTAACATCATGACGGTCATGGTACGATTCCATCGAGCAGTATTTTGCATGTACCGGTCGTGTCTGCGAGTGGTGATGCGTGATCGTCCTCCATGTCGCTCGGCCACGCTGCCCGTGATAAAATCAAAATCAAAATCAAAAGTCATTTATTCAAACTAGGCTGAGAATCAGCACTTTTCGAACGTCAAAATTACAAAAGACAGTCCCCCAAAACGCCCGCCCTTCACCACTTCCTAGTGCTTTCGCTGGGAAGAAGAAGTGGCGCAACAAACTCCCCAGCAGCACAGCTGTCTGTTCAGTTAGAAAATACTTGACTGAATACAATACAAGGTATGCAAAGCAATTAACATTACAAGACACAGGACACTAAATTCAATTATCTGCCATATGTCAGCTAGCAACGCCAATATACCAAGAAATACAATAAAAAACTATACGTAGGTACTCAAGCAAAAATTAATAAATGAAAATTAAATAAAAGCCTCCAGGTATGAAGGGCGTGACCGCTAACATATTTATGCAATGCTGGGTTCTGTTTACATAGCTGTCGCTTGAAGTCACAAATGATAAACTAGGACCATCGAAGGAAACTAAATAAACAAGTTATTACTAATTATAACAATAATAAAACCATGGTCAGCAAGACGACCAGTCACCACAAGCAGCACCCGTTCACGAGCATAACGCAAAGATCAGCCATTACCCCCCTCGCCATATTTGAGGGAAGGAGGCAACCCGACCCACGACGCTACCGCAAGCAGTGACATCTGAGGGAGCATGACGAACTTGCTGCCGGTTGCTCAGGTAAGAATAATATGATCAATCGTCGAGGTCACTAGCTAACCACATATTGCAATCAACTCATTAGAAAACATTTAAATGGGTTGATTATGTCAATAATATAATAAAAATAAAACTAAACTGATTTGACTTATACAGCCCAATAAAAACAATTGTATAATGAGCTCATAGTATAATAACCTATCAGTAATCTAATTCTGGAGAAAGAACATAAACATTGTCTTGAGTTAATCAGGGCGACCAACTATTCTTATCGTTTAAGTAGTCGTTGATGGAGTAGTATGCCTTTGAACAAAGGTTGGATTTTACTTGAGCTTTAAATGCATTAAAAGGCAAATCTAGCAAAGAAGAGGGTAGCTTGTTATAAAAGGCTATACCAAGCCCAACAAATGAGTTATGAACCTTATGAAGCCGGTGAAAGGGAGCACGTAGTTTGTCCTTATTTCTGGTGTTAACATTGTGAACATCACTGTTTTTAGTATACAAGTGTATATTTTGCCTAATATATATGATGTTGGCAAATATGAATTGTGATGCAACCGTGAGAATACCAATATCTTTAAATAAATCTCTTAGAGAAACTCTAGCACCTAGCTGGTAAATAGCTCGAACAGCTCGTTTTTGAAGGACGAATATATTTTGTATATCAGCTGCTTTGCCCCACAGCAGAATACCGTAGGACATAACGCTATGAAAATAACTAAAATATACTAAACGAGCTGTATCAACGTCAGTGTATTGTCTTACTTTCCTGACGGCGTAGGCAGCCGAACTGAGCCTTCCTGCTAGGCTCGATATATGTGGTCCCCACTGAAGTTTGGCATCTACTGTTATTCCCAGAAAAACTGCTGAGCTCACAGTCTCAAGCGCCTCTTTATCTAAGACGATGTTGGGTCCTAGATTTCTAACATTCGGTAAGGCGAACTTTACACATTTCGTTTTCTTGGCATTGAGAACTAGGTTATTTGACGTAAACCAATCCGTAACTATTGAGAGTGCACTGTTTACCTCGTCAAAATCTAGTCTATTCCTGTCTACTTTAAAAATAAGAGATGTATCATCAGCAAACAGTACAACGTCACAGATTCCCTTTAAATGGAATGGTAAATCATTGATATAAACTAAGAACAAGAATGGGCCCAGTATTGAGCCTTGCGGCACACCTAACTGAACTGGTAGCCCGGAAAATTTCACACCATTAACATCTACACATTGGAACCTATTATGTAAATAACAATTTATTACGTTGAGAGCTTCGTTTTGGACACCGTAATGACGTAGTTTACGCAAAAGCGTGTCATGGTGCACGCAATCAAAGGCTTTGGAAAGATCACAGAAAACTCCGATAGCATTTTGCGAGCTCTCCCATGCGTTAAATATGTGCTTCAGCAAAGCAACACCCGCATCTGTAGTCGAACGACCTTTTGTAAAGCCATACTGTTCATTATGAAGGAGGCTATTTAAATTAAAATGTCTTAGCAACTGCTTGAGTATTAATTTTTCAAATATTTTGCTAAATGCAGGTAAGATGGAAATAGGCCTAAAATTGCCAACATCGTTTTTATTACCTGATTTAAATAAAGGTATGACTTTACTATTCTTCATGAGGTCAGGAAAAATTCCTAAATCAACACATTTATTAAAAGTAACAGCTAGATAGGGGGCTACGATGTCTATTATATTACTTAAAAGTTTAATGGAGATGCCCCAGTAGTCACCGGTGTTTTTAGACTTAAGTAGGTTAAAAACATTAACTACATCATGTGGGGTTACATGTTCGAAACTAAATAAACGACTACATTGAGGTACACTACTATGCAAAAGGTTTTCAGCTTTAGACGGGGACGAATTTAAGGAGCGAGTCGTAGTTATGGGTATGTTGGCAAAAAACTCATTAAAAGCTTCAGCTACGTCAGCGGCTTTATTAACTAATTTATTATCGACCATAATCTCAAGTACTTTTTCTTGTTTAACCGATTTACCCGTTTCATTGTTAATAATTTTCCAAGTTGTTTTTACTTTATTATTAGAATTTTTAATAGCATCGCTTAAAAATTTTGATTTAGCAAAAGCACTAATCTTTTTAAATAATTTTGAATAATTTTTGACATACTCTAGGAAAGGAGTGTCAAACCTGTATTTTTTCAAACCATATAACTCGTATAGTCTCGCTCTACTTTTATAAATACCCGGAGTAGCCCATTGGTTAAAGCCAACGGAGGATCCATTAATATTAACAGTTTTGGTCTTGAAAGTAGATTGGTACTCTTTTTGCACAACATCAAAAAGGGCACCATAAATTTCATTAGGATTCTCGTGTTCTACTATAGATGGTGTAATTCTATGAACTATATTATTTTTAAACATTTTGCAACGGGTAGCTGTATAAGGCCTGCATTCAATTTTACACGGCTGTTTATGTAATGGCATGGGGAAGCTAGCTAATAAACCACAGTGGTCGGACGTTAAGTCAGTTAAGACTAATTTGTTTTTGGCATCAAAAACACTAAATATATTATCAAGACAGGTTGACGAAGATGCCGTGATCCTAGTAGGTTCAAAAAACAAGTTAATTAAATTATAAGACCTAAACAAATTGAGAAGTCTAATACTTAATGGAGTAACATCTAAAATATTAATATTGAAATCTCCGCATAAAATAATACTTTTGTTACTTGATTTCAACCTATTGAGAGAATCCTCCATTACCGATTCAAAACTAATAAAATCCCCAGAGGGGGGTCGATAAACGCAAATTATAACGTATCGCTCAAGTTCAACACAAGACAACTCTATAGTGCGTTCGATTGAAAGATTCACTAAATCTAAACGTTGTTTACATTTTAACTTGTTTGAAACAAGAACTAAAGAGCCACCGCGAATAGCACTTTTTCTCACAAATGCACTCTGTACGGTAAAGTTATCATCATTGATAAACACTACTTCATGTTCTTTCAACCAGTGTTCAGTCAAACATAACACCTGAACATCATAGTTCTCCATAAACAAACTTAACTCTAGCTCTTTGCCGGACAGACCCTGCATATTTTGATGTACAACATTCAACATATGTGGCTGACCCGTTGTCGCACCTAATAGTTTAAACTACAAGGCGTATCAAAAGTAGTGTTAGTACCACTACTAACAGTAATCGATGGTACCCTACAGGTACCGGTGTCACTGTGTATATTGTATGCTAAAAGATTAGCAATTTGTCTCCTACAACTAGGTGGCAAATACATAGTATAATTTGTCAGTTTGTAATCAGTAATGAATTGATTACAATCAAAATATAAAATAGCATCACTGTGATGACATGTCCTATTATAAATTAACATATTTAAATTATAAATGTGCCTATTTTGCTCATCAGACAAATAATGAGAATAAGGCAAGGCACAGAAAATAAATTTACAATTATTGGACTCATTGAGATGTAACATTAACTGGACAGATTCAATTATGTCCTTTTTACGTACAGTTAAACTATCCCCATATAATAATATAACAGTTGAATTGGGATTTATTTTTGTCAATTTAATATTACTAATTAAGTGGCTAATACTGGCACCGGGTAAACAATGATTAATTACATATTGTGGCGAACACTGATTAAATATACTACCAAAACCTTGACCAAATTTGTCAGAAAATACATAAGTAGTGTTAAACAATTTATTCATACTACTGCTATCATCTTTAATACAGCTATCTACTGACTGAGCTACTGAGGGTGTGGGTGTAATAACTTGAGGCTGGGGTTCCTGGGAGCAGGTACAGCTAAAAGAGAGGTTATTAGTCAGAGACTCATACCTCTCCGCATTGTACTTGACCAGGTCTGCCAACTCATTAGCCTCCTGCATGCGCTTACTCAGGTCTTGTTGAGAAGCCTCATATTTACTGAAGATGTCCTTCAGAGCATATTCCCTAACAAACAACTCATCCTGCAGGAGCTGAGTGTCAGTGTCATACCTAGTATTACATAATTCTATTTCTGTCGATACAATAGCGTGTCCAGAGACGGCTTAAGACGCTCTGTGTAGTGCCCAGAGCGACAGCCACATTACGTTGCCTGGAACCAGCTTGCAACATTCCAGCGGCTCTCATCATCTCTTCTCGTGTCAAATGATGTCGCCGCTCCATATCGATGCTATTTTTTTTCAGTTCCGATGCAGAAATTGTAATGGTTTTGTAACAACGCACTTTTTAGGAATCCGGATTGACAGTTGACTTTCTATTTTTAATCAAAATTTAAAGAAGATTCTTTATTCAAGTAGTAAAATTAACTAAACAAAAATCAATAAAGATCCAAAAAAGTTAAAATAATAGTCCTCAATTGAGGCGCTATTCTAAAACATACTTGATCCCTAGACGCTTTTGATGTATGTATTTGTGCTGTGATATTCTGACTACTCATTGGAGGTTTGGCTCGGGTTCCTTCTATTTGGCAGAATCTTGATACTCCGATTTTTATTTGGCATAACTCACATGGCATAATCTTATTTAATCGAATATTTTTAAGGCATAAAAATTATTTAGCATAACTTTTGTTTGGCAGAATATTTACGTGTCCGAATTTACAATGGCATACTTTTATCTTGGCAGAATTTTGTTTCGCATAATTACCTTTGCCATAATTAATATTATGCATAATTTTGTTTAGCATAACATTTATTTAGAGATACGATTATTTGGTATGGGTGCATATTTGAACATCAAAAATTAAAATAGATGTATCTTCTTGTAAAAATTAGTGTTCAAAACATCAAAAACTTATAATATATGGAATAAAACTGATAATTTAAATAAAGTAAATTTATGCTGTCGAATGGTTAGATAACCTACGTGCAATGTATTTAAAATCGAATGGTCTGCAAAAGTGACATAGAATGTTCTAAATATAGCATGTATTGGTAGCATTTTCAGTATTAAATTAAATTTGTGTCATAAAGTCAATACGTTGTGCTGCAAAATTTTGTGACAGAAACGAATCGCTGCGAAACCGACTTTACGCAGTCTTGTCTGCCCTACCCCTAGAGTGTAATTTAAACCCGCGTAGGCGCGGAGGGGTAGGGCGGCCCGCGAGCTGAGGAGCAGGTGGTTTGAAGGCCCGCCACCGCGGCTGAGGCTGCGGTGGTGAGCGTTAAAACCATCTGTGACGATAAGCTCGCGTGGCGCCGCCCAAACCCCGCAGCGCCGGAGCCGTGACAGAAACAATGCTTGCTGCATGTTGCATGCCTGCTTGCATGCTGCATGCCTGCTGCATGTTGCATGCCTGCTTGCATGCTGCATGCATGCTGCATGTTGCATGCCTGCTTGCATGCTACATGCATGCTGCATGCATGCTGCATGTTGCATGCCTGCTTGCATGTTGTATGCCTGTTTGCATGCTACATGCATCCAAGCCGACAATATTTTTGTAATTAGCATTTAGGTTAGCGTTTTGATATTAGTAGTAATATCATGGTGTATTCTTGTTTGCATGTTTGAATGCTTCTTACAAGGAACTAAAAACAACTTATTTTCACAATCAACTGTTTTATTGAGTAAATACATGCAGAATCAACTGTTTTATTGAATAATGATAATTAAATAATAAAGGTAGCAATTAACGTTATCGTCGCATGTGTGTGGCGAAAAAAATCAGTTCTGCCTTTTAATGACTATCGGTATAAAATGTATGCCAAAAGACGATTCTGACTGTGAATTTTCTGCGATATGATGGTTCTGCTTTTTAATTATTATGGATATAAACATTATGCCTAAAGATGATTCTGACTAACAAAATTATGAGTTTTGAATGTATGACAACTGAGTGTATGCGAAATGATTTTCTGCGAAATGAAGTTTATGCTATCCGTTGTTATGCAAAACAATATTATGACGTAAAAAGTTCTGCTATAAAAGGTAGACCCGTTTGGCTCACGTTTGAAATGCGTCGTGGACGCTATAACATGAATCTAACAGCAAATAGATTTTGGAAAACCACGCAATTTGTGAAAGACGATTTGAGACATTCAGACAAATATGGACTTAATTAATAATCGTAAATACTTGAAGAGAATAACTATACAGACAGGTAGGCGAAGATATCATGTTTTAAATGCGTCCAATTTTTAATTGGATTGTGATTTAATTAATGAGCAACCCGTTAATCTGCAAGCTTAATTACTCTGCTAATTAGTATAAACGAATATTAAAGTAATTTAATTGTATAATGTGGTCCTCACTGTAATCAGAGACACGACAACCTAGACTATTTGAATATAAACTTATTATTATAGATAATAAAAGTGTTTATAAGTTCGAGAAAATTTTAATTATAAGTACAACATTATTTCACTACGTTTTAGTGAAAATCTCAGTCACGCTTACAAATTAGTTCGGCCGTTCTAGAATAATCAAGTTGAGACAATGTGCGCATTTGGGGTGTAACTTGAGGAATATTTCAACTTAACTCGGAGAAAGGGATTCTGACTTTGAGCGGTAATGTAATCAAAACAACACTTGCGAGACAAGTTAATTTTGTACAAACAATAGCTTTATCTAGAATGATATATCTATAAATAGATCTTGGTGTGTTCAAGTTTCACTTGACCTCTAGTTGTAACAAGGACTAGACAAAACAAAATTCATACATATACACTCAGATAACGTTGTTGAAAAGAAACATGGACTAAGCTAACTAGAAGTTACTGGAGTAGAGAGGGTATACAAACTCATTCTCACATACAGATAAGTTATCAGTATATACAAACTGTATCCTTATCCAGATAAAGAACCAATATCAGTGGGGTCTTGAATCAAATCCTTACTCTGCAGGACTCTAGAGTTACTCATCTTCACCTTAGGCCCGGCGCCCATTATCGGCATCGGCAAGGAAAAGGATCCTTCGGCATCCTACATGCAAGCGCACACTATCGGCAATTATGCTTTGGCATGCTGCAACGTTCTTAGGGATGACGAGGCGTCCTTAAGGATGCCGCACCGTCCTGTAGCTTGCCGAAGCGTCTCAATATCGTATTTCTCAAACTATCCCCCGAGTGTTGCCTCGGCGCCGGCGGCGTACCGAAGGTTGCCGAAGGATGCCGAAGCATTCTCAAGGCTGCCGATACACCAGCCTCAAGCATACCGAAGCGGTATTTTTGTTATTACGACCACATATCACGGAAATTTCTACTTTATAGCCATTATGTTATAGTATATTGCTATTTGCCACCTAAAATCCTCAGTCGTACCGATGCCGATAATGGGCGCCGGGCCTTAGTTATCACGGTGAGATTATTCCAGAACCAACCGGCTGTCCTGGGATCTCACTCTCTCTACGCTCAACGCTTTCTTGGACGCTAAGCCTGGCTGAGATGTGTTTGCGGATGAATGGAAGAGTCAGTATGTCTGGAGTATTGTGAGATGAGCGTATGACTGTCGGGTAGTTATATACTTTTCGTAATTGTACTTAACTATTGGCCTTAGTCGTTTTACGATTAAATAAATAATTTAATTCACTGCGCCAATTGCACCTACTACGACTAAATAATAACAACGTGAGGTCGTAATTATCGCCGTACGTTCCTCTCATCTTGCCAGCCAGATTGGACCTTATCTTAGGCAAGCAAGAAAAAAGATTTCTTTATTTTCCAATAACAAAGTATGAATTATTTATACTGAATATATTGCTTATAAAATTTTCCGATTAAGCTCTAACTTAAATGTCTTTCATAATTGTTAAGACTCTTCAAAGTAATAAAAGTACTTATGTCTTAAAGGACTGTGTTGAAGCTTATAAAAGGTAGGTTTGTTCTGGTTTAAGTAGAATGATAAAGTTGGACAACCTCGACAATTTCTGGAACTATCTCGAGGTTGCAGCCTGGAATTGCCCCGTTCAGTTCCTCAGGGTTAGAGAAGGTAGTTTTGTCGCAAGTGCCTCATATTTATCTGCGCTTTCTTATTTCTTGTGTTAATTCAAGTAATAACTGCACAAAGGAGTATTTTGATTGAATTTGTATTTGAAAATCCAATCAAAATACTCCTTTGTTCAAAAAAATAACCGTTTTGCATTTGCGAAACAGTACAAAACACTTATTTTTTTTATTTTGATCTCAGATTTCGTAGGTACCTATCTATAGGATAGATTTCACTAATAAATAGTAACTTCAATACTTTATTAGTCGAGTAACTTCATAGATCTTTTTATTACTTAATTAAATTTAGGGCAAATTTTTCAATCGACAGGCAATTTAAATTCGTAGAATAAAATTGACGTCTGACAGATTTTGCACGGAAGAACTGTCAAAAATTCAAAATTATTCCTCGGATAAAATAATCTGGCGGTGGAAAAATCAGCCCTTATTCGAATAGAAGGTGGAAAAAAATATTATTACTTTGATTCAATCTATAAAATTTATCTCAGCCTTTCAATATTACTTTGCCGTCACGGCTTAGCAACAGTTCCCCACGGGAGTGCTACGGCACCTGGAATTGTGCGTGCCTGACAGGTACGTGTGGAGGCGGCGACGCCCGCCCCTGCTTACTGTGCCTGCGGCCAGAACCAACCTACTGGCTAGGACTCCTCTCACTAAAGCCATGCGTGTGGTGAACGGGGTCCACGAGAGGGTTGATGTATTGTGGTGCAACTTTAGTGAATTCGCAAAAGATGCGTTATATAATGTACTAGCGACCCGCCCCGGCTTCGCACGGGTGCAATGCTGATACTAAATAATATAAAATTAAAAATACAGTACTAATAATTGTTATTTTCCTCGCTAGAGAGCTCCGATAAACGCGTGCGATCGCTGCTAATCATAAAGTGCTATAGGGCGCAACCCGTTTTTTTTTTTTTTTAATGTATCTCGCAGTTCAACCTATGAGGCTGTCGACTGCTTAACCGGGCTAGGGCGCAGCCCGGCCTTCGACGCGCTTACAGGCAAGCGCCCGCCGGCAGGGACCGCCCGCCGCCGCAGGCGCTATGTACCTGCATTTTAAATCTGTGATATCTTCGAAAATATTCATTTAAATTACATGCTGTAAAGGGCCATAATGATCTATATGAAATGTACAATGTTTTTAACGTACTTAATTGGATAAGGATTAATGCTGTATTGCCTAAAATTGCTTCTTAAATAAGCCATTATTTCTCGTAAAAAGTTAAGGATAAAAAATGGTTATTGTGGGTTATCCCTAAGAGATAGACATATACCATCGCGGACTTTTTTGTAGACCTTTTTAAGGTGTACAATACTGTAGTACATTAATTTGATCTATCTCGAAGGGTTCAGCCAGCGTTTACAATGTAAGCGCAAAAAAATGTGTTAATTTACGACATCACATTAGAAACCTCTAAAATTGTCAGCGTTTCTCTACTATATTATGCATGTATTATACATATAAACCTTCCTCTTGAATCACTCTATCTATTAAAAAAAACCGCATCAAAATCCGTTGCGTAGTTTTAAAGATCTAAGCATATATAGGGACAGACAGACAGGGAAGCGACTTTGTTTTATACTATGTAGTGATAGTATGTTATTTTGAGTAACCGACATAGCTTGCAGAGTAAGCAAACTGAAGTGGCAGTGGGCTGGCCATGTCTGTCGAAGGGCCGATGGCCGGTGGAGCAGACGAGTCCTGGAGTGGAGACCGTGTATCGGCAAGCATAGTGTGGGACGCCCCCCAGATAGATGGACGGACGACCTAAAGAAGGTGGCTGGGGTAGACTGGATGCAGAAGGCGGAGGACAGGGTGTTGTGGCGCAGTCTGGGAGAGGCCTATGTCCAGCAGTGGACTGCGATAGGCTGAGTTGATTGATGTTATTTTGATGCAGCTTAAGATTTAGGATTTAGTACGTAATTTGATATGATGTAGATGAAGGTTTAGCATGTAAGGCCACTCTATCGCATTGGATCGCAGATCTGTAATGGTAGTGTAGGTAAGATTTACGTAAATAAATAAATTGAATTCAGTACACATTTTATTCTAAATATTATAAAAACTCAAAGGAATCCTAGTTTTAGTTTATCGTAATCGTTAATCTTTTTTATCTTTTCCAATTTACTGCATCTTTTAGGATTCCTTAAAATGCAGTAACAAGTTTAATTTTGAATAGAGTCGAAAGCAAACATTTATCTATATAAATAAAAAGTAAATGCTGTTTGTTGGTAAGCGCATCACTTAAGAACGGCTAGACGGATTGGACTATTGTTTGTTATAAAATGTTTGTAATAGTCCGAATAAGGTTTTTAGGGAAAGAGAAATTGGAAATGTTTCCCGGAAATTTTGAAAAATAGAAACAGAAAGTCCTCTTTTCTATGTGATTTTTGTACGAACTGTTGTTTGGACAGGACGACTTCTGTCGGGTCATTTAATCTAAAATATTTATTTATAATAACCAATATATGTTGTCATACCTATCTAGATTTTTTAATACATTTTATATTGAATTTTATATTACAAAATTATACGTTATATATTTTAATGTGGTGATTTCTTATTATTTTTGCCACAAAATGGATCATTGGTCACCATTGTATGGAAACTACATATATTCACGCTATACAGAAATAAAATAGGGTGAAACAGTCAAATGAATGTCTCTAGTTTACGATAGTATGGGTTGTGTTAGGCCAAAAAAAAGTGTATTTTTCCAAGTGTATTGTATTTTCTATTTTATATACGAGTACTTGTACATATTATTACTTTTGTTTTAAGACTGTTAGCTTTTTAAACTATGTAAATAGTGTATTGTATATACACAATATATTTTAACAATTGACTTCTTAACCACGCGTTATTATTAAGTTACCAGAGTTACCTGATATGCGTTATGGCCGGTACAAACATCGACTCTTTACTCCCATAGTTGAACAAAAAAAAAAAGTACATGAAATTAAAATTGGGGTAAAACTTAACACGTTAAATCTAGTTTGGTTTTTGTATGCAAGTTTTCACACTCTGGGTCAGATTACCCCCAATAACCATTAACGTTCTATAATAGGAATAACACCCGCATGCTTTTAGCAGTAGAGTGCTTTACAGTTCATGCGTGATTTTAGGCACCTACTTAAATTTACCTGGACCAAATAGTTAGCAGGAGCAGTGGGGGCCAGTGCTAACGACCCCGACGTATGAGTTGTGGTATATAAAGGTATATATTATTTAGCTATTTGCAGCGTGCTCGCTGCACACTCGCCTCGCTTTGGACTCGCTTGCAAATCGCCAGTGTAATAAGGTTGTAAGAACATGATTTCGTCTTTCCAAGGTTTTAATTCATTTTCGAGAGCTGATTAAATATGCGTACTGAGATAAGTTGCCATTTTCAATTACTTATTGAGATCGTATGTTGTGGAGGAAGTTTGAGAGGTTAAATAGGTTACCGTGAAGATTGATCGACTCACGAGATTCGGTAATGATCAGATGTTGATCGTAGCATCTTCCTACTCCATTAATTAAGAAATCAGGTTAGTCTTGTTGTGTTCTTGTCACATCTTATTTGTGGTCAGAACCATCAATAGTATGGCAGCCCATTTGAATGACTACCTATAACATTGTTTTGGTTGTGACGATTGAGTTATAAAATAAAAGCTATTTGTTTGGACCGTTGTATTTAAAATGTGTGCAGTACCAGTTGGGCAAATGAAAGAAAATTTAAACTTATAATTATTATTTCACTAAAATAGTCTGATAAGATTGTTCGTTTCGTTCGTTTTGATTGTTTGATTGTTGTTGTTGTTGTTGTTTTGTTGATTGTAAGATCGCTCTTAGCGATAAGACCGCCCATTGTGTCACCCTTTGTAAAATTTCTATATTTATGTCTGTAATTTATATGCTGTATAATAAAGAGTATTCTATTCTATTCTATTCCCAGTAAGACAGTTGTACACCGCTTTCATGTAACTATATACCTAGGGATTTAACTATATCACGGCTTTAGCCATCTTACTGCAACATATACCTACTTTCAAACAGATTGGATAACGCTATTTATTTATTTATTTAATACTTCAAGTACATAAATGTACAGAGGCGGACTTAATGCCATAGGCATTTTCTACCAGTCAACCTTTGGGTGATGCAGAGACAATCAGTAGTAGGTGCAATCATGAAAATTGAGGAATAAATATTTTAAATATAAATATAATATACGAGTATATCCATAATTACATATCAATATAAGCACAAATAAATATACATGAATACATGAATATACGAAAAAGGAATAAGACAAACAATAAGAAAATATTAGCGTTGTGATGATACTCCCAGCTTCTTGCGAATGTGCTCGCGAACTTTACCTTGTTATCATAAATAAAAACAGTAATAAAGACCTACCAAAAATAATATCAACTAACGAATAAATATACCTTCCTCCTGTTTAATATTTTCATAATAAAAACGGATTTATCGCGATAAGCTACTCACTTTCTGTCTGAAATGAATTAAAGTTTTATTTTATACCCCAGCTCTGAGATTTTAGCACCGGGCGGGGTCAAGGACAATAGGCAATCCGGGCTGCTACTCTTTAAGGGCAGGTATATACCTACTTATTGGGAAAATATTCCTTTGTATTTTCTTAAGGCTCGTGTTACTGTTTGCTAGTCCTCGCATATTCAATTTAGCGTTAAAAGATTTGACTTCAGCACTTAGAAACTAATTAATGTATTTTAGTATACAGGGTCCCATTAAAATAGATGGAAAATTTTTAACACAGCTCTCAGTAGGTCTAACCAAAGATATTATTATAGGTATCCAAGCAAAAAAAAAAAAAACTGATTAAAGTGATTTTATTTTGACCGTAAAACAATAAATTGCCGGTACATTAGTGTATTTTCGTTAGCTAATTATTTTTCTTGTAAGTATCTAATGCTTTTTTCTTATATATTGTTTTACCACTGTCCTTATTTTGGTGGTCTGAATGATTTCTAAAATTTTGTCCATCTATTTTAATGGGACCTTATATATAGTACATTAAAGTATTATCACTATACCTACTTCTATAAAACTACGAGCCAACATAAATAACGTTGAAATAACAAAAAGGTTAAGCAAAGTTAAACGGGATCAATTAAAATACATTAATCTTTTATACAGGCAAAAATCACGTCACATATAAAGGGAAATTCAAAAGGATTCCTGTGGCCTTTGTCGGGGCTTAGTGAGAATTTATCGGACCCATATTCCCTGTTTCCATCCCATGTTTATTTAATATTGTAATAAGACTGTATATTATTGTATTGTATTGTTGTTTTCCGCAGTGACGACAGCGAAAAATTGTTAAAGTATTTGTTTCAATTCAATGTGTGTACATATACAAGGTGTAACTAAAATAACGCACAACCTCTTAAGGGGTCATTGTACTCATCATTATGAACAACTTTTACTATGGGACCAAACCTGAAATAGCGAAAAAAAATCATCAGCTGTTCCCTACATTTATGTTCGTATAGCTCGTCAAAATGTAGCGAACAGCTGATTTTTTTTCACGATTTCTATTTTGGTACCATGGTAAAAGTTGTTCATAATGATGAGTACATTGACCCCTTATGAGGTTGTGCGTTAATTAGGTTACAGCTTGTATATCAATACGTATAATAAGATAGAAGCGGATTCAAAACTGCACATTGTACACAAAATAAAAAAAATAAATTGGTACGGGGTGTGGGAACGAATCTGATGCCGAAAATATAGTTTTTTGAATTTCTGTCCGTTTGTCTGTTTACCTGGATGTACGTTCTGGGTTGCGCAAAACGGCTGAACGGATTTAGATGAAATTTTTAACACAGCTAGTTTATATCCTGTATTAACATATAGGGTACTTTCAATCCCGGTAGTACGTTCCCGTAGAATATTTCCATAATCCCACACGAGCAAAGCCGCGGGCAAAAGCTAGTTTATAATAAACTGCATTTAACAAAACTATTCAGGTCATTGTGTGAAAATAAAAACAAAAGATTTTACAATTGGCGAATTTATTTTCCTGCTTGATCAGTAAGGTTTTAAATAGCTTTGTGCGTAACTCTTCCAACGCTCGGCGCTCTTGTACAGCCGCCAGCACATCAAGCTACTACAATGTGTCAAATTTCTTTGATAGATTTTCAACTTTATCGCCGAATCATTTGGTTTAAAATTGATTGAGAAAATTTGAGAGTTTCGGGTAGCGTGATGTGCTGGCGTCTGTACATACTCAACCATTTGTCAACCATTACTCAAAATTATTTTCAGCTTTTCTCCGTAAGTTCTGCTCGTGTAAATTTATGTGATGCGATAATATCAATGTGCCCCCAAACCGCGTGGTACAGTTCAATTGTACAAATCCAAGAACTTATTGGTCCCCGACTTCAGCGCAACACACGAGGGATGGCATGACAAGTGTACCAAAAAAACTTCAGTCGACGAATACGATAAATCCTTGAGATTCTTAATACCCTTATTGTTTTTACCTCGAAAAAATGTGGATCTATTCTTACTTCTTATTATGATTGTTTTCAATGCTTTCAAAATCAGTGCGGCTGACGCTGTAAACAATGCAAATTGAAGAATAGATATTTGTTTAAACTGTAGGGCAATAAAGTATAATTTTTACCGTCTCTAATACTCGTAGTTTGTATAATTTCACAGTAGTTTGTTAGCCATTTAGTTAATTTCGTGGTTACAGGTTCAGCGATTCAATTTGTTCCGACATAATGAATAGATTCGTGGAAGCTGTCAGGTCGCTATTATTCTAATCACAAAGTCAGGGCTACAACTCTTGTTATTTTCTTTTTTACAACATAAAAACTTGTACAAGTTCGTTATTGAAACTTCCCACTGTCTCTTAAATTGCCAAGCTGTTATTTCAACACGGAGTATAATAATATAATAAAAACAAAAGTAATAAAGCCTAACCAATGGAAACGAAGCGCAATGGTATTTTGATATTTAATCGAGCTTAAAAATCTGTAACCCAATGAAGCTATTTAGATTCAGTTATTATTGGCAAAGTTTGAAATAACGCAATATTATTAGTATACAGCCCTATTTATAACGAACAATATGCGCTGTGTTTCGATCTAATAAACAGAATTTATTCCATACCTCTAGAGAGATATTTGTTTTCATAGCGTAGTCAAACGAATAAATCTTCAGTGTGTTTGGAAGAAACATCATTTAAAACTTTGTTTTGATTTACGGCCATCGGTACATACCTTATACGAAAAATATACGACCTTGAACCTTGCAGTACAATGTGATTTGGACATATCTACTTACAATTTGCTTTGATTACCACTCTTACTAGGGTTCTATTCGACGCATTATTTTGATGTTTTTACACTCAGAGATCCTGCGGCCGATTTGCCAGTTTTTTTTTATTTTTATTTAAAATGTCTGCTCTCGTCCCTTATAAGTTTTCTCGTAATCTGGTGAAGAATTTAGAAGATCGAGAAATGTACCACGCACTCTTTTATTCTGTATCTTCTCAAACGAAAGACAACAAAGGTAACATAACAAACCGCTCTTGAAAAAATACAATGAAGTTATATTTAAAACAGTATGGTAATTGTTGCAAAGAGTAAAATCCGAACCAAAAATTTCTACCCACTTTATTATTAAAATTCTTTTTGACTGCGTTTATAATTTTTAATCTGCTATTGCTTTTTATGAGTGTTCGCAGTTCGCCTCGATTTCTTGATCAGTCTATTTAATATCGTGCATAACTTTCTTATAAGCTACTAGTTGCATTGACGTGCTTGTATTCAAACAAAAATGTTTTATAATTTGTCTTCCTCCACCTTCCAAGTAAAAAGATTTAGGTTATACTTGTATAGGTATTTCCTTTTGATTGGTTGTATTGCGGGTTTCAAGCAGTCCTAAGGATGGGCGAGACTAGTGTTTTTGCTCGTTTTCTGAAGATTTTCTTTACGGAGTGGAACTCATCGTGTAAATAAAGGATTAGCAGAGTTGTGTGGATGTGTGGCTGACTGAACTTTAATTAAAAGGTTCACTTATAAGAACTCTTAGGCTGGATCCTCACTATAAAGCCGTTCACAGTTCGTTCTCGGTCCAATCTCGGTTTGATAAAATATTATCAAGTAAAAAATATATGTGTGCATTCATACTATCCGTAACAGTCAAGTTTAGCTCGAATCCCATTCCAATCACGACCAGGGCCGAGCCTCACTATAAGAACTGAGTCAGATTGTATAATGTGAACATGATACGACTTTACCAGACCGAGATTGGACCGAGAACGAACTGTGAACCGCTTTATAGTGAGGATCCGGCCTTAAAAGTTTTTTTTTTTATCAAAAATAATAAGCTTGATTTTATGTAGGACTATGAATTGTAACACGAATATTTTTTGTAGAAACCAGACGGTAGGTACTCTTTCTACGGAGAGTTGTATTGTACTCATCAATGAAATGCACCTGCGACACCGGTTCCATCACATGAAACGAACAATTTATTTGAAATGCTAAAATGCTACCTACGCTAAATTTATTGTTTTTCGTTCAGTGCTATTTGGAAAATCGATTGTAACAGGTGTTATATTTACTACGTGATACTTAATTTGTTTTTAATTCGATTTGATTAGTAGGAAAGCAAATATTTTAATGACGAGCCGGTCGATTCTGTAAAAATCTCACCGTGAAATCATAAGTGAAGTGAGCACTTAATAGTGTTACTCCCTAGCGAATCACAGCTCACTCCACGCTCACTTCACCCAAGCTTTCACGGTGAGATGGTTACAGAATCGCACGGCAGAAGGGCAATTCTCGTAATTAAAAACGTTCAAATCTAGTCGCGATAATAATCTCAGCGATAATCTATGTCAAAAACTTGTCAAAAATGTAGGGAAATTAGAGGTATTTATGACACATTGAGACTGAGATCACACTGTAACGTTCTTAGAATTACGAGACTTACCTCTCTGGTAGCTAATCCAGCGTTTGGTCAAAATCCATCTATCAGACAACAGCTGTGTTAGCGCCATTTTCAGAATCGACCAACGACTTCACTTAACACTTTATTAAAAAATAAAGTTCAGACAGGTTTTATAAAGCAGAGTTATTTTCAAAACGAATAGTGTAGAGTGTTATACATGAATATATATATAAATAAGATTAGTATATATTATAGTAAATAGTATGTATGTATTATTATAGGTTTTTAACCTATATATGTATTTGTGTACGTTTTTTCATTTATAATTCAACAATTTTAATAGTTTTTTTTATCATTGTTCGGCTCAACCAAAGCACCTGCCATCTAATCTCTTCACCACCCTTGGTTGACTGGTAGAGAATGCCTAAGGCATTAAGTCCGCCTTTGTACCTTTTTGTGTGCGAAATTTTAAATAAATAAAGATGTTTTGGATATGTTTGAGTTTTGCAAAACTCATACAAACATTCTTTTTTGCTTTTACACTGGTATTTGGGATTTTTATAAGTAGAGTAGGCTTCGGATTTGCTATCTAAAGTTGCATATTTTAATAGGCTGACGATGTTACTTGGCACTAGGTGTTTTAGCACCTTACGCCATTTAGCTGCATCATCTGCCTAGCCTTTTCCCAACTATGTCGGGGTCAGCTTCCAGTCTAACCGGTTACAGCTGAATACCAGTATTTTACGCAGAGCGACTGCCTATCTGACCTCCACAACCCAGTTACTGGGTAATACGATAACCCTAGGTAAGACTGGTTGTCAGACTTTCGGGCTTCTGACTACCCGTAACGACTGTCAAAGATCTACGAATGACAGGCAGGACCAACGGCTTAACGTGCTTTACGAGGCACGGAGGCGTCTCGGTATGTAAAGATGGTCACCCATCTACAGATCAACCGCGGCAAGCGTAGCTTAACCTGGTCGATCGGCCTGTGCGGCTGTTATTATTTAGGCACGGGCACCTCAAGCCCCTTTAGCTGCAATAGTAACAAATTACATATTTTTGTTATGCGCGTAGATTTAAATTTTGACTTCGATTCGATTTATTTTTTAATTTTCATTATATCATAATATCGTTAACTTCTGGAACCTAAAGTTTATCGAAATATACTTAGCAAATATATAGGCTCAAAATTACGTTTTATCTATATGGGACAAAGTATTAATCAATACCTACTACCCGTACTTCCATATTATCTGTTACCTAAAGGCGTGAAAAATCTTAACGGCTAAACTGATTTGAATAGGCACACGTATATACTGTGACCTGGGTTAGGACATGGGATACTGTTTAGTACTGTGGGTACTGTTTTGTGTTTTGTTTGTGTATCATAAATCTTGGGAGAAAGCTCGTAATACACGGTAGCATGAACATCGACGTGCAACCTGTTATCATGGATTCAGTACATGATGGACCTGCGTTGAAATTCAAATTAGGTGGCCTTATTGAATGAATGCATTTACGTGAAGTGATTGCACAGCTTAATTTGAAAATGGCGTAACTTGAATTGATGTTAGGTCTCATACGGGCTTTTTAGTTAAGCTATCTGTAACTAGATCTTATTAGTGAGAAGGGTCTATAATTCAGACAATTAGAAAAATAATAGCTAGGATTTTTTTACCACAGCATGGCGATTATTCTCTTGAATAATTTTCGTTAAATGATTTCAGTTGAATTCACACAAATATCACATGAGGTGCGTAAACAAATGATTTATTTGTGATTATGTATAGTGATGGTTCTTTTAGTGGGGACAGGTCCTATCAATTTGTTAAAAATTAAATGAGCACGAACTTCCAGAAAATTTTGTATCTATGAATTCATTTTAGACTGGGAAACAGATAACAAAGTTTTCACACTGACACTGACAGTGCTGAAGCGAAATTTTTCCCGAGCGTTAAAAAGCTCGGGAAAATTTAAATAACAGACGCAGGGCAGAATTTAAATGAAAAAATGTCTTATTTGACACATCACAAGATATTTAACCCGTGAGAAGGCGCGCCTAATTTTCTTACACGAGTAGGCGCGTGCGAGCAAATTGCTCACACTATCATAAAATGTTTATATTTTTAGTGTTTCTATATTTATTGGCTTATAATGTATTTAAATAAATAACACAAGGTTTAGTAAGTAAGAAAACAAGTATTTTAATCAAAACTATTAAACATAATAGCAACTTCTAACGCAAATAACAAAACAACCTAGTATTAATTAATTTTTTTGGCACGTTTCATAAAAATCACAATAAAAACTGTTCCATAACAAAAACTAAAAAGTGTTATTCATCCATTAAATCTACACTAATGTGCCTCTCGAAACACACTGAACACATGTATTTTACATGTTCGGTGCAAAGTAATTGCTGGGCGCGTGATGAGCAAATTGCCGCACGTTGGTACACGGCCTCCACAAACGCCTTGCTGCGCGGTCGCAACGCCACTGAGCGGATCGAGAATTGCGTCAGGGGAGAGGGGGTGAATATTTAGGAAGGTACTTAAGTGCTTGAATTGGTGTGGCATGGGAAAGACAAAAAATTTTTGAATTAGATTTTTGTGTGAGCAAATTGCTCATAGCGCGCCTTCTCACGGGTTAATACGGACTTGTCGGAATATTAAAGTCAATGAGAACGACAATATGACAGTAGCCACGCAACGTGCTGCGCTTTCCGGTTCCGCCCAACGATTTGTTGAACGCTGCATAAGGCCAGGTAATGTTTTAATTTCTAGGGGGCTTGTTCCGGTTCAGGGCTAGTAATGAAGGGTTTTCAAGCAACTAAGTGACAGTCCCGCCAAGTATAGACTGGGTTTTATCGTGTACTATGTAATCATTGCCTATAACTTTATTGATAGCTACCCAGTTCTTTACATATGCTTGTCACTTACTACTGAGATACTTTACTGAAGTCATTAGGTAACTTACGTGAGACTTGAAGTCTATCTATCTGTCAAAATCAAAGCATTTATTTCAAATAGGCACTTAAAAGGCACTTCTGAATGTCAAAATTGACAATAAAATAGAACTGACTCTAGTCGCCCTTTTCAAAAGATAGTTTTTATATGGAGAAGAATGGACCAGAAACTACACGGTTACTCTTTTCAAATGTTTTACAATATTTTGTATACATGAATTATATATTAAGCCTTTAAGCCTTTACTAATAATTTGATATAGAATTATGTTCTGAATTAAATTATTATTATTATTATGATATAATTATATGTGCAGATGATGCACCTATAATAAAATTACTGTACCATAATAGGTAAAAGAATGAAATATCAGTCGCGAATATCTCATAAAGCTGTCAGTCATTTACGAACTCAAAAGTTTTTTTTTTTTTCTTTTACGAAATATTTATTGGCGCGCTTTGAGGGAAGACGGACTCGTATGACGTGAAGGTAAACGACATGGCGCTCTCTTATGCCGTCATGTCTGTCTCTCTCTGTGTCTCTCTCCGCAACCGCTCTTCCGGGCGTCCCGTGACGACAACATTTTTAGGGTTCCGTACCTTAAAAGGAAAAACGGAACCCTTATAAGATCACTTCGTTTTCCGTCTGCCTGTCCGTCAGTCAAGACCCGTTTTCTCAGGAGTTATCAAATAGAAATCAATATCAAATACTCAAGCTTGCAATTCCTTGAAGCAGTGAATAAATCAAACTTCTAAGTCAACGCAATCAAAAGATGCGTTTATGTTCCGAAATCAAAACCTATCGGGTAACGGGAAGTCCCGTTGACATTTAGCAAGAAGCAATGTCATGTAGCACAAGTAAAGGAAACAATCCGGAAACCGTAAATTTGTAGTAATAATAAAAAAAAAAACTATTTAGTGAAAAAAAAAAACTATGTGCGCGAGTCCGACTTGACCGGCTTTTTATAACTTAATTTATTTTAGCTTGTTCTAATAAAAATATTTAAGGACCTACTTAAAATGTCATTTAATAGGTATAGGGGGAAGTCCTGTAACGCCGGACGGCACCTAACGCCGGACACTCTTATTATCTCGACAAGTTAGAATGTGAACGATTCACACACGTGTGAAAGAGGCGCGGGGGGGCATACCGGTACAGAGTCACATGACACATTTTGTTAATGACGCTGTAGGCAACAGCGGGAGCGGTCGGTTTTTCTTTTGGCTGAAAAATACTGATCAAGAGTCATATAAGATCAAGGTGAGTGTTACAGCTACATTTTGGTGTTTTAAGTCTTTATGGTATTTGTTAATTAAGATACGGTTCCATTATTATTCGTATTCTATATTTTTATTTGTTGATTTTCAAAACGGATTACATATAGATTACGTAATTGTGGTGCTATCCTGTCCCCTGGTACCGGACAAAAAGTTGTCCCTTAACGTCGGACAATGAAAAAATGTATTTTTCTCGTAAATAATTGGATTTATTGTAAGTAGTAATTTTTGTATGTTATTTCAGAGGATAAAAGAACAGAGAAACGTTGCAATGGAGGAGAAGAAAAAGAAAGGAAAATGGGACCAAAAAAGTTTACAAACTGCGATAGATAAAATTTTGTCAAAAGAACTGAGTTTGGGAGTAGCTTCATTGCGTTACAACATCCCAAGAAGTACTCTACATGATAAGGTATCGGCATTGAAACGTGGAGAAGAAGTGACGTTGCAACCAAAGATCGGTAGATTCACTAACACCTTCTCACCCGAGTACGAACAAGTTTTAGTGAATCACGTAAATTACTGGATACAGTGCTCCAGCTGCCATGGGTGGGCTCATGAAGAATGTGCAGCCATTCCTGAGTCTTCAGACGACTATATATGTGATCGATGCCACATATTTTAAAACCGTCCGGTGCTAGGAATTCGAACTGAAGTCCGTCCGGTACTAGGTGCCACTTCAAGCAATTGTATTTTTTTACACCAATGTTTAATTTTTGTTTTTGAATAAGATTATGCAGAAGTTGCATTTTTGTTAATTTGTGTTCATTCTACAGTTAGTCAACTTAACTAATTAATAAATAAAATTGCATTTTTCGAAACAGTTATTATTTTATTTCCTGAAAACCTTAGGTGTCCGTCACTAGGGGACTTCTCCCTATGTATTGCATAAAGTATCAGTAGTACCGAGGGAGAAAGAAAAGAGGTCCTAATTTAGTTCTACATTCGATACAACATTTTGTAAAGCCGCTTGAATAAGCGACTCAGAGACAACAAAACGAGATGTTTAAGAACTTAAACATCTCGTTTGTTGTCTTTGAGCTGACCAGACGCATCTTAAAACTTAACGTTACGGTCGCCAGCGTTAAGCTTGTAATCGTATTCTAGATAACTAAAGGGGTTTTACTTCTGGGACCATGTTTGTAATATTTTGGTTGACGGCGACATCGACATCATTGAGAATGTGCATTTAAAAATCTTTAAAATGCGAACTATTTTCATTATATTTTTTAATATCATATTGGTGGGTTCATCGTATATTCATTGAAGGGCCTGTGGCTAAATAATAACAGCCGCACAGGTCGATCGACCAGGTTAAGCTACGCTTGCCGCGGTTGGTCTGTCGATGGGTGCCCATCTTTACATACCAAGACCCCTCCGTGCCTCGGAAAGCACGTTAAGCCGTTGGTCCCGGCTGTCATTCGTAGATCTTTGACAGTCGTTACGGGTAGAGTCAGAAGCCCAAAAATTTGACAACCAGTCTTACCAAGGGGTATCGTATTACCCAGTAACTGGGTTGTGAAGGTCAGATAGGCAGTCGCTCCATGTCAAATACAGGAATTCAGCTGCATCCGGTTAGACTGGAAGCTGACCCCAACATAGTTGGGAAAAGGCTAGGCAGATGATGATGATTGGTAGGTTCCCGTGATATTCTGATAACCAATAATCTATCATCATCATTTCAGCCCGGAATCACCCAGTGGTTGCAGGCCTCTCCTTTTCTGCCATACTTCTCGGTTCGGCGCGTCCCTCATCTTGTTCTAACCATATACTCGTAATATTTTGTCGGAAAATTTAGCAGTCTTTTATTTATTTTAACTATTCCTAACTCCTGAGCCGTAAAATTTTAGGCATCGGTGTCTTGTCGAGCAAAAAATTGTGTATCTTGGGTATTTTTATACGTCTGGAATAAACGTGGCGGGCGGTGACCGCTACAAGCAGGCAACTGGCAAGGGCTGAACCGAAGATACGAATATTTTCACATTTGCTCGACAAATTACACTTTTTTGCGACCTATCCCCGCCGCAGTCATTATGGTCAGAAGCGTTGTTCCGTGGCTCGTAACATCACTCCCTCGTTAGGGCCTTCTGTATAATTACAGGGAAATAATAAGTGAATTTGTGGCTGTTTACAATTTCCTGACTTTTGTGAAATGGTTCATATTTTGTGAAACATAGAAGGGAAAAGTTGGCTCAAGAGCTTTAATTATACTGATGTTACGATTAAGATTTTTGTGGCAAACATTTTAACTTTAAAACGAGTTTTCTGTATAAAGATAGGTTTATGAATGTCCACTGTTTTAATAGCTGTCATTTAGGTGCGTAATTTAACGGTCCTTTGAACAAAAGATGAGAAGACTGAAAGTAAAAAGATCTTTTATCTGTTGGATGTCATGATGACGTCACTTGAGCAGGGTTTGTGTTATCGCGAATTTACTGAAAGTATTGCGTTGGTAAGACAAAGATAATATTTTGATTGTTATTTTTGATACCTCTGAAAATATTACATTGGATATCCTTATACTTTCCGCTTGATATACTTGATCTGAGTTGTCATGTCGATTTGTGTGTGTATGGCATTGAACAGACGGATTTGTAGGTACATTTACATTAACATGTACAGACGCCAGCACATCAAGCTACCCGAAACTGTCAAATTTCCCCAATTAACTTTGAACCTTATGCTTCAGCGATAATTTTGAAAATCTATTAAAGAAATTTGACAGATTGTAGTAGCTTGATGTGCTGGCGTCTGTACTTAATAATTAATAAAGATATCAGATAAGCGCCATACTAGCTACAAAAGCTTTTTACGGTTTGACATCAGCCTATCTATTCTGTAAATATCTAATCGTGAAAACAAAGGTGAAGTGAGCGTGAAGTGAGCGTGGAGTGAGTCCTCAATAGTGTCAATCCTTAGCATCAACCAACCAATTTCAATTCCGTTCAATCCGTTCCGTCCAATTTCGTTTGTTTCGTTGATGACACCGGTTATTAATAGGTACCATTGAAGCCAACTGTGCGCGCTGTACTTTAGTTTTTTAATCTCGAAATGGGTTATAAATGAATAGCTACGGCAAAAACAATATACAAATGCGATGAAGTATCTGACAGCAGCATTTAGTTTTTAGATAAAAATGTCTGACACAATACCCTTTGAGGCAAACACAAATCGCCATTATGAAAGGAACACTTTATAATGGCGTTCAAAAATAATATTACGCAATATTGTACGTTTTTATACTACAAAGCGATTTCTAACAATGTTCCGTGGGAGACATCTTTGACTGTCGAACAGTCATCGAATGACAGCCAGCACAAACACAGGCTTCTTTTGTAAATTGTATTTCTATTATCTTTACTTTTAACAGCTTTGTTAAGGCAGGTTCTCACCAGGCAAATGGCATGACTTTCCTTTGAGCATAATGTGCCAGTAGGCTCCATAACAGTAAGCTCCTGCACACTTGTTACAGACCTAACACTTCGCCTTTGAAAATGATCTATGTAGGTACGTGCAAAACCTTGCTTTAACGGTAATAAACGAATGAAATCGTCTCAAAATTTCCTCTGCATTCGAAATCAGAGGCCGACGTTATGACATTTAAGTCCTCAGCTGAAATAATGCAGCTTAGATCAAAAGCTTTGCCTATTTCCGTAAGCTCCGTTCTGCTCTGTGAAAGCACTTCCGTAGGCTGGCTTTACCAAGTAATATTGTAAATGGAACAATGGTAGTGAACGGGACCAACTCCAGTTTGCCTGTAATCAAAAGCTATATCTAGGAATGATTTCCGCACGTAAATGGGTAGGTAGAACAATGTGTGTCCTACATAATCCAATTACAGGGTACTCCGATGGACAATGGTTCACGGCTCGATTGCTGAAGAGTGTCACTGACGTTCGGTTACCGGCGAACTATAACCCAATTACATAGTCGATTAAAAAAAAAAATCAATTAATATTCAGCTTTGTCGGAAAATCAGAATCGGGAAAAATTGTGTTGAAATCTAGTTCAATCTGGGATTAAAGATATCGCAACGGATCATATAAAAAGTGTATAAAAAGTGCTACGTTCTTTCTTATTTTAATCTTAGAGGATCCATTGTGAAAGTATTCTTTGTATAAAGAAATTGTTCATGCACTATCCATCAACAGCACCGTTAGTTCCTGCGTCTAACCTTTTGCTTCCCCTATAACAATGTTATACAAAGTGTGGCTCATTGGTCAAATAGGTCTCTCCATTGAACCAGTTTAAGATCAGTGTTGCTTATGAATAGTTGGGCTGGGCCCGCAGTTTGGGTCAAGAACGTACTAAATTAGAAAAGTGAGCTTTTCAGCTCATTCCCTCTCAAATACAGAGAGTCCCTTTTTTAAGTTACGCTATTGATAGAGTAGCTTAAAAAAAAATAATTTAATGATAACAGGTTTCTGTAAGTTTGTATTTAATTTATAACGTGTATATAAGTTATTATGGTAAGATCTCATGGTAATAAATTACAATTTTTTACATTTTTTTATGAAGGACGAACCTGAACTAAACTTTATAAGATTCTCTTCAGACGGAACGTTCAACTAGCGACTCTCGTGAGTAAGTGTCGTAGGTAACAGACATAAATAAATTATTCACATTTAAGTAACATACGAGCAATGTATTTACATGTCAATCGACCTCATTTCGGTAGTTGGGTGATTTGCGCGAATTGCACGGTTATTTATTCGCGTTTTTAAGACATAGTACTCGAGGCTTTCACCTAATTTCTTAGGACAAAGGTAGAATATTTCCATGGTAATTTTTCATACTAAGGGCTGAGTTTGCGATAGTCAGATAACTTTTATCTAAAGAATAGATATTTACTATTGAAAAATCAGCCTTTGGTCGTAATATTACACAGTAAATAGTGTCGACAAAAATATTTTTGTTCGTGTGTATGCGGACAGGATCTAAGCGGTCATTGGCATCGTAGCAACCTCCACTAACGCGCTACGTGCTACGGTGTCAGTGGCCGTACGTCAACTTGTAGCATTTTCGTAGCGTGAGTCATTTACTACAGTGGGGTTTCGTGGCTTTGCGAATTCTGCGGAATTTCATTTATGGTCTTTTTTTTTGTTACTTCTTTTCACAACTGTCTTACATTGATTTTTCTTTTGCTGTGCTTTGATCTTACAATATTTACATTGTACACAAATGTTTTTTTTTACTATGTACCCAAATCTGTTTAAGTACCGAAATCAATGAATGTTGATGTTCTATTAGGTACTCATTGTAATGAAACAGAATATTTCTAAGACAGCTATTTGAGCAGAGACCCAAACTGCCGCAAAATGTAATCTGACTTTAATCTAAATTGATCGTTAAAGTATTATGCCAGAGTGAGATGGAGCAGAGTGTCGACATTTGGGACGCCATATAAAAATATAACGATAAGATCCTTTATGTTGGGTTTGTTCGTTTAATATTACTCAATCGAATATACCTGTCGTAAAGTGTGTCTCTCTGGATGTCTCACACCATACGCTCGCTAAAATGTTTTTCTTTTGGGACTTGCCGAAAAATTATTCGCATTAATAATATGAGATTGTTTGAATAAGCCCGGTGATTTTTTTTTTTGACTAATTTTGCCACTTAATGCACATATAACATCACGCCAGTTTAGCCCCTAGGGTTAGGCGGAGACTTATAGTAGCCAGTTATGTTTAAGTTACATCACCGGGCGCAAATCCAGCCTGACTCCGGGATGCTGCTGAGAAGTTACTCTTGTTTGCCCTTACCTATTATCGAAAGAGACTAGGGTTATTTACAAGAGTTATTCATTCAGAGAATGAAAAATCAAGCAATTAAAAACCTGCCGGTCGATTCTTTAAAAATCTCACCGCGAAATCATAAGTGAAGTGAGCAATGTCAATAGTGTTAATCCCTAATGACTACTCACTCCACGCTCACTTCACCCAACCACGTTGGTTTCGTGCATACTATTCTTCAGGGTACAGTGAATGCGCGCGCCAAAAAATCAAGTGCGAATCGAGTGCTGTAGAGAGTTTTTAGAGCTCTGTGGTGAAGTTTGATTGATTTGATCGAATTACATACATATATATTTCTAAATACATACATATTACCTATAGATAAATTGAACGCCACTCGTATATTCAAACTAATTGAGAACCTCATCCTTTTTTAAGAAGTTGTTTAAAAATGTATAATTTATGCTCAAATTTTATATATTTAAACATATTATGTAGGTACCTAATTACGTAAAAAGAGAGTGCGGTGCCTCAGGCATTAAGTCCGCCTTTGTACAGTACTTTTTTTACTTGTGCATAAAGTTTTCATAAATAAATAACAATTGTATTTGCGTTCAAAGGTCTCAGGAGCGTTAAGGCCCAGGGCTCTTAAATAAAGGTTTAAGGAGCAAGGAAGTATTAAGTAACCTGCACCGTGTTGTTTCATCTGATGCTTACTTTGATTTCAGGTGTATAAATTATTTATAACAGCAATGAAGCTTTTACATTAGCACATCTGGAACTTGGTCCCTGCAGGGATTTGAAAGATGTCGAATACCGATTAAATAGAAAGCGCGCCCTCCGTTCTGGCTGTCGCGGTAGCACTATGAAACATGAAGCTACTAGTGCGAATCCTGGGGTTTATTCGATTAATCAAGTCTGATCAAACCACGCTGGGGTCGCGGTCCCTTCCATTCATTCATGCAAGTAAAAATCCGTTTTAGTTGCACGAACTCATAATATTAATTGAAAAGATCCACACAATTCTTTTCACCAAGGTACCTACTGCTTTCAAATCACTAAATCTTATTATTTTATATAAGAAGAAATACATTTTTTGTAATTAAAAAAAAATATATATATATCTAGTGTATTTCAGAAAACACTGCGTTATTTAAGTAACACTCATGTATTTACATTGTTGATTGCGGTGACACAAGGTTCAATATTACAATCAGAAAATATAAAAAAAAAATAAAAGTAAAAAACTTTTTTAAAACAAGCTTTTATAAAATGCGCTAAAAAGAACAAAACAAATTTTCCTTCAAACTTTTTACTGTCAACCTATAACGTCATTACACAATTTATATGATATAAAAGCTCGTCGGAAGATTTAAGTACTCGTATTTACTTAGGAAAAAGTTTAAAAATTGAAATCAATCAGATCAAGTTATTTATTTTACTTGTTTATCTAGAGAGGTAGATCCCGCGATTATTCTTTTTAGCTCATTTAAATAGAGCTTGTTTTAAAAAAGTTTTTTTTACATTATTTTTTTTCGAGTTATTCTCAGCAAGCCCTTTCATTTGTTTGATACCCATATTGTAGGTGTGCATTAAAAAATAATAGTCCGCCATCTTAGGTAGAGGGGTCCGTGGCTAAATAATAACAGCCGCACAGGTCGATCGATCAGGTTAAGCTACGCTTGTCGCGGTTGGCCTGTGGATGGGTGACCATCATTACATACCGAGACCTCTCCGTGCCTCGAAAAGCACGTTAAGCCGTTGGTTCCGGCTGTCATTTGTGGATCTTTGACATTCGTTACGGGTAGTCCCGAAAGCCCGAAAGTCTGACAATCAGTCTTACCAAGGGGTATCGTATTACCCAGTAACTGGGTTGTGGAGGTCAGATAGGCAGTCGCTCCATGTAAAATACTGGTATTCAGCTGCATCCGGTTAGACCGGAAGCCGACCCCAACATAATTGTGAAAAGGCTAGGCAGATGATGAGTCCGCTATTTTACGTGTTCCGCCATGTTGGATTTAGAATGTCGTCACACAGCTAACCATGCATTCTCATCCAAACTAAACGTGTATATAAAATTTCAGCTCAATCGGTTGAAGATATCTTGCTTCAAAATTGAGTTGCAAGATTCCACCCGAACAAACATAGTTACATACACATTGCAAGTTAAATAAAAGCTTGTAAAATACCCACCTCTGACACAATTAGTGAAATGTGATCTATTCATTCATAGGTTATTAAACTTATCAGCATGCAAAACTGATATTAAAATGCCCCTGTGTTTTGTGCTTGAATAGATCTTTAGTGGGGTGATTTTAATCAGTGAGGGTGATGCAAATTTTGAATCTAAAAGCCATCTGATTGTGTAGGTTACATCACATTGTGAACAATATAATCGCGCGTTTGGAATTCAAACCCTTGTCCGTTCAGAGTTATAGGTACAAACTAAACATTTCACTTTTAGCAAACTTAGATAATTCGTAAGTATGTATTTCCTTTTGAGCATCATTAGGTATGCGTGGACATCACCCGCTACCCAGTAACCAATCATGGGTTCAGGCCTTCCTTCCGCCCTTTCTTCCTTCTAAACGGTAAATCTTGTGTTTTTATCGGTAAGCGGTGACGTCAAATAAAGCTTGCAATGTTTCAATTTGGGACCATCGATATCGCCATGAACTTTTGTTCATTCATACTGTATGGCTGATGGGGCGTGTCGATGAGGTGAGGCGGTGCTGAGCAGAAATGTGTGCGATGACTTTGCTTATTTCATGGATGGAATGGACAATGGATGCATGTTTGGTTCGTGAATAAATAATGATAAACGCGCCGGTCGATTGAAGGTTAAGTTACACTTGTTAAGGTCGGTACGTAGTTATTCATCCATTACATACCAAGACCTCTCCGTTTCTCGGAAAACACTTATAGCCGTTGGTCTTGGCTGTCATTTGTAGAATTTAATAATAGTTCCGGGTAGTCAGAAGCCCGAAAGTCTGACAGCCAGTCTTACAAAGGGGTATTGTGTTACCCAGTACCTGGGCACCTGCCAGTACCTGCCAGTACCTGGCTAGATAGGCAATCGCTCCAAGTAAAATACTGGTATTCAACTGACCCTTACACTGTTGGCTCCACTATAAACTATAATATTCCTATCCGTCGCTCACGATGTAGTATTTAAGTTAACCTGTACTCTAAGTTGTTTGAAAATAAAGATTTTTTGTTTGCTCCACTTAGTTGAAAGCCACGCAGATGATGTATTAATACATTACATAAGATCACGCCTTTCTTTTAATAATTAATAGTATACGTCGTAAACGATCGTGGATAAGATGATCGATCACTACTTACAAAATGTAGGTAGCTTTTTGCGACTTTTTTTGTTCTAGTATGGTGCAAATAAGTCTTTGAATGATTACGTACATACATATATGAAACGGCATCGATTTTTTTTTCTAGCTGATTATACCATTTTTCCAAAATCTGTGAATGCAGTTAGCAATTACTCAAGAAGTTAAGGACAGTCTCCTTTTCACTCTCTTTTTCACAAGGTACTGTTTTCTGTAACTAGGTACAAGGTACCGTTTTCTGTAGTTAGGTACATGGTACAACGGCTAAGGTTGCTTCCCTTACTGCCTTGTCTCAAAAATCCACCCCGTATTACTGCGATCGTAAAAGGAATCAAGACAAGGGATTTGGAATTCCTGTTCTAAATTATTTACATTTTGAACAGGAACTCCAAATCCCTTGTTTGTCCCAAATAACTTTTTATTGATTTATAATGTTATTCCTATTCGAGCGGCTACCGGATTCCAAACTGGCATCTCTGGCTCTTTAGAGTTTTGATTACGTATTATTACTATTATATACTATTCGAAGCTTTTTTTAACCTATGTCATAGAAGTTATTTTCGAAGATAAATGACGTATTAAATCTCTGTTTTAATTCATTTTTTGGCACTTGTTTTCACAGAAAATAGTGACTTTCAACCATGACATCCAATTAAATAAGTAACTTCGTGAAACAAGGGTTTCTTCTCTGTCTCTTACACTAGCTGTGTATGTGTAAAACAAAGTATGATAATCATGAAAAATAAAAAAAAACTTACGTATAGAGGAGGTTGACGTTTTTAAATATACCTATGTTTAAAAAGATCAATATAAATCGAGTCAGTGGTTTAGGAGTTATAACCGCAACTCTACTTCATCCTATCCGTAGGATAGGCAGAAAAAAGGCTTTTTGTTTCATAATATTATTAGTCGTACCCTCGATTTCGTTCACGTGCCTATCGGAAAATAAATTGGACATGTATTTTTTTTTGCGCGGAACCATAATTCTTTTTCTAAAACAGAAGTAACCTGCGTCACTTCTTATAGCATCAGCTATTTGTCAGTGATAGTCCTATCAAAATTGGTCCAGCCGTTTCGGAGATTAGCTGGAACAAACAGACGAATAGACACTTCAATTTTACTTAATGTATTATATAGATTTTTATAGATTAAATAATATATCCTTTGTTACAGTTTCCCGACCGACACCATGCCAATCATTCAATCCTGTTGCTGTTGGCGCAGCCTTCGCCGAGGATGCTACGCCTCGGCCATCTACACAATGGTAATTATAATTTGCCACTTTGTTCAAGCACGCAATGCATACACAATTTATGTAAATTATTCGACATATGCACGCAAATCATTGCCACCAAAGCTTTGACAAAAGTTTCTCTTCTAAAGTTATGTATATACGAGGGATTCTCGACCGTCGAGGAAGGACCGTAGCGGTCTCCTCGTACAAAGGCGCTTACGAGTATATTGAAAATTAAGTACGTTGTTCACATGTAAGCGTACAAAGTTTAGCAATATTGTTATTAGGGTTGGCACAACATGTTTGTAACCGAGGGATGAAAAAATCCAATTCTTATATTACTATTAAATTATACATCTGTAAAAAGAAATAGAGAAACCACTTTTATGCGGATAAAAAAAACACACCAACTTAGGTCTGGAATATGCCAATATGATAGATAAATGTGTTTAATTTCAAGCGAAGTGTTTTGTGATCCTTACATGAATGTATATCACAAATAAGTTTGGGTGTTTTAAATGTCAAAGTTTTTTTTTCATTACATTTGTACCTAGATCACGTTCCCCCTCTGAACTTTCAACGTGAATTATTAAGTAAAGGGACACATCTAGCATGTAATACACACATTAACAAAGTCTAAGCAACGCGCATCATTTGCAGAAACTACATGTTTTATTATTGATACTTTTTTTTTTAACAAAGTGGATTGGTCTTTCTTGATTGGTCAATCTTTTTGTCCTCGGAAACATATACTGGCTGATTTTAAAAATAGAAACTTTTCGATTGTGTTTTGTTTTCATTAAAATAAAAGCTAATTAATTTTTATTTCATGTGTTTTCGTTGCTTGATAAAGGACCATGGGGGATTTTGTACTTATGGACCCCGTCCCCACCCTCCAACAGTCAAGGGATGCTTGTCAATATATTTATAAGAATCCAAAAAAAGTCAAAATACCGGTTTTAGTTCAAAATCGATAGGGTTTATTTTATAATAGAAATAATCTTTATTGGGAAAAAATGTGTCTATTCTACTATAATTATAAAATGTGAAAGTTTGTGAAGATGTTTGGATGTTTGTTACTCAATCACGTGTAAGCCAGTGGACTGATTTGGATGAAAATTGGCACATAGATATACCATTTCCTGGATTAACACATAGGATACATTTTATCCCGGTAATTACTTTTTCCCTTGGGATAGTAGTTGAAAGTTACTTTTTATGCGGGCAAAGCCGCGGTCAGAAGCTAGTTAGAAATAAAAATCATATTCTTTGTAAAAAAAAATAATTCTATACGAAAAACTTTCTTCTTGAACTGAAAAATCATGTAATGACATTAATAACTTCATATTACTATAACTTATTAGTATGTACATATTACAATTACATGAAGTTATCTATTAAAATATTACCAAGCATTCCAGCTTGTGCATTGAAATCAACGTGACGCCCTAAGTCCCACACAACGGATATTATGTGTGCACAACTTCCCACAGTGCGATTTCCTGTAAGGCAAGTACTGCCGTGCGATTCTGTAACCATCTCACCGTGAAGGCTTGGGTGAAGTAAGCGTGGAGTGAGCTGTCATTCGCTAGGGATTAACACTATTAAGTGCTTACTTCACTTATGATTTCACGGTGAGATTTTTACAGAATCGATCGGCAGTACCAATATGCAATAGCATGTCTGTCAGCGGTCCCGGTCTAATAAAATATTACTGTAATATATGCGTGATCGTACATGACGCAACTGAATTCGTGCTCTCACCAGCCAAACATTACTTTGCAGGATATTGCATATTGGTAAATTGTTTAAATAACTATCTCTATATAATTCGATATTATAAAGGCCACCGCGAAGATGCTCGGCGCAATAAGACTTTAGCTCAGTGAATGAATAGGTATTCTAATAAAATAAAAAATAAATCGAATAAAAAAGATATTAAAATAATATATTAGGTATAAATCCCAAACTACATAAATTTGAAGTAAGTTGCCATAATAAGAAATAATCTATCCTGCAAGACGCTACCGATAACACTTGTTTCAAGTCTGTTGGAGGGTGGGGACGTTTCTTCTCCATGTTCCTTTGGTATTTATCTCACTTTTATCATTTTGAGATATACAGTTTTTGAAAAAAAAAATTGTGGTGAGTAATTTTTTATGTCATGGAGCGACGTCATTTGACTGTTGATGAAATGCAGAGAGCTGTAGGAATGCTACACGCGGGAAGGAATCAGTCTAATGTATCTCGGCATTTTGGTGACAATAGGAGCGTGATTTGTCGTCTTTGGCAGCGTTACATTAATACAGGGGATCCTGCTGAGCAGCACCCAGGACGTGGAAGGAGTACGAGTGTTCGACAGGACCGATACATACAACTGACTGCAAGATGTCAGCCGATGTTAACCGCTCGGGAGATAGATTTAAAGCTACAATTCTCAAGCGGTGTTATCGTTAGCCACCAAGCCGTTAGAAATAGGCTGCATAAATATGGCCTACGAGCACGACGCTCAATTAGGTGCCCACTCATACGCCATGAGAATCGCGCCCGTCGAAACGAATAGGGAACCCTTGACATCAACCCAGGAGCAATAGGATAAAATTTTATTTTGCGATGAGTCCCGGTTTGGATTTAGGCCTGATACGAGAAGGGTAAGAGTGTATTGTCGTCCCGGAAATGCTGAACGGCTGAGATCCGTCCAGGAAGTGCACCCTTAACAGTGGCTCCACGGTGATGGTATGGGCGGGTATTATGATGAACAGACGACCTGAGCTCGTTTTTGTAGAGGGCAATGGGAACGCTGAAAGTTACGTTGAAGATGTCTTGGGGCCTTATGTTCACCCATAAAAGCCTCGGCTCAGATTGTCACGCTGATGCATGACAATGCGCGTTCGCACACAGCTCGGAGAACCAGACAGTACTTGGCAATGGAAAACATCCTGGTATTGCTGTAGCGCATCAGGGATGTTTGCGGAAGCAGAGACAGATGGCTTTCATGCTATTATGCGAAAAAGAACAGCATCCCTGATGCGTAGGATTCGAGCGAGCACCAACAGCATTCTAAAGGTTATATCGAATAAGCCAGATTGCCCGTTCCTGGGGCACTGGACCCGTATGCACAGCTGCGGGTCTGGTGCTGCGGGAAGGGGGCATAGTCATAGTTATAGGTTTATGAATTAGTGAATTAGTGTTTGTATATTTCATTTTAGTTTTGTTTTGTTTTGTTTATTGCTCAGGATGTTACTAACGTAGTTTTATAAGAGTTACTAACAACAATATGAATCATCTGTGTTCGAAGTAAATAGATAAATAAAAAAAAATAAAAAAATTTGCTGTGGCCTGCATAATCGCCAGATTTCAATCCCATCGAGCACACATGGGACATGTTCCAGAAACGTGTTCTAAAGAAGGTTCTTTTTTTCGTCCAGGTGGCCGGAGTGTTGACAACCAAACAACTGAAAGCCTTGTTAAAATTCCATTGACAGCGATTGCCGCAGGATCAGATAAACACTTATAAATTCAATGAAGTATCGTTGCCGACAAGTTTTAAACAACAGAGGCGGTCAAACTTTGTATTGAATTACAGAATAATTAAAAAAAATGTCGTTATTTAATTTTGTGAAACATGAAAAGTTTAATTTCGTTTTAAATTTATTTTATCCTACGTATGTTACGGTACACATATTGTTAATTATTGTGATCAAACGAACAATTGAATGCAGGATTTTCACTAAAGCATCAAAAAATGCTTAGTTATTATTTATAAAAGAAATATAAATATATTACAATAGTAAAAATCGTTCAAAAGTTCAAAACAGTACGTGTTGCTTAGACTTTTTTGATGTGTATGTATTACGAGTATATGTATGTAGGTATAGAGATTTTGTAGGAAATTAAAAAGGTTTCTTGTTTATACTTTAATATCTAAAATATTTTTTTCTTAACTAGAAACCTGTTTGAAACCCAGTCCAAACGTGTAACCGCTACGGTTACACGTTTAGACTGGGTACGCCGAATATTTAATTTTCCACGCTTTTTATTTAGAATCACCGATCTAATTCAAAGACAAAAGAGTGATTCAAAGAGTGAAATATCACTAAGTAGTCATTTAGACCATAAATGTACCCCAAATGTATTGTGCTTTATGCTTTTTGCAAATCACAATCATAACACCTATACATAAAAATGTATGTAAGCGTTCTCTAGCACCCACTTGCCAATTAGTGACCATTTCGTGAATTCTATTGCTCTAAAAGATTTGTTTGCGGCAGGTATACTTTTCAGTCACCATCATTACGATGGGCCACTTCATAGACATGGAGCAGCGCTACCTCAACGGGGACATGACGGAGCCGGAATCTGAGAGTTTCTTAGAACCCGAGAAGATTACACCGAGTAAGTAAACATTAACGTTGATCTATTCGATTAAAATGAAATTGGCTGGTAAAAGACGGGCTTAGTGCTATCGAAACTGAACGCTACAAGCTCTGATCTAACTATAACGTCTTAAGTCCTGCTGACACAACTTGAAGTAGTCTGCCTTTGCTTGAATATTCCGTCTGTGGCTAGCCCCATGATTGGACCAGTAGAAACTGCACGAGTAAACGCATTATTCGCTATAATTTTGTAGTTACAAAGCACGCTTCTTGGTTCCCTACGGCCTAGTAATGTTAGCAACTTATCGGGCTATTTTATAGAACATCTTATATTTTATAGCAATGGGTCGTAGCCAGGCTTTTGTGGTCGAAATTCTATTAACATTTTTCACCCTTTGTCTATTATTCAAAAATCAATAAAATAAATATTCATGGTTCCTAAATATTTTTGACATTTCACTAAAGTTTAAAAAAAAAAGAAAAAAAATACAAATGATAATTATCATCGTAAAGTTCACACGAGTGACTCTTACAGGTTTATGCAGAGGTACAAACAGGCACTTGCAGATTGCTTACAACACTGATCCCCATGACAGTGGTCTCCGTTTATTGCAAAATATTCCAAATTCTGGGTTGCAGTTGAAAGCGGTTAAAAGGATTTGTAATGCATCAGCTACTCTTCTGGGTATGTTTTGAAGCGTGATTGCCACTGTCTTCAGAGTTTAACCAGAAATCCGTTTGCTAAGTTCCATTATACAATTAAACTTGGAAACTTGGTAACTTCACGAGCTCATGTTATTTGCAGACCAATTGCATAGAATATTTTAATTTTAAACTTTTTGTTTCTAACACCTACCTATTAGAAATAAATCAATGATAAATATCAGTGCGAAGTTCCACTAAGCTATGTTGTTTTCTACAATGTAACGTCATTAGAATATTGTTTATTTGATTTTATAAATAGAACCACTGCAACTTCCATAGATCCACCACCATCCAGAGGACATGGATTTTGTGTGGCCTAGTACGGACTAAATGTTAATAATATTAAAAAAAATAACTGATAATATTTCAAATCCCACCACAGCTTTCGTTACTAGGCAAATCTTTGCAGAAAGTATTCGGAGAGGTCTTTATGTTGCCAGTTTTGGAAATAAAACGGTAATTGGGACATGCTTATTGTAAGAATAGATATGATTTCACGAGCATTTTTAAAATATAGAATATCAAAACTGTATTTAAAGCCGTATTAAATAATAACTGTACTGTTATGAATAAGATATTTAATAACTGATTAATGTATCAATTTCATTTTTAAACAAATAGATATTAAAATAGAGTATTTAATGGTAGCACCTTCTTTATCGTTAATAATAATAGTCACTGCCCGTCATTGTCATGCATCTGTCATATGTAATTTATGCTTTACACAGAGATAAATCTAACATAGATTAAAATATAAACAATGCGACGCAATATTTTATTTTTCTTTTTTTCTATATTTGAAAGAGTACCCTTTAGTTCTTATACAAGTAAATAAATAACGCATTACCTCATAAGGGGTCATTGTACTCATCATTATGAACAACTTTTACTATGGGACACAAACAGAAATCGCGAACAAAATCAGCTGTTCCCTACATTTATGTTCGCATAGTTCGCTAAAATGTAGGGAACAGCTGTTTTTTTTTTGCGATTTCTGGTTTTTTTTTTGTCCCATAGTAAAAGTTGTCCACAATAATGAGTACAATGACCCCTTAAGAGTTAGTGCGTAAATTCTGGGACATGTTGTATATGCCATTAGTTACTTTTGATGATCCCAATAATATGACTTATGACCGTAAGTGATTGTTGCACTGTCTCATACACACTTTTGCATGTTACCTTTAGCATAAAGCAGTGTAAGCAATTGTTAGTGAACCAATAAAAATAAATAAATGACCGTGGTGCTCCGTCAGGTGGTCATAAGTCATATTTTTGGAACCGTCTCCTCGAGCCCTTTATTTTCAAGTAGGAACTAAAAAAAATTTCATGACTATTGGGCTTAAATAAAGTCAGCCTTGTGGCTTCAGCTTTTGGTGAAATCTTACCTATTGAATTAGGAATTTCCTTCAAAGTCCTCCGGATTGCGATTCAAAGTGACGTGCGTTACGCTGGGCGGTCAACACAGTCCTAACGACATTTAAACCATCACAAAAAAAAAAAAAATCATCACAATGCATTCAGACAGACATCTGGATGCTATGAAAGAAAAAAGAATCCTTCATACATGGAGCATGCAAACACATGCGCTAAAAACATAACACTTCTTGTCAGCCAGGTTTGATGCTTTCTATTTATTTATAACTCTGTGGTTCCGCGTGCCACAGCATCATGATTGGTTCAAAAATATCATTGGCTGTGTTTCTGGCTATCATTTTTGCATTTCTGAGTGTCTTCGCCTTTTTTGGACTATGGATTTTTGCATAGTGGTTAACCTCGGCTACAATAACAATACCTATAACTCGCATCTCGGACAACTCTGATTTCGCCTGGTTTCCAACGGAGATCTAACGTTCTATAAACTGGGGCACAGCGAATGAATCATTTTTGATACAGTGGTTAGATGTGAGTGAAATTCAATCTGTGGGAAGACAGTGGATTATTTCGTGATCGACAGGTTTGAATTTATTTTTTCTGACAGGTTTGAAGTCATCAGATTTGGGAAGAATCTTAAGGCCCTTCACCAAGTTTCACGACGAACAAAAATATACAGGGTTGTGAAACACTATTATTGCGTCATAATACATATTGTTTTATGTGTGTCCATTTTTGGCCCAAGCTTATATGGGACAAAAATCCATCCCCTTAAAAAAAAAATAGGAATAAAGTAGCACTAAAAAGCTTTTGCACCCCCACCCCCGAAAATACAATAGGTACTTACGTTAATTTCATCACAAAAGTGATTCTAAAACATTTCAACGTCAAACAGGGCTGGTGGATTTTTAGATTGAATGAATAAAGAGATTTCATTCAATTTTATCAAAACAAATGCCAACGTGACTTTGTAATATCCGACAGTCAGAACAAAAGATCCCGACCCTTCAGCAAGTACCAATCTAGAACGTTAAACCGACGTGGAATAATTCCGCTGTAGCTTTATATTTATTTGATTCCAAGTAAGTAGGGGATGTTTTGTCTGCAGGAGACTGCTACAGGCTCTGCGTTGAAATAAAATCGTGGGTTTTTAGTACAGCAGTAAAATGAAAGTTACAAACTATAACGATGTAAAGGACCGCAGGTATTTAAGTACTCGTCGCGAGCATTCGCACCGCTAATTGGTTTTGCATTCATTGCCCGAGCGTTTATTACGCAACGAAAATTCAGTCCCAAGCGTTCCTTCAAATAACACAACTTTCTGACTTCATAACTCATTATTGCATCATTAATTCTACACTTGCTCCTTATATCAAATAGCTAATAATATTTAAATCTATATCTTTACTAATATTATAAAGAGGTAAAAGGACAATGCCAGATACTCTATAGAACTTTGCCCTAGTCAATAACAGACATTTGCAATCATGCAATATGCAGCATCTTATTGCTTATGTATTACTGGTAACTAAACATTAGTCTGAATGCCTGTAGAACTTGCGGTTTCTGTTTAAATCTAAAAACAATAATGAAATTGATTGTAGGTTAGGTGCAGTTTATAATTGTTAAAATAAATTATTGACGTGTTATTATTATGGTAGTATTCCTAGGAGGGCATTCTGCGATTGCAGTAACTGCTCTTTTAGGGTTAGTCCCTATCCTAACAATATAATATGACTAGAATTATTTCATCAGTTGATGCTGTTGGAACTTCTTGGTTTATATGGGTGGAGGTGGTGGTGCAGGCACTGGTATGTACGTATATCATTGCTTGCTGGGGTACCAGTAATTGCTCTAGTCCAACTAAAGCTCTTCAGCATGTTCATCTCTGTCACTTTGTGCTAACTGACGACTAGCACGCATCAAACATAAATGGCTAACGTATGTATCACTTGATGTCAACTGGAAAGAAAAATATTATGTAAATGCATAAAAATTATGATTATTTAAAGGTTATTTTTCTTAGGAGATTAGAAAGACGTAACAAACTTGGTAGTTTTCAATACTGATTTTCATAATAGTGTTGTTGTATGTGTTGTTCTATGCTGTTATTATGAAGAAATTACATATCCCATGGGTACAATCACAGGTGCTGGCTAGTTAGTTAAACATTACTACTGACCTCAAAGTGCATATCCCATGAAAGTATAGTGACTATTATTGGATCAATGGCTTCAACTATATGATATCTCACACGTCTTCTTCCTCCCAAGACAGATCGTCCACATGCTAGACAAACGCGCCCAGTTCTCCAACCAGCATCCATATTTCCATTTGTACAATGTTGGTTTAATAGCGAGAAACGGTCATGGTAGATTACGGCTTCTGGTGGAAGCTACAAGCTACATACACACACATACTACGTAGTCGCGTGCAGAAGTTAGGACTCATCATCTGCCTAGCCTTTTTCCCAACTATGTTGGGGTCGGCTTCCAGTCTAACCGGATGCAGCTGAATACCAGTATTTTACATGGAGCGACTGCCTATCTGACCTCCACAGACCAGTTACTGGGTAATACGATACCCCTAGGTAAGACTGGTTGTCAGACTTTCAGGCTTCTGACTACCCGTAACCACTGTCAAAAATCCACGAATGACAACCGCTGCAAAAGTTAGTGCTGAATAATCAAAAAGCAATACTGTAATAATAAATCATTAGTATACCAATGCTGTCCAATTCCAACATGTACGTACAGACGCCAGTACATCAAGCTACTACAATCTGTCAAATTTCTTTAATAGATTTTCAACTTTATCGCTAAAGCATAAGATTCAAAGTTGATTGGAAAAAATTGACAGTTTCGAGTGGCTTGATGTACTGGCGTCTGTATCTATGCACGTGACAAGAAACCAGTAGGTACCTACTAAATGAGTTCCTTGATCCGGCACCCTAATTGAGTGACACACTATCAATCATACTCCAAATAATTTTGTAGGATATCGCTAATCCATTGCTGTATATGTTAAAAAAAATTGTCGGCTAAACAACGTAAATAACACAATGAATGTCGTGGAACTGTCAAAATGAAAACAATTCCTACTGCTAGTGTGTTACGCAATCACACCACCGCCGGCTAAAGCACGTCTACCAAATAATAATAATGCCATACGAGTACAAACGTTGGTTACGAATGTGCAAATTCTAACTCGATAAGAAAAGAAAAAGTTATGAAACTTGTTGATTACCAAACTTTTTTTTATAAGGAAAAAAGGGATTTCGCTCACACTTGTTGTACATATTTTCGCATTGTTTATCCCTCTGCACATTATTTAAAGAATTCTCTGGAAGGTTTAGTCGTGATTTGCATAATACAAGTATCCCGAATTTGGGAAGGAACTTACATAATTGTTATATGACTTTGTTTCGCTTGTGATTTTGTTGTGTAAATCCAAGTCGCTACACGAGCTTAATTAACTTGCTGGATTAATAACCAGACTATTGTAGCCTAATAGATGACGTGACAATTTTAGCTCATGCATTTTTTTAATGAATGACTGTAATGCATTGACCCCAGCATGGTTTGACCAGACTCGATTAATCGAATTAACCCCAAGATTGGCACTAGCCCCTGTGGTCGTAAGTTTTATGGTGCTACAGAAACCATTGCATATCAAGGAATAGACCGGGGGCGCCGTAATGACGGGGAAGACTTGTCCTTTTTGGATAGGGAAGGATTAAGAGCCGTACCGTATGCATCCTAGAGTAGTTATTGGACTAGTGGAGAGATGAGTTTTATTTATTACGACGAACAATAATGTTATACTTAAAAATTTGTACCTCAGTTAAGTTGTAATTTTACTTTCAAGAAAACGTTTAGTTAAATTGAGGAATAGATTCAAAATTAGACTTAAACCCATCACCCTTAGTCATTCTAGCCGCCGAAGTTTCGAGTAGTTTGGCGTGACCGAACTCGGCGGTTCAGTAGGTATGTTATGAATTATGATAGACAAAACAAAAGCCGGGAGAACCGGGCTGTGTGCGGACAAGATCAAGCTGTTTTGTGTTGCCTTCACATGCATTGGGCCGTCACATTCTCTGGCCAAGTTCTAGGGGTCGCGCCAAACTACTCGAAAATCGGCGACCGGGATGACGGCGCTTGGCTGACGGACGTGCGGTGGACACGCGGCTATACTAAATGTATGTATCGGTACTTCGGCGCCGTCATCTTGTTTTCGGTGACATCCCGGTGATAGCTGCGGTGGACAAACGCACTTAGGCTCAATTCACACCGCTTCACCGCAGAGGCTGTTTCAATGTCAAATAATTTTAAACTTTGTCTTCATTTCTTGAGAATTACTTGAGAAACTCGAAAAGGGCGCATGGATGCCTGCGGCAAACAATGTAGCGACCACACGCAGCGACTGCGTGCGAAGGCTCGCGCAGACGCGGGCAGCACATACTGTGAGTTTTCTTTAAATGTAGAAAGAAACTGTCTCAATGTATAGCGGAAAACCACGACCGTGATCAACTTCGGGCGGCCGCGAGCTTTCACTTGACGACGCTACTTGCCGACTTGACGAGCCGAACGCTGCCGGCCGCTGCCTGTCGCGCCCTCTCAGTGTGAATGGAGCCCTAAAAACAGAATAACTGAAAGTTTACCTAGTAGTTGATAAAGGTTACAAACTTAATAAAAAACGGAACCTTTCTAAGATTACTTTTTGTCTGTTCGTCGCGGATGTTGTTCTCGAGATTTTTGCAACGTAGGTTTTGAGTTTTGGCACAATGTTTAGGTGTCGGTGATTAGAATTTTAATTTATTTTGTGGGCTACATCGATATTAAGTAAAAGTTTTAATTAACATAAATATCATGTTTGGTATCCTTTAAAAGAGCTTTTTTTATGGATTTCAAAAATATATTGTTTTACTAAGTTTGCTTGCAGCTTCAACCGCGTACTACCGGGATAAAAAGTATGTTAAGACAGAGTTACTTTCTCAATTATAATATTTGTATATTTAGCGACCGTGAAGACTAACCCCACCCCCTAAACTAAACACCTTCCGTGTGCCCGATGGCAATTCCCATCGGCAAAAATGTTCCAACAAGCAGCGGAGGGGCGTGCAGTTTTATAGTACCTAAACGATCTGTAGGTGTATATGTACTTGTCGTTGTTGTTGTTGATCGATATCATATAAGTGTGTTCTTCTTCGTCTTCATTTCGCTGGCACGACTGTATTCTAGATCTTGTTGGCACAAAACTTTGCCACTTCCACGGCGCTGTCGTTGTTGTTAAGTGTGATGCAAACTGTAAACATAACTTGGCCAAAAATGTATTAAAACGTAATCATAAATTGATAAATTAATGGAAAATGTCTTTAGTATTAAGACATGGTGTAGCTTGACACCAAGTAAATAGAAAATGACTGGAAAATATTTTCTATTATCTTGTCAGAAAGCTGCCTTTGTGTAAACAATACCTTTACTAAAATCTTGGAGGATAACGACGAAGATTCATGATGTGGCACGCGACGCTCTGTGTAATGAAAGCACGAAAACATGGTGCATCACATCCTGCGTGCTCAAATTGCTTGCGATAAGAAAGTATATGAGAAATAAGGATACTACTTGATTCGGAAAGACTGTTGCTGGCTAATTATTACTATTTTAAAAGGACTAGTTCGCGTCAAAGTCAGCGCTTTATAATACTGCCAGTATTTAAAACGCCCACTTTAATTGCCTGTTGATTTCGGCCCGTTGACTGACCCAAACACTCTGGGGACTTAAGTGAGGTGTCTACTTTAAAAACCCGGGCGGTTGGGCGAAACACCTGGCCAAAATCAACAGGCTTTTGTAATCACGCGTCGCCGCGGCCACGTGGAGTCGTCATAAGTTGTCAATGAACATGTCATCGCCCTTAGTGTTCAGTAACACGCTAATGACCCAATACCTAGGCGGGATGCAGCACCTCCTTCAGTACTCTCTTGCCACCTCTTCGGATAGTTAGTGCGAGTCGGACATTACTGGCGTCTTTCAGGAATTTCTTATAAAGCTGAGCCGCGCCGCAGGGTCAAGGTCATCGCATACGTATAACAGCACCAGAGGGGCAATTCTCGTAATTTTATGAACTTTCAAAGTCTCATATCATTATCAATCTATCAGAAATTTCCTCTAATTTCCCTGCATTTTTCACAAGTTTTTGACATTGATTGTCGCTGAGATGAGATTGCGTCTAGATTTTGAACGTTTTTAATTACGGGAATTGGCCTTCTGATCGATATCTACTCACCTTATCGGTTCGTCATCAACCAGTTTCATAACATAAAATAACATCACTCCTTGTTTCCCCGAAAGGCTGGGCAGAGGTATACCTATAGTACACACCCACATTTTGACAGTTTCTTAATACCTACTTATGTTACTAGCAAATGATCAAGAACAAAGTTTTTATTTACATAATATAAGCTAACATTTAAAATAATATGTACATGTATGTGAAAAAATAAGCAAAAGAATCATAGGGCATCAAAAAATTCGTCCGCATCGCTGTCAACAGGAATAGTGCCCATAAGGCTGCAGCATTGCCGCGTTTTTTGGGATACTAATTCTTTGGCCAAGACATCGAAAAGCCGAGGATCCGGCTGCAGTATCAGGGGGAACTGCAGAAGAAGAAAAAGACGTTGAAGCGGGATAACACAATTGATGATTGAGATAAACGATTTGATGTAATTGTTTCGTGCCATATTAAATATAAAAACGGAATTGGTCCATCTTTTCATCATATGACGTAAACAATATTGTTCAAATTGAATACCTTGCTCCATCAGAATTTTGTCTTATTATGGAGGACGAGTTGAATGTAATGAAACTTCGTGCATCTCAACCTCTAGTCGCAAGAGGGTTTAGGGGGGAAATAAAAAAAAAAATTTTTTGCTATCTTTATTTTCGGTCTTAATTTTTTTTATTGCCCAATGGGCCTACTCTTGACCTCGATTACGCCTGATGGAATATGATGGATGAGGTCTATGATGGAACGAGCGTGCCCAGAAGATGCCTAAGGCACTGGAACTCCCAGGCATCGACGAACCACAGCAGGCTGCTTGACACCAGACTCCGGTGGGAGGGTGGTCACAAACCAAGCGGGCGTTAGCCCTACCACCGCAAGGGAAGAATTGGCCAGTCAAATAAGGTGTTGGGTGTGACTTACCACTGCCCATGTCCGTGTCGTGTATCCGTGTGTATCTGGTCTATTAAAAAATGTGGATTACGAAATAAATATCGATGAGATTTTGAATGAAATACAAACTACAAATGGAATTGGAGTTCTTGCCATAAAACGACTAAATCGCCAAATTCTAGGCAAAATAGGTGAAAATGCAACCGTATATTTATCCTGGTATACAGTGTTTACGATGTCTGAAACTTGGATAGCATACTAAATACTTATCCGGGACTACCCATCTCAAGAAGTATGCCGCAAGTGCACTGGCAATCACGACAACTGCTCAACTCAGGTGTACAAATCTGCAAATGGTTTGGGAAATCACATGGCGTTATCTAGAAGATGTCCTTTAGTTTTGGAAGAGCACAAGAATGAGTAACAAATTGGCAATCAGAATTGCTTATTTATTGCCATACCTTTATATCCTTGTGTTATTCCACGTGCAACCGCAACTAATTTGATGATAGAAAAACTTTGACTTATTAGCACAGTCGAGGATACGGCTATGAAACAGTCTATGCCATCAGCTGAGGATTACCCGTTAACTAAGCTCGTGAAGCACCCGCGGAATTTGGTAAGAGTTGTATGTGAGGACGCTGTTGCCGCTGGTGCTGATATTGAGTCTGTTCCTAGTGCTGCAACAAAAACTAAACTAAGAGCTAATTATTTTTCAATCGACAGATACTTTTTATTCGTGGAATAACATTGACGTCTGATAGAAGAGCTGTCAAAAATTCAAAGTTATTCCTTGGATAAAGTTATCTGGCGTTGGGAAAATCAACCGTTAATTAAAGAAGACGGCATCATGAAATTATACGCAGAGGACATTTGGATCGTGTAGCCACAGAAGACAATGAATCTAACATGAAAAAAATTTGCATTGTTGAAATATTGCAACGGTAAATGTTTTCTACAGAGTACTTATACGTTTATTATTTTGTTCTAGAAGTAATCAGGTTAGGATTGGATGATGTACTTATCTTATCAACGTTTAACGCTGTTTAAATGTATTGATTACAGATTCGTGTTTACTTGAAGTGTCAAGTGGTATCAAAAACAAAATGTTAAATTCGTATTCATTTAAATTAACAAAGCTTAATATGTATGGTCCGGAAAGCAAAATAAAGCGCCTAATCCCTAACCCTGGCAAAAAAATGTCACTCAAAATTTTGTGCTTTGTGCAAAATATTGAACATAATATACAAACATATTTCATCACATTTCATCGTCGATTATTCACAGCGCAATATTTCTTCTCACACTTTCAAAATATTTACACACATTATAATTTTTTTGCAAAATATTTTCCTTTGTGAGGGACGCTTTACATCCGAACAATGATAATGCCGCAGCGTTGGTAAACCAAAATTACAAAATTAAAGCAGAAAGTTTTGAAATCATTAATGAGTTGTTTGAACAACGCAACAATAGTACGCCAAAATCGTTTAAGCTATAACAAAACCTTTTGTTGTATCACTTTAGGGACATTAAATAAATAGGAAATTTAAAAAAAAACAAGATCTGGTCCCATTTCTCTTTTATTTGCTTGTTTGTACCTACTTTCGCAATTTTTTATAGGCAAAAATGGTATTGTAGTCTTATATAAAACCATTTATCTACCTGCATACCTCTTTACAAGACGTATAATGAACAGTCTTAAATTTGTCAAATAAAATTATAAAACTGTTCATTAATTTTTTTTCTGGTACTTTCACGAAAATATGAACCACATTACGTATCTATAACGAGTCCTGGAGTGGAGACCGCGTATCGGCAAGCGTAGTGTGGGACGCCCCCCAGCTAGATGGACGGACGACCTAAAGAAGGTGGCTGGGGTGGACTGGATGCGGAAGGCGGAGGACAGGGTGTTGTGGCGCAGTCTGGGAGAGGCCTATGTCCAGCAGTGGACTGCGATAGGCTGAGTTGATTGACGTATCTATAACTAATATAATAGCATAGCACAAGCTCTGCTTAGTTTAGGACTAGATGGCGTTCTGTGAAAGTTGTGGAATATTATTATTATTATTATAATATTAAGTAAATATTGGCGCCGATTCCCTTGTTCAAAAACTAAACTAAATTTAAGTTCAGTGCGTCTTTTTCTTTCTATCTCATTAAGAAAAGGACAGACGATAAATACTAGTTTTGTCCTGTTAAATTAGTCAGCGCCTGACGTAAATTGACGTATTTTTAGCAGATTATTTAATCACGTGTAAAGTCTATGGAGCATTTTAATTTGACAGGACTAAACTAATATTTATGTTCTGTCCTTTTCTTAATGAAATAGAAAGAAAAACATGTACTGAATTTAAATTTAGTTTAATTTGTGAACAAGGGAGTCGGCGCCATTGTCTTGTTTGAAAATAAAAAATAAAAATTATACATTGCTGATGAACCTTTTCAGTATGAAAACGAATATACTTGTAAACTGTCAGTATAAAGGAAAAAAAAACCAGATACGCAAATTGTAACCATGAATTCTGCATACGATTCTTGACGCCCTAGCGTAGACATTTTGTCAGCTGTTACACAAATAGTGCGTAAATAACATAATGCTTAGGCAATTAATACCTACGCGGACAAAATGTATGGAACAAAAATTCCTTTATTTTTTGTCTAGAACCATAATTATGCTAAATTCATGTTTACAGTTTACACACTGGTTATTTATTTTATCCTGTATTGTCCAAAATAAATTATTATATTACCGTGTAAGTCCAAGGCTTTCCGAGCTGCTACTAACACAGTTGGCTTCACACGCGCATACGCACCAAACACATTATACCGTGACAGGACTGCAACAAAAATGGAAGCTAGATAGCTGAGCTATCAAGGTGTGGGGACTTTTAACGCGCACTAATAGTCTTCAACCTCATTGAAATTTGATTTTCCAAGAAAACTTGAGTATCCAATGGAAAGTTCGTTTTTACTCGACTGTGCGACAGTATAGACAGGGACATTATGTCTCTTTTTGTATGTGGGATTCTGTGTACCTAGCCTTGAGTCAGCTTTACAGCTGGATGGTTTTTAATTCATGAGGTGTCCCATCGACTCGTCTAGGTCGCGTGATGATTTTTATCAAATCAAAATGGCGCATATAATTTTGCCGGTGTGTGTATTAAGTAATGTCTTAAAAATAAAAAGTGCCTTAAATCATGTGGGGGTGGCAAAATAAAGGACGATTATGAGGAGACGACCTCAGAAAAATAACACCTAAAAGAAAAATCTAAAAACCAATCTGGACGGCCGAACCCAATAACCTATTTTCAGGTAAAGATATCGCTACTGATGATAGCCACTATAATCACCCTGTCCTGTTAAACAAATAGCTGTCAACATGTTATAGGGACGCATTTTTTTACTTTTTCCTCAGTAATCGGTATTCCCTCCCATCTGGCACCTGGGCTGGTAAGATTCCTAGATTATTGGGACGTTAAAACCAGAGACAGATAGGTTTTTCTACCTCCAATATGCCAAAACTGGTGATAGTTCGGCCGTTAAACGCTCAAAACAATCTAATTTATCTGCTGAAGTCCGGTTTTTTTTTTAATATTTTAATTTTTTTTATGGTTTTTAAAAGTGCTGCAACATTACTTAATTTGTAGGTCAGTGGCTTTAAAACGTTTCAAGAGTAAAAGTAGATCAATATAAAATGAAACGTTATATTTTTTTTAATCATGTCCAACTGTCTTGTTTAATTGGTCAGAGACGCGCGCCGGTTTAATATTTTTATCCGAGCAATCGCAACTATCAAGTGCAACAATTAATGACGAATATTGCTATTATTTTTCTAATTCTGTCCAAAGCACTGTTCGAGGTAGGTATTGAACCAAATGAAATATGATTGCTTAGCACTCTCCCTGCCATGGGATCCGCCGGCGAATCCCAAAAATTTGACACATTTTCCATAACAGTACTACGCCTGTAGTAATAAAAAAAAAATTGAATTTGGGAGGTCAGGGCAGATGCGACGGCACCGTAAAATATTTTTTTTATTGGATCCGCCGGTGTTCCCACTGCATCTTGAAATCATTTTGACTTTAATTCTTGGCATCCAAAAGCAGATAATTTGGGACCCGCTGGCGTATCCCAAGGCCTCCTGAACTTAAAGAGTGGAGAAGAGAGTGTTAGAGATATTATCGGCAGGGAGAGTGTTAAGAACTTATTTCAAGTAGCAGCCATATATTTCTAAAACTCTTTCAAGGGCCAGCAGAATAAATGCGTAGCACACTCACTGCAGCAATGACTTTCATTTTGACAGTTCAACAACATTAATTGCATTAAGGTGCTCCCTCACTTGGAGCATTCGCCTGTAATGTGTTAATCTTTGACGGCACGGTTGGCGCAGTGGTTAAGCGATTGACTGCTGCGCTGCGTGTCGCGGGTTCGATTCCCGCACGGAACAAATATTTGTATGACCTACAAGTAGTTGTTCCGGGTCTGGCTGTTTGTGTATGTGAGTTTAAATGTTTGTAAACGCACCTACAATGCAGGAGAAATTCCTAGTGTTAGGCAACGTATTTAAAATAAAAATGTAACGTAACAGAGTCGAGCATTACATCAGGGAAGCGAACCGAGCATTACAGTGCGCAGTCTGTAATGTTACAGATTCGAGCATTACATTGGTGTGGGAAGAGAATCGAGCATTACAGTAAGGTAAAGCAATGCTCAAAATCGAATCTGAAATGTTGCATTACAGGCGAATCCTCGTCATTCAGGAACGCAGTATTGCAAAGTAATGCTCAAAATCGAATCTGAAATGTTACATTACAGATGAACGCTCCAGGTGAGGGAGCACCTTTATTTACATTGTTGAGTTGACCAATTATACGAACATATGTAAAAATGGATTAGCATTATCCTTCAAAATGATTCAGATTGTGATTGATCGTGTGTTACGCAATTAGGGTTCAGCAGGGTAATTGCGTAACACACTATCAGTAGCGATGGGTTTCATTTTGACAGTTCAACAACATTCATTGCGTTATTTACGTTGTTGAGCAGTCACATTTTTCGAACATATGGAGCAATGGATTAGCAATATGCTTCAAAATGATTCAAATTGTGTTACGCAATTAGGGTGCAGGTTTAATAAAAGTTGATCTGTCTTTAACCCTACAGCGCATAGTGTCCCACATAGTGCACATACCGAAAAATGTCTTATATTTTAAAAATCGATCCAAGTAGCGTGATCTAGTGTTGACAAGATTAACTATTATGTATTTGTGTTTCGCATTTAGTACCATATATTTTGGATAAATCTGTAGATAAACATTTATTTATGTTTTCTTCAAATCGGTGGGTACTTTGAATACGATTAACGAGCGGGGTATAATAATCGCAAAAAAATGATAGAATTTTCAGGGTCGAAATAATTAGTATAGGTAAGTTCATGTTCATATTTGTCATTTTACGTGTAATCTTGTAATTTCATTGATACTACGTAACACATATTAACATTATAATGCATGATGTGCCATGCACAAAAACATACGTTTGTATTGAGTTATGATTTTTCTAAATATTTTTTCGAGAAATGGCATCATATTTGCAGGCTAATGTATTTTTTTAAGCCGATAAGAAAAATCATGCACTGTAGGGTTAAACTGTCTCGATTAAATAACAAAAACACACATAATATTCAGACCTATAATTTAGGCTTGGCACCATTTCATGAATAAATTTTATGATAAATAGCACATTTTTATGTACAAAATATGCTTTCACAACACGCCGCAATTTGAGACATGCCACAGCTGAAACTGAAACCGAAGCGTTTGGGAAGTGGTGCACTCTGTTAGTCATTTATAAACTAACCATAGATAAATGTAAATATTTTGTTTTCTTTTACGTAGTGCTACTTATGAAGTGGCGGATTAGCCCGGTTTTGGCACGGCAGATAATTAAACTCCTCGTTCCAGACTATCTTGCAAGTGACAGTAAGTACGAGTCAATTTTGAGTTTTATTTTGATAGGTATATATATATAAATGTGTGTATATATATATATGTAAAGATATATACATATATCAATTTAAGCTTTGCTTTCAAGGAATCGTTTATGATGTCTGTCTTGATGATAAAGATCTACATTTGACCGGCTTAAACGACGATAGGGGTGTAGTGATTGGTGTTGAACTTGGGCATATACATTTCTATACGATTCTCGGGCCTCGAATGGTGCCTGAAGCTTATCTTCTCGTCCCGTCCTACGTACCACGTTTTGGAAGTCAACTAAATGTATATAATTATATCATTAGTGCCAAAACTAATACATGAAAGTCTCGGTAACTGAGAATATTAGCTTAATTAAATAAATTGTGTTTAATAGACAATCAAATGTTCCTTAAATTAAAGTAATAAAATGTAAGCGTCACTTTGTATTATATTCATAAAAAAAATACATAAACAAAACATAACCAATCTCATCTTATAACAAAGATAGAAAAGCAATTATTTTTTCTACTAGGTACTTTAAAAGTTTCTTGAGTTTTAGTACTTTTTATTAACCCCACGTGCGGTCATCACTGCGGTTATGCGGTTTGGCATGCTGTACACCAAGTTTCTTATACGATATTGGAGAATATTCTCCCATTTCTCAACGAGCGCAACTTTGAACTCTTGAAGCGTGATCGGGGAAGGGTTTTGGTGTCTCACACATCGTCCAAGCTCGTCCCAAGCATGTTCGATTGGGTTGAGGTCCGGGCTACGTTCTGGCCACTCCATACAGTTAATATTCACATCTTGACGTCTCACAATTTCACCAGTATGAGCCGGGCATTGTCATGCATAAAGATAGCATCCTCTCCCAAATTGACCATAAATGAATCAACGTATTCGTTTAGGATTTCTTCCACGTATGTTTCGCTGCTTATAGTGTCGTTTTCTATAACCACCAGCTCTGTGCGACTCTCTGCAGAAACTCCGGCCCATACAAGTACGGATCCACCGCTATAAGCCACTTTCTCTTCGATGCATGCTTGCTTGAATCTCTCCCCTGGTCTTTTATACACTCTTGTTCTTCTATCGTTTACAATAGAACACAAATCTTGATTCATCTGAGAACATAACTCTTGACAATACTCCGATAATCAATACTCCAATTTAAGTGGTTCCGAGCGTAGGTTAATCTCGAAATACGATGCCCACCCTCTAATTTATGGCTGTTTGCAGCTCTTGATGGTTATAAATTTGCTTTAGTAAGTCGTCGTTTTACAATCCATGCGTCCATGGATTTACTTCATCCCTAGCATCGGAACTGATATGTAAGTGCAGTTCCTGTAAGAAAGCGGTTTCAAAGCATTGTGTTGACCAAGTACCGAACTTCTCGTGCTGTGGTACACCCAGCCCTGCCTGTTCATGATCTGCGTAAATTAGAGCCGGTTTCTGCGTAATGTCGGAGAACTCGTTGTACAGTTGATGGTGACACACCAACTGTCCTTGCTGTATCTTGATGACTCCGATCGATTTCGAGCATTGTGAGAATTCTGGTGCATTCTTCAGGTGTAAGTGACATTATAACAGCTTCAATAATGAATGATGAACATCAGAAACACTGTTTACATACCTTTTTATATGACAGAATAGCAACAAAAGCAAAAGAAATGCAGAAAAATTGTAGTTCCATTTACAAAAGACCCATTTTTTTTTAAATTATAGCTTAACTTTACAGTAACTAGGAAGTTTTATTACTTTCTAATAAAGGAACATTTAACTGTCTATTGTCTATTAAACACAATTTATTTAATTACGCTAGCCTCCTTAGATGCCGAGACTTTCAGGTTTCTTTATGTGACCCTAATTCATTGCTCTCAAGTGTATAACAAACCTATAACCGGAAGTACAAGACTTACTGGAAACCCATTTTTATATTCTTTTATTTCAATTAACTATGTCCAACTCTATCTACTTATTGACATTTAATATCTTTGTACCTACTAAGTACTTCTACCTATGTATGTACCTACTAAGTAGGTATACTAATTCGCAGATTGTGTGTAAAGTACTGGTTAATATACCTACTTATTACATAATCGAATACTTTTCAATTGCCACCCAAGAAAATTATAAGAACAAAGGCAGATGAATTCGTAAATAAATCGTTTCAAGTGGAATGGTTCCAATTTTGAGAAAGGTACATTTTTATCCCGATATGAGGTAGCGGTAGATACCTACACATTTTACACACGCCGCCGCATTCGATTACGTCGAAAATATTTCCCAATTTGTAATTCAATCACTTCGAATAGAACCTTTTCAATAAAGTAGGTACTTGTAAATTGTAATATAGGTTATGTTTCTGTTTAAGGCGCATGAATAAGATTAATATTATGTTTTAATAACTTTGTAGCTGCATGGTAGGTAAAACTTTCAAGACCTATTTATTATCTTTTAGAGTTCGATTCTAAAGTACGCTGGTCTCTGATTTGAGTCACTTCAGTAGCGATATAATTAGGTATTGTGAAGTGTAATAAAGACATCTAGACATCATAGAGTCCGTCCCACCAAAGAATTCTTGCGGCAATAAATGGAACTAATTATTATATATGTAGTTAGCAACATTCCTACAACAACCTTCCTATCTCAGACACCTTTTACCTGTAATATGACGTTGAGATAAATATATAAATACCTAAAGATTTATGTCTCCGTCGCATGTCTGTAGCGCCGCGTCTGCGGGACATCTTTCGTGGAATGGAACTATTTCTAAGACTATCAGGGGCCTTATTCTCTATGACACAATTAACGAAACCGCGCGAAACGAACGCGTAATTGGCGTGATTAGCTAAGAAATTGACGTAGATTCGAAGTAAGGAATCGTTAAGTGGTCATAGTGGGTTAGGGACTTGTATTGGATAAACGTTACCAGCCGTGCGATTCTGTACCCATCTCACCATGAAAGCTTGGGTGAAGTGAGCGTGGAGTGAGCTGTCATTCTCTAGGGATTAACACTATTAAGTGCTCACTTAACTTATAATTTCACTGTGAGATTTTTACAGAATTGACCGGTAGTTTAACGATTGCTTTTTAAAGATATCTTAGCAGTAACAGAAATACAGCAAATTCTTTATATTATTTTATGGGACAACTGTGATGAAGGTAACTTACCACTATAATTATTGCTGTCTGAAAACTTTCTGGTCGTCAATGATTTATGTAAAATTAGCCTTTGCCCGCGACCTCGTGGAAACATAACATGCAGAGGAACATACAGAGTTATATTGTCATTAAAATTTATAATATTAGTATATATGTGAAAAATACTTTATATATATAAACTTTTTACAAAAAAGAAAAACAACCGACTTCAAAAAAAAAAAAAACACTACGAAGTGAAAAACATTTCGGAAGTCAGCGGCAAAAAACGAAAATACAAACCTACAGACGGCGACTTCCGAAATTAAAGTTATGAAGTCGGTTTATTTTTTTATTCTCTTTTTAGATGTGAACCTCACATAAATTCGTATACTTGCTATGTAAATCGCATATACTAATTGTAACGAGAAACATTACAATCATAATTGAACAAAGAATCATGAATGAAAATGGACCAAAAGTAATTTAGATAAAAACAAAATTAGTTTAATGATAAAGAAAGCTTCCTTTAACTTTCTATTACTTAGAGATTGTTGATGATGTCACAAAATGAACCGGTATTCTATGAAATTATAGTATTTTATGCGATCATGTATTCAAATCATTGTCAGTGCGCACACCAGAGTCAAAATATTTGGCTTGTGTAAAAAGCTTTGTCGGCTATTTTTAATAACTTTGACAACGAGACTCTTTGTTCTCGTGTTCTCATAGAGCGATTATAGTCCCTCTTAAAACAGCCTTTTGACTCCGGCCTGCACACAGTCCTAATTAAACCTACCTATTTTTTACTTGTGCTTATAAACGAAATCTAACTATTGTTTTTTTTTTTAGTAACCGTCTCGCTGAACATAACACTGCTGGCTTGCAGTACAATCGGACTTTTGGCATGCATGCTCCTGATATTCGGCGTGTATAAGGTTAGTACTCTCTATTATTTCAATTCATCATGTGCCTAGCCTTTTCCCAACTAAGCTGGGGTTGGCTTCCAGTCTAACCGGATGCAGCTGAATACCGGTATTTTACATGGAGCGACTGCCTATCTGACCTCCACAACCCAGTTACTGGGCAAAAGGATACACCCTGGTAAGACTGGTTGTTAGACTCGGGTTTCTGACTACTTATGAAGACTATCTCAATTAATTAAATTATCCACGTAAATTACGCATGAGCTATTTTACCGGCACTGCAGCCAAACAACACAACACATTAATTATAAAATTACTGTAGGTTTCATAATATCCGCTCCAGCAGCGTTTAAAATGATGAAGTACGACTTTTGTTTCCTCACACTTAGCTGTCAATATTTACGGAACTTCATTAATAAATGCGTGCAATTAATTGCCATCATACCGTGCGTGGCTCTAGTATAATAACGTCGTGCAACAACATAAATTAATCAAATCTAATTAGTTGAGGCTTTTACAATAATGTCAGCTTATAGATTTTCTTACGAGAGACAGGCATCGTCGTCGCTTGAATATTAACGTGAAGGTGTTCATTAAAATATCAGGGAAAAGTGACGTTGAAAATGATTTTGAAAAGGAGGAACTTGACTAGGTTATCCCTTTCTCCAGCAATGGGATAAGCCTATAACAACTAGTACAAATACAGTTTCCCCTTGCACACATACAGTTAAAATTGTGGCTTCCACTGAATTGCGATGTAAGGCTTTGACTTTCACTCTGGCCCTGATGAACAGTTTAGGACTTTCAATTTTTGCAACAACTAAACAGCATCCGTGCCCGCACGAAGAATACGCCTATGATTAGGAAGACACGTTGGTTTCTATGAATTTAGAAATGTGACGGGACACTTAATAGCGTCATCTGTGTTGACCACCATGTCTATCGAAGTGAACAATATTTCTTCCGAACAGACATCAACAGTGTGTCACTGATATATACTTATTGTGAATATGAGCAATATCTGGACACATTTTTGGTATTAACTCCTGAACCGTAGTTACACAATTTTTCCAGGATAGTTATCATTCCTTCAATAATGGGGTAGTCACCGTTGCTGATTTCAATTAGGAGTTTTCAAATCTACCAGCAGAATCTTCCCCTCCCAAGTGTACAGTCATACTTTTCGAGAGCTTGAGGATTTTAACCTGAGGCCATAAAGTAGATCTCTGAACACATGACATAACTTCTTTGGCTCGGGTCTCTGTTGGCACTACTGGTAGAACCTGCCTAAAATTTCCAGCCAGCAAAACCGTTACACCACCCATTCACTTTTTATTTCCCCTTATATCTTGATGAGATCTGTTCAAAGCCTCAACGCCATACTTTTTTTTTTTTCTTGTGAGCCATTATAATTTTGGCCCACATTATCATTCTTGAATACTTTAGCAAAATTACTTTGTTTCAATATATTAAGAATTGGACTAATAGCAGTTGTTAAATCGAATAATCGAGTCGATTTGAAAGTAGCATGAGCAGTTCGACCACCCTCAAGCACTGTAGCTGCGATCCCAGAAGAAGCCACATCCAAGACCAAAATTACAATGCCGCAAGAACTTCTAACTTTTGCTAAAAGCAAAACGATTAGGTAAGTTTTCCCTGTTTCTTCGAGAGCATCTAAAAAGAATATATTGCACCTTCATTTGTTGCAATGCTGGTAATAATTTCATTGTAAACTAACTTCTGCTTGTCATTCAGCGATCCTTCATAATTTATAGTCGTAACTTGTCTCTTTGAGAAACTCTTTATTTTTAAATTGTTGTTCTTTGCTTGGCTGAGGTAAGCCATACTACTCGTATTTAAGTACCCGAGCACCCCACGCTAACGCAGCATCCTCTATTACAGATAAGCATTTGTTAAATACCATATCTACTATGTGCTCTACTACATCTATGTCTCCCTGTCTTTCTAATTGCCTTTTAAAATCTTCAGATAGTTATAATATACCTGACCAAATAGCTTCGG